>CM049802.1:24308550-24646019 GCA_027422405.1 Ptychobarbus kaznakovi | reverse complement strand
ACCATTTTGTAACAGAAAAATAAAAAAAACTAATTGTATTAAGTTGTATATTCATTAAAAATTAATAGGAAAAAAGACAGCCTATGCCTACTAGACAATATGCAACAGTAATGAATTTAGATGAATCAAATTGATTGTGAAAGTCGTTTAAAACTTAACTGAATTAAAAGTCGTTTGTTGCCATGACTTTTTGATCATATGTAACATGTCTGTGCCATGCCAAAATTAAGTATTAATGACCATTTCTACAGCCATTGAAAAAATACAGCAGAGAAAGATCGAGAACGTCTATTTACCTCAGCAGCATAATCTCGCATTCTCGCTTCTGCAGCGCTTATTTTGATCTTTAATGTTACGTTAACGTGAGTTTTAAACATAAAACTTTGATTAACAGAACGAATAAGATATACCCGCGTTGTAACAAATAAATAAAAGGTTTTTGGATTTTCCCCTTACTTCAATGAATGCTTAGTTTGGCTCATATTATTATTATTATAAATAATAACAATTAAAAGGGCTATACAATAAAACAGTAGGCTACAACGACAAATTCACTCAAACTTTGAACTTTTATTAACAATATTAATCAAGGGAAATATGTTTTACCTGCATTGTATCACAAATAAATAAACAGTCCTTGGATTCATAGTTTGTGGTTCATTATTAGCCCATTAATTAAAACACACCGGCCATAAAATAGTACGATGGCAAATTCGCATAGGTCTATATTAAACATCAAACTTTTATTAACAAAATTAATAAGACGGATATAGCCTACTTGCGTTGTATAAGGTATTTTCCCTCTTTTAAAACAAATGCATTGTGGTTCATTATTTTATTTATTTTGAATGAAAACAGCAACAAAAAAAAACACAAACTCGCTTATTTTAAATGAAGAAATTCAACTTTTATTAATAAGAATTGCACTTTTGGATCAGTATCTCGCATCACCCTCATTTCTCAAAAACAGCTTTCTGTAAAATATATTTTGCATGTGTAAGTGTAAAATGAACCGAGCCCAAAAGGACAAGGTGACGGGAAAAATTAGATATGTGGCAAAATTATGTTTCAGACAGTGCTGTTGCATTCACACACAAATGTTTTGCGTTACCACTATAAATGTTGCATTCGCTGCCAAAAGCATATAGTTTAGCCTCTGACCTTATTTTACCATTACCAGAGTCGTTGAAATACACTTTTTCTTCCCACCTCATTTTCTCCCCATCATGTTACTTTAGGGTTTCTGCAAATATGACAGAAGACGATATTTGAACATGTAATTTCAATGTTGATTATGCTATTAGACTCAAAAAATAAGACCAGTATATGTTTTAACAAAAAAGAGGGGGAAATAGTATAGAAGCAATTATTTATAATTACACACTTTCCATCAATTTCGATAAAACATCTGCCAGATGTAAAATAAAATGATCTATTATGTCCTGTTTCAGGAATATGTTAATCTTAAATTGGTATAATATCGAGGCTAATTCAAGTTTTGGCCATTCAGTATGTCGAAGTGTGCCAATCAAGACAAGGCCTTCTTTTGTCCAGTCCTCTCTCTAAATTCGAGTCGTGTCTCTTTTGCTCACTAGATGGCAGCATTGTGCTGTCCACTCCTTCCCCATGCTGTGAAGATCACCCCTTGACTGCTTGTTGACGCCTCTTCATTATTGTCTAAAAATGTTCTACCAATATCCAACCAGTTTTTTACTAAAAGCAAAGACATGTCTGTTAAAGACACTCTTAGAGACACCTTGACAGCTTTACAAAGGAGACATGATATTTTCACATTTTCACACAAAGGACCTTTTCAGTGTTACTCGATAATGTTAGAAATGCTTTTCAAACACACCCAGAGAGTTACAGCTGGTTTGTTTCAAAATGCCACCAAGATCTTCTTTGAAAGACATTTTACATATCACTAAATCTGCCGAGAATCAGAACTGGACCTGATCTAATCATCAGTAAGCTGGTCCGTCCATCCAAGAGGAAGAAAACAGTCATTTATACTAATTACATGTCGCTTTTAGTTTATCTTTGAACAAACAATATAGAATTAATTAATTAAAAAGACCTTGAATATGATGGAAGTAAACAAAAACCTGCCCCTAGATAAAACTTTTAGAGTTCTGTATAATAATAATAATAATAGCCTATTTATATTATAAAAATATCTTACAGCTCAATACTTAGGCATTTACTACATATAATATTTACATAATAATACATATAAATTATTACTATAATTAACTGACATTAATATCAATTTATAAGACGAGAAAGAGAAGATTCACAGAAGGCTCCAGTTGAAACCATTTTCAAAAATTAACATTAAATGTTCTCACGGTCCTAATCCCTCATTATTTTCTACCCTTTTCTTTTTACGAAACGAGCATGTGTCACCCGAAAGTTGGATGTCAGTAAGGGGCTCAGAACTCCACATATCAGTGTCTTCCTGTGTTAAGATCAGTGGTGCTATCAGAGCGGTTCAGCGCACTCTCAGTGCTGGTAAACCCTGGAGAGAAAAGCTTAAGACACAGCCCTCGATAAGAGACTGTTGACTCCATAAAATGTCACCCCAGTCATATCTCAGTGCTCAGATGAAGGGTCTTTAGAGGAAGGTTAAAAATAGTAACCCTGCCATACAATAAGAAGGTAAGCAGAAATAGAGAGGGAGGAAGGGAATGAATGACTAGAAGAACAGAAAGACATTAAACATCGGCAAGTGACCCTGAACTCAGTGTGAACCATCTGTCTGCGGAGAATAATCAGTATCACGAATTACAAGTCTAAACTTGACAGAGTAACACGCTGTTCTTCTCTACACATAAAACTTGCAATAATACTTCAGTTGTCAAGTTTTCTGAAGAAAACTTCCAATCCAAATCACTTCCACAATGCTATATGTCCCCCCCCAGTTAACAGGGAACGTTCTTACAACTTTCACTAATGTTTTTTAAAAGTTAAATCCTCCTGAGACCCAGCTATGGAGTTTTTGCCTGTGTAGATTCTATTTTAGTGTATTTCTCTGAGACCTCACATGTCACAGTTATAAGCCTGGGTGTCCTGTACAGAACACATTCAGGGCTTTATAGAGATAGGCTACTACAGTGTAAATGTTTGGAAGTTTCACCATGTACCACTCTCTCTCCTAGGTCTTCAAAGATGGCTACATTTCATTTAGAGAAAATTTGGACATCCTTATGGAAGTATGATTATATTTTGTAATTGTCATTTAAATATGAAAACAATTCAAATTCATAATTTCAATAATAATTTCATAAATCAATATTTCAGAAAAATGCTATGGGTTTTCAAATTCAAATATGACATCCTGTTATGTCCACTGTAGAGGAAACCAGGATGAAAATCGGGCCAATTATTACTCACAATATGACAATTATTTTTTTCAACATGCTGTCCCAACAGCAACACATTAATATGCAAATTTGATACAGTGTATACACGGGGCCCTATTTTAACGATCTATGCGCATGGTCTAAAGCGCGTGCACCCAGGGCGTGTCCGAATCCACTTTTGCGAGTTACATGACGGGAAAACATTCGGCGCGCCCGGGCGCATGGTCTAAATGGGCTGTTCCTATTCACTTAATGAGTAATGGGTGTTTTTTGGGCGTAACGTACAATAAACCAATCAGAGTCTCGTATCCCATTCCTTTAAAAGCAAGTTGCGCTCGTGCCAGAGCGCTATTTAAACGGTGGAATTTTAAGGCGCACAGACTGAACGCGTCTCCAGAGAGAAAACGGATCTGCTCATGCGCAAGCAAATACGTAGGCCAATTTTCTACTAACGTGCTCTTTAAATAACAAAAAAATATATATACTTTAGACCAGGTTTACCTGCATAGTTCAACGGTTCTGTGTTTCCCGAAACGATAGTTCAAATGAACATTCGCAATCAGCGTCACAAACTTGCGTGGTTGGAACTACAGCTCTCGATCTGTGGTTAGAAGCATAGTTTCGTGTTAGTAAGACATATGGGCTTAAATACATATGCTCTTGGGTACAATAAGCAAGCTAACATGTAGTACTATCTGTATCTTCCATTCTATCTATATATATATATTCAGTTTAATTATGTATTTTCACGCGTCCATTGTTAGCACCATTTTTGAAAAGTGCGCATGTGCATAAATGCCTGAGGGAAGTAAGACGTAAGAGGGAACCTGCGATGAATTACTGCACTTTCGTGACATAATACCGCTTTGACTGTCGGGTAGAAGTCTGCTGTGAGCTTGCACCAGTGCCGGCTCGACAGAAGTGCGGATCGAGCGCGCATAACGGCCGCAAAGGGGGCGCTCGCGAGCACCCTTCTGAACGCTAAAATGAGGAATGGGACACCCTACTACGGTCTTGTGAACTTAACGTGCACGAGCACGCGGCGGCCATTGTAAGTCCGTAAGACCGCAAGATCACATGAAGTGTTCCATTTGGGACAGGGCCTTTGTTTCCAAAACAATGCATAGTAGCCTACTATGGTGGTTAATCAGCGAGTTACGTCGTTGTTTGGGAAACGCACCCCTGGTTGGTCAGACTTTATTCACTTCATGAATTATAGGTGTTTGGTTTAATCCAAAAGCATTTTTTTGCTAAATTCATAATGATTCACTTTGATTAGTAATTAAATTGTATTTGTTATAAATAAAATACATAATATTTCAACACAGGATTGTTTATTGCACCAAAAGTAATTTCAAAGGAACATTAAATGTATGTACAGTTGAAGTCACCATTGCAGGATCTGCAAAATGTTAATGATTTTAAAATGATTATTTAATGTATTTTGTTTTTAGTAGGCCTACAGCTATTTTAAAATAAGCTATTTTATATAGGCTTTTAAATAGATTTTTACATACAGACCACAAGGCAAAAAATAGAGTTCAAAAGATTACACGCTTGATTCTTAAAACTGATTCTTAATACTGTGAGTTGTCATGATCAAAAACGGCAAATATTCGCTGATGCTCAAGGCAACATATTAAGATTTTTCTTTAGAACAGTACTGTACAGGACAAATATGGGACTCATCATAAAAACAAATGATAAAAACAATCTGGATCATCAGGTAATGAAAATCAAGCACAAGTAAACTTTTAAACTGCTTAATTTGTGTAAATGCATGTATGGACTGTTAACACCTGTTATGTGAAAAAGAATATTCAGGGCAGTACTAAATAGAAAAAAACAACATGCAATTTAAAATACATTTTTTCTTTTCTTTTCCCCCCTTCTTTTTTAGGATATTAATATATTGCAGATTCTGCAAGGTGTATGTAAACCTATGACTTAAGTTTATGTTTAGATTTTTTTTAAGTGTCCAGTGGATGATCGAGGGGCACAAGAAGAATCTGGAGGGGCACAATGAGAATGTGGGGGGGCATTGCCCCCTAGCCCCCCCTTAGACCCGGCCCTGGAGTACAATACTATTAGGTCACTTACATTATAGGCGGAACCACAGTGCATCTCACAGCAACCAGCCGATTCATTGCTGAAGGATTCAGTGTCAATGGCCCTGTCCCAAATGGCACCCTAAATCCTCGCGATCTTCCTCTGAGTCCGCACTTTCATGACGTAATGCCGCTTTGACTGTCGGGTAGAAGTCTGCTGCGGAGCTCGCCCCAGTGCGGGCTCGGCAGAAGTGTGGATCGAGGGCGCATAATGGCCACGAAGGGGGCGCTCGTGAGCACCCTTCTGAACGCTAAAATTAGGAATGGGACACCCTACGGTCTCGTGGACTTAACGGACACGCGCACGCGGCAGCCATTGTAAGTCGGTTAGACCGCAAGTGCACATGAAGTGTTCCATTTGGGACAGGGCCAAAGTTTCATTAGCCCATGCATAAATATCTGATGAATGTGCCGTTTGAACGAATCGTTTGAATGAACGACTCCGTGACTCACTCGTTAAATGCTCACTACTGGCACCCACTGGCCTTTTAATTTCGTTTAAAATATCATTTCCACCATCATTTCTTGTTTGTATATTCAAAAATATTTTTGTTTCAAACAATCTCATAACATTATGCCACGCAGTTATTTTTTTCAGTTTAAATGAATTTGTAGTATAACCAGCATAAGATCAGTGATGTGTGAAGTGATTTTGGTGAAAGTAACAATGTTACAGTAAAGTTATTAATTTGGTTTCATAATAAATAAATGTAAAAATATGCCAAAGCAATTGTTTTCAAATAAGTGTTGTAAAAACCAACAGGAGAGCAGTGATGTGTAAGTGATAGAAAGTAGCTATGTTACAGTAAAGTTATTAATTTTGTTTCATAATAAATAATATAAAAAAACATGCAGCATTTGTTTTTAACTGTTGTAGTATAACCAGCAGGAAGCAGTGGTGTGTGAAGTGAATTTGTGACACTACAATGTTATATTAAGGTATTGATATTTATGAGTTAACTTTTTCGCGTTTCGCACTTTGCAGACGGTGTAGGACTTGTCTCTCAGAAACGCATTTAGATCAATGTATTTTGTAGTAATTTTTTCCTGTGGTAGAGAAATAGAGGAATTGTAAAGTTTTATTGATATCTAAAACATTGTAGTTGTTAACTACATCACTACGAATGAAAAGAGGCGTTTTATAATAACAACAACTATTTTATGTTTTGTGGCAGGGCCAGTAAAACCATTAGTTTGTACCATTGGCCCGACCGAGTTAGATCCGAAAATCGAATCTTAGCGTTGATCCCTGATTACAGGCTAACTTAATTTGTCAGTGGATTTAACTGAATAGAATAATTATTCTTGTTATTGAGACATGCCCGGATCGTGCATTTGTGAGTAACATTAGTATCCATCTTAAGCTTTAGTGAGCTTCGGCACTATTTAAGCCCACCCAATGAGAAGTTGGTAATTTTCCAAATGGATGTAATTTATTAAACGATACTAATAAACGTCTTATTTCACTGTAATTTTATATATTTATTAAAAAATATTAAACGCTTGCTTTCATGGTCAATTACAGGTCGTTTCTTAGTTTCCCCTCTTCCTATTGGTGCATCACGCTTGTCAAAATGATGATGATTCGTCAGTTTCTGTTAGTCCCACCCACAACGTTATGTTTACGACGTAAGGATATAATAGTAAAATGCGCGCGTTTGTGGAGTTAAATTTGAAAATAGCCGAGTTGAGCAATCATAAATCAGATCAATTCTTTAAAAAGTAAAAGTCTTAGCAATAAATCTGGACCTTCTACAAATGAAACCCGACAGACCACCTGCGGGTGATGGATTTATCGATCGGAATCTTCTGAACCAAGCGTGTTTGAAGCATCATATTAACATAGGTACAGTGTTTGATCTGCTGAAAATGTGTGCTTTGTGGAAAGAAACACATAAACTTTGTGCTGGATACTGGTCGCCACAACAAACTGCATCATTTGCAGCTGCGCACATTTCTGCGGTCCTCGATGTGCGTGAACTGACAGAGACGTTTGATTATGAAATCATCTGCGAAGCCCCATTGTTTCACACTGACTGAGGTAATGCTTTTTAATACACTTCCTTTAGTTAACGTTAGTTAATGCATTAACTAACATTAGAAATACATTTGTTACCGTGTTGTTTATTCATCTTTGTTAACCAGCTCATGCAAATGTTAACAGATACAACTTTGAATTTTAATAATGTCCTCAATTTTGAAATGAACATTAATATAACAAATTACTAATGTTAATGCATGATTTAGAAGTACTGTGTAATGAACCTTAGTGCTGTATTGTGTGTTGGCAATTTGCTAATGCAGTTTTCATATTTCTGGCACTTTCGGCCATGCCAAAGCGTTGTGCGTATGCCTGCATCCCAAACCCATAAATTAACATTAATTTAACTTGGCTTTCTGCATACGCTCGATGCTTACCCGGAGCTACTGTAAAATTACAAAGAAACGTTTTACAGTTGTGTAGCGTTTTCTTCAAAGGCATTTTTTTTATTAAAAGCTGCTTAATGCAAATATAACTAAGCACAATGAAAGGTTCTCGGTGTTCCCGTCACGAATCCAAATGGCGGCCCCACCACGCTGAACATAATAAAAAAAATTACCTTTAAATTATGTTTTATACATTTATTTACAGTGTACAGTAAATACATGTTATATTCGCGGTAATAGAATAATGTACTAACAATACATATTTTTTCTACATTAGATTGTGTTTTATTAATGTCTACAAATATAACACAGTAATTCAGATACATTTATTGTTGTTCAGCATGAGCATATTGAGGAGTGAAATGTGTTCTCTGGCTTTATACCAATGATATTGGCAGCCATCCACTAGTGGCAGACAGTTTGGGTGTTGCTCAGCTCAGTCTCTGGCTCTTGCCAGGTCCAAGGGTCGTCACCCACGTGTGAGCAGTTTCCTGCCAGAGCGGGATTTGAACCCACCATTGGGCTGCAAGTCATGAACATAGCTCTATCCCATTAGGCCACGACTGCTGCTTACTGTTACGCATTTAACGCTTACTGTTACGCATTAAGTTACGCTTACTGTTACGCATTTAACGAACACTTACAAGCGCGCACTTTGGCAGAATTCAATTCAAACAGTCATCAGAAGCCATTAGTTCTGTAAAATTGAGCATCAGAATGGACACATTTGTTAAGGGAGAAAACGAAATGTGGAAAATACCAGCGAAGAAACGGATTCAAACAAGAATAGTCGCAGCATCAGCGGTGAAGAGAGACTTTCGGTTTGCCCCGATGTTAAAGATGTTAAAACAACCCATAGGCTACTACGCAGCAATCATCCTTATTACAGAAATGTGGCAAAAAAACATCCCTGGAGAGAACCTCAGATTATTAAATTAGAAAATGCTTTCCATATTTGGATCAACATTTGTGAACGCACACTTTCTGCAATGTCGCGTGTCAAGTAACGCTTCTGTACAGACTGCAATTTACAATCGCAACTTCATTGTGCTGTTACTCCTTTCCAGCAGAATTTCACAAAATTGGTTCCCGACAGAATCAGGTGTTTTATTATTGTTGAGTAAAATTATTTATTTCAATAAATGTAATCGTTTAGATATCATAATATTTAGGCTATAAATAATATTATAAATCTGGTTGGTTTGTATTGATGACGTAATATGTAAATGACATGCGTGCGGCCCGTGAGACTTGCACTTGGACCATAGTGCCGCCCGGTGGAAAAAAAGGTTGAGAGCCACTGATAAGGCCTAGTCCTGGCTTAAGCCAAGCCCCATCTGTGAAACCGGGCTTAAGAATATTAAAACATAAACATTGAAATTACATTGTATTTTGGGTGAAAATAAAGTTAGTAGAATACTGCAAGAAACATTTTTGTAACCTTTAAAATAGTGTTATGGTCAAGAAAACTAGACATTTCAACGTTTTAAAAACAGTGTTCCCACAACGTTTTTACAATGTAAACTTGTTACCTGGGTGGATTGTTGCCAGGGCATTGCTATGCGGTTGTTAAGGTGTAGTGAGTGTTTTATAGTAACTTATTCTGCAACACGAAAGTAAGCTATTTTCTTAGAATGTGTGAGATTTCCGATTCATTAGCCGCAAAACACAGTTGTGCAGTAAACGGTAAAACTATTGACTAAAATAAAATACTAGTTTGCAATATAAATCATCATAACGGATTGTTTTAGTACAGGTAAAATAACTTGAAGCAAATGACACCGGAAGTCTTGCACATTCACGTTACAAATGACCGCACCTTTTCGTACGCAAAAAAATACCAACCTGTGGTCTCATAAGAATACGTACCTCTGTGCGACACCGTTTTATATACCTTACTGCACGTTTCGCCGCAGTTTCAAAGAGAAGTGTCCACTGAGTGGCGCTAAAACACAGGTTCAATACGTGAACCCTGGCACATTTTTATTACGTAGATATATGTACATATTGCTGTGTTTTTATTACGCTGCTACAGAAACGTATTACAGCGGTTCAGAATACAAATATCCGGGGTCTGTCCCTAAAAGTTAATGCTCTATCACTCCCTACACAAACCCAACCCTAAACCTACCCGATAGTGTTAACAAATGCAAAAAACGTATTTGTTGATGCAACCGTGCCATTTCAACTTACACAGGATTCGAACCGAAGCTCCTCGCCTCCGAAGTATGTCTCCGTACTCCGTGAGCTACCGAACAAACCCATAGATACGAGGCTGGATATGTCCAGTGCTAACGTTCAAAAGCATCAGTTTTCAAATCTCCCAGGTTTTAATATTGTTTTGAAGTCGTAACTTACTATTCTTCAAGTAATTGTGTGAAAATTACGCTTAATTAATCAAAACTCTGTAAATTTGTGTGAAAAGGAGTTTTACTGCCTCTAGTGTTTGTTTCTTTTGGAAACTGCGATTATATGTAGTTATTGGTACATATTTCGTGTCTCGCTAAAAGTGTACCCAGTAGGGATGGGCGAATCTTATCGTTTGCGATTAGGTAAAAATTCTCCCCACGATAAGAATTAGTCTTCCCGCGATAATAACGATAACGTCTAGTTGTTTACATATTTCTGTGTGCGACAGTGCGGAGCGACATCGCGGAAGGCAGACGTGAAACTGATGAGTTTATCACTAAATGATGAGCTCGAGCTCCTTTTAAAATCTGTAACTGGTTTGGTTATAGCTGTACAGTGCACAAAATCGGTCTGAATAAATGTAGTACAGTATGTGTGCGATACAGTTTTGCATATGTATGAGCCTGTTTACAAATCTGTTGTCCAACAAAGATATAATTTATTGACATGCTTTTCCTCCAAATTAACAATAACATAGTCGAGTGTTTGAAATACTTCATTTTGTGACCAGACGTGGTTTCATATTACAGAATGATAGTATTATATACAGTGATAAAGGCTATGTCGATTAGCATTGCATTATAAATATACTTTCCTTATAAAATACCCAAGATTGAAGAACACAGACAAACTATATATTTTGTGCAATCGTATGTTATTGTCTTCAAGTTTCATCAGTTAAAATGTCTCTTATCTCGTTGTGCGTTTTATTCAGCGATAACTGGTTACCTTCATGGAGCGTCTTCAGTATATTACTTCTGCTAGGATTTGTGAAATTTCTGCGCAAGGCGCCCAAAATTAAACAGTCATTGCAGTACGTGTGTACTCAGTAATGTCATTTCAGAAAAGATAATACTTTTCTCTAAAGAAACAGGATTCCCTGAATTTCGTCATTGATATCGTTATCGCATAAATGCCAGAAATATCGTGATATTTTTAAGCCTATCGCCCATCCCTAGTACCCAGGTATGTAAATGCCATGAGACCAGGTAGAAAAATACAGTGTATGTTATGGTATTTCCTCTCCTGTTTTATTGCCCATCATACAAACCTGTATGTCTGACATCTTTGGAAATCATTAAAACAACCCTTCTCATCAAGCTACTTGATTTGAGGTAGACTATCTGTTCGTAAACAGCGCAAGACGTGAAACACACCAATCTGTGAGCAATAGGAGTTGCGATGCTTGCCTCAGCAAACAGTGCTAATTAAATTTGCCTCCATATCCTTAAATTAACTCCATTTGTGCAAAGTAATAGCTCAGTGTCCCCAGCTCGAATGGCCCAGTGTGCTTTGAGCAGTCGGTACACAGCTGCCATGCGTCAGTTTGCTGAAGCGATAAACATCGTCCTCTCTGATGAAAGCTTGTCAACCCGGAGAGCGCCATTACGGCTGATGACTGACAAGTGCAGAATCTCGTACGATGCCATTTGGGATTTGCTTTTCCAGATGTTTTCTAACTTCTCCTTTCTCATTTTCAGCGGGATTGCGGGCAAATAGCATACAAAGTGAGCGTGGCACCGCATTGTGGTCTCATACTGGAGTGCCAATCTCGACTGACGCGTCTCTTTTGAAGTATTCATCAATTTTTGACAACCATCTGCACAGATTACTGGTTTGTTTCCACACATGCACAATTAGAAGTTTGCTGTTGTTGTCTTCTGTTGCTCAGACTGGATCAGCCCATCGTAGATCGTGCAGAATAACTCCCAGATTTATTTATAAAGCAAATACCATATGGATTAAAGTCAATGCATATGTGTGGCATATGGGCAAACTTATTAACAATTAAAAATAAGTTTCTTTAGAAAGTTTAATCATTTACGAGACACTTCTTAATCTCTTAAAGTTTGTGTGTTTGCCTTTACCCAGAGGATTTTTTAAATAGTTTTTAAGCACCTTTGTCTCAGTTGTTTCTTCTACAATTTCTTAAGACTCTGGGAAGCAGGAGATTTAGCCTAAGCAAAATATCAGTTTTACCTCGTTGCTGACTTGGGACAAACTACAAAGATGTTCAAGAAATCTAATTTGTGATTTTACTTCACTGTGGCATTCGACAATCCAGAGGAAGTTTTAATAGCTCTGAGATTGTAAAGCTCAGGACAATTATAATATTTTTTATCATTATATGCAAATTTCTAAGGCCTTTAAATTGTCAACATGATCAAACAATCTGCTAAATAAAACAAAACAGGTGCACAGAATCTACTACATGCATTTGGTCTGATTCTTTCCATATTTTTTTAACAACGCTTAGGAAAAATAAGTTTATTCAAGTGTGCTATACTTCTTTTAAACAAAAAAAAAACTGGAAAGTGTACTTTTAGTGTACTTCTCAGAAATGGGCTTTATATATTTCTCAGAAATATACTTAAAATGACATTTGATTTAAGTATACTTGACTTAGGCCTATACTTAGAAAAACTCTAAATACAGGTACATCTAAAACAAATATAATATAATGAAAAAGGTCAATATTTTTTGTCACTCATTTCAGAAAGTCGAACCCATCTACTATATAGATTCATTACACATAGAGTTAAATATTTCAAGCATTTATTTCTTGAAATTTTGATGATTATGGCTTACAGATAATGAAAACCCAAAATTCAGTGTCTCAGAAAATTAGAATATTACATAAGATCAATATAAAAAATGTATTTTAAACAGAAATGTCAGGCTTCTGAAAAGTATGTTTATTTCTATGCACTGCTCAGGTGTAATGAAGCCCAGTTTGCTTTGATAGCGGCCTTCAGGTCATCTGCATTGTTGGGTCTGGTGTCTCTCATCTAGATTCTCTTCATCTGGGGTTCTCTCCTCTAGATTCTCTATGTCAGGCATCTGAGTTTCATGCTGACCAATCAAGCACAGTAACACATGGTCACTGAACCAGCTTTTGGTAACTTTGGCAGTGAGGGCAGGTGCCAAGTCCTGCTGGAAAATGAAATCAGCATCTCCATAAAGCTTGTCAGCAGAAGGAAGCATGAAGTGCTCTAAAATGTCCTGGTAGATGGCTGCGTTGACTGTGGACTTCAGAAAACACAGTGGACCAACACCAGCAGATGACATGGCAGCCCAAATCATCACTGACTGTGGAAACTTCACACTGGACTTCAAGCAACATGGATTCTGTGTCTCTCCACTCTTCCTCCAGACTCTGGGACCTTGATTTCCAAATGAAATGCAAAATGTACTTTCATCTGAAAAGAGGACTTTGGACCACTGAGCAACAGTCCAGTTATTTTTCTCCTTAGCCCAGGTAAGATGCTTCTGACGATGTTTCTGTTTCAGAAGTGTCTTGGTAGCTCTTTTCCTGAAGATGTCTGAGCGTGGTGACTCTTGATGCACTGACTCCAGCTTCAGTTCACTCCTTGTGAAGCTCTCCCAAGTGTTTGAATCGGCTTTGCTTGACAGTATTCTCAAGCTTGCGCTCATCCCTGTTGCTTGTGCACATTTTCTACCCAATTTCTTCCTTCCAGTCAACTTTGCATTTAATATGCTTTGATACAGCACTCCTTGAACAGCCCCCCCTTTCAGTAATGACCCTCTGTGACTTACTCTCTTTGTGGAGGGTGTCAATGATCGTCTTCTGGACCATTGCCAAGTCAGCAGTGTTCCCCATTATTGTGGTTTCAAAGAACAAGAGATACCCACAATTTATACTGTATGGATGGTCATTTATTGAATCTCAAATGTTAATATTATAATATTCTGAGATACTGATTTTGGACTTTCATTAGCTGTAAGCTCTAATCATCAAAATTAAAACAAAAAAACTTTTGAAGTGTTTTACTTTACATGTAATGAATCTAAAATATATGAAAGTTTCACTTTTTGAAATAAGTTACAAGAAAAAATTAACTTTTTCACCATATTCAAATTTTGTGACATGTACCTGTATATGTGCTCCTAGATTCCTTGTTTTCATTGTTATACGGTAGGGGGTGCTAGTACACATCTTCTTTTCAGAATGTCCAAAAAAAAAAAAACAAGTGAAGAAGCAACTGAAACATGAGCTGCATCCGAAAACTAAAAAATGCTGCCTTCGGAGGACACATTCCAAGGTAGGAAGGCATCAAGGCACGTCCGAATCCAAAGCTTCACTTCCTGTCTCGTGAGATACCTTCATCTATTAGATTTTTGAAGGCAGCATAGATATATCCTTCGCCGCCTTCGATATCCCACAATCCTGTGCGTTCCATTCCGTGACGGTTGAGCTAAAAAATAAAGATGGCGTCTGAAAGTTGCATTTGGTGGTTAGTTTGTGTGTAAATGTATATTTCTGATGAACTTTTTGCCCCTTTGATGTTATTTCTAGTGAGAAATTTGTATTATAGTAATAATTTAGTTATCACCAAAACTCGTTCTGTTTTGTTGTAGATCTTTAAACTGTTGCTGCATCAGAAGCCTGTCCGAAATCAGTTTCGTGAGGTGCCTTTGTGCAAAAACGCTGCATACAAAGTCATTGCCTCATAAGGCATCGAGGCAGCAAGTCAGCTGCCAAAGTTTTTGAATGCAGCCAAAAGATGCTTCCACGTGTAATCTGACACAATCATCAGACATAAAACAGCATCAAAACTGTGTAACATTATGGAATAAAAGGTCACCAATGAAGAGGTAATAATGACTGTCAAGCTTTGGGGTGTTGATCGACTCCGTCTACATTTTGATTATTATTCTGAATCCAATACATATTCTTTTTTTCATCTTTTTGTTCAGAATGTTTATTTCTATATGTTTTATTTATGAAACATACCCACATTCAAGTGTTTAGAAAAAGAATGCAAGAAGCTAGAATAAAATGTTTTGTTTACAAGCAGATACTCTGTTCTTTCTTTGGATGTTTTTGGACGTTCAGATATTCATATAATAAAATGTATAAATTAATACCTAAATAGGGACATGATGTAAGTATGATGTAAAGTTCACTTAAAAAAAACTTGTTAGTATACTTGCAGTATAAAACTACTAAACTAGTAGTGTAATGAGACTATATTTCAAATTGTACTTAAATACTAGAAAGTGGGCCAATTTAGTCCCAATGAGTATTGAAATAGTACACTTAGAAGTATACTACTAGATATTTGTATACTTACTACGTAAATATACTTGAAATATATTTGAACTTTACTTAAGTATACTTAATAAATACAACTTGAAGTATACTACTAGATATTTGTATACTTACTACGTAAATATACTTGAAATATACTTAAACTTTACTTAAGTATACTTAATAAATACAACTTGAAGTATACTACTAGATATTTGTATACTTACTACGTAAATATACTTGAAATATACTTAAACTTTACTTAAGTATACTTAATAAATACAACTTGAAGTATACTACTAGATATTTGTATACTTACTACGTAAATATACTTGAAATATACTTAAACTTTACTTAAGTATACTTAATAAACTACAACTTGAAATATACTTGTATACTAAGTATACTAGATATTTGTATACTTACTACTACGTAAATATACTTGAAATATACTTAAACTTTACTTAAGTATACTTAATAAATACAACTTGAAGTATACTACTAGATATTTGTATACTTACTACGTAAATATACTTGAAATATACTTAAACTTTACTTAAGTATACTTAATAAATACAACTTGAAGTATACTACTTTTTGGTAATGGAAGTAAAAGGCCTTTTAGTATTGTACAAACGTCCACCTTCAGCTCATGGTTCATGTGTCTTTTTGCTGTGAAATCTATACAGATTTTTTATTTTATTTAAAAACTTTTATGAAATAGATTTAAGAACTTTTATATTGTTCGTAAGATTCCAAGATGAACACTTCAAGACTGAATTTGATTATCCATAATTGTTTTTAGAAAAACCATGTTAAAATGTGATATGATTATTAGGCTTTTGAGGAACTTTGTTCTCTTTGTGGAGATTTGTTCATCTCGTATTGCATTTCTTTATATGTTTTGGGCCACAATCAAAAGTGCAGAGCTTTAATCTTAGAATTTAGTATTTAAATATCAAGACATATTATTGGGAGATATAGACTGGCAACTGATAATTATGTGCATTTTACTGTCTGTTATACTGTTATAAACATCTCAATGATTTACATTACAAGCTAATTTCATCTTACTTTTTGGATGTATAAATACCAGCAACTTCACCAAATTCCACTTTGGCTCAGTTTAAATTGAAGTGTTTTTCTTCCTCAATTATGAGCTCCAGATTCTCATCATATATGAGCCATAAAAGCCTTATGTAAAATTGGTTTGTCTAAAGGTAAAAAAAAACCTGATTCAGTTTAAAAAAATCGGACTTTATAGGGTTAAAATTAATTCAGGGAAAATTAAATAGTGCAGATTGGCCAATTGTTGAGCTGAGCTACAAAAATAAATGTGGTTTATTCATATTCAGAGTTCATATTGATATTTTGATGGCATAGAAAGTTAGCATCTTGGCAAATATAAGGATAGTTTGAGACATTGTTGAGATCTCTTTCAAAACTTTAGAGGAGACACATGAGATTACTGAGGTGTTTTTCTCTGCAGAAAAGCCCATGACACTTCATCAAAAGTCTCAGTTTGATTTTGATTTTATCTTATTGCTATTTAGAAGAAACCAATGGCACACAAATAAAAGATCTTATGTTATTTTTCTCTATTTGGGAACCTGAAATAGCGAGCATAGTATGGTGAAAATTTGATATTTCAGACTAAATGCACAAAAATAGTCTCACAGTGCTGTTCAGATTCCCGGCTCACTTCTTCCTTTGTCGTGCCTGTCAATTAAAACATCAAGTGGCATGCACGCATGCTGCGCGATGATAATCTTCCACAAATAATGAGGACAGGCAACGAAACTACCGTACACAAATGGCTGCAAGTATCTAATCAATGTCTCACAGGAATGAGAATTGTGTTTTTTTCTTCTCTCCCTATTTTATTTTTCTCTCCCCTCCTCCAGTAAATACAAATTGCTTATGCATCAGAATAGTCATTATCTCAACTGCCAAGGTGCGTCGAATCTCAGAAACACGTGCGTTTTCCTGCAGTCTCCAGATCACAGGGATAGGCTAAAGTAGCACGGCTATTACAGCGGAATACAGGCCCGGTGTCATTCTAATTATTCACTATCTGCAGATATGCAAGCACTATAATCTGTTTGGGTGAAATAGCCATTTCTGATCAACGGTGCCACGTCGAGCTGTTTAGGAATTCACCGCGTTTTTGATCTAATCACAACATCAAAATATTCATGACACACAATGATATCTCTCCGAGGCAGGCTGACAGCCATTAACGGGGAAACATGGGTAATTTATTAACACTTATCTAGACCTGAAAAGGCCTTTCACTCCGCTCACCACAGAGAGAAGAGTAAAATAGTTTTATGTGATACCAAATGATTTATAATGGTCAGTCGTTATTTGCCAAAGGGATTTAATTAAAACGTGCCTTCCCAATTTTGCCCTGGAGGAAGTTTCCTGGAGAGGGAGAAACAGATGTAGGGTTTTGTTTGAATCACTTTTGCTATATTGTAAGTATTGTACATAACATTCCCCTCTTTGCGACCGAACAGTCATGCTTTTTTTCAACAATGGATGTACTTCGCTGACTGCAACTGCTAACTTTTCCACCTTCTCTCAGAGGCTAGGCTAAGATGGTCAGGGTTGCCAGGTCTTTGAAACAAAACCAGCCTATTTGCTAATAAAAACTAGCCTAATCGTGTTTTTTTCAGTAGTTTTCCCCCTCGTCTGCATTTCGGAGAGATCACTTTAACCCGCAGACTTCAAAAATAACTTGCGCTAAAAGTATCCCAATTCTGCAGTAAAGCCACAGACTTGGCAACCCTAAGACGGTGGGTCTCTTTGTCTTCTCGCAACCGTTCAATTAACCCAATCACCCACCATCAGAGCCAGCTGCGAGCTCTGATTGCAGTCGTGATAAACACAAAACAAATCAATACGAGCGTTGTAAAGGTTAAATGATGTTATGTTGTCTGTTGTAACGCCGCTGTGTGCTGGAGCAGTGAGCCACTGACTCGCTCTCGCCTCGGCAGACTTTTAATGCGCAAAACACTTTGTAGTTGCATTCACCAACCAGTAATTCATTCAAACCTTGGTTTATTTCATGTTTCTAATCCAAGAGAGCACATTACGTTTGCTAATTAGTCTAAATTAGCCGATTCTCTCTCGCAAATCTTTCCTCAGAGAAAAGTTGTTTAGTCGATCCCACAAAAACACGACTTTGGTGTTGAAGTGAACGTTTTCCGACTCGAATCCTGTAAAGGGCCTAGCAATCTTTTCTTACAGGCATACAGTCACTTTCAAAAACAATTAAGCCAATGACATCACAGTAATTACAGTAACTAATTACCCTCTCTAAATGAACAGCTTAGCCCACAGAAAGCACGTGCACACACAACACAAGGTGGCTTCGGGGAAAAGAGTGTCCACTAAACTTCTCTTGCTCACCTCTCAAGACCACACAAAGGAAGCTCTTGTTTTTGGCTCACGTACATGTGGTTTTGAAGGTACATCATAAATATTTGCACTCAGTTCTTATCAGTGAATTTGCATTAGTCTCTTATCAGTCCTATTGCCGGGCTTAACTTGATAAGGATGAAGCGCATCGCACGCCTGCCATTAATGAACCTTCGCTTAGTCTGATGTCATTCTTTAGACAAGACTTCATCAGCATCGAGGAGTTTGCATGTTAAAGAGTTTCCCCGTCTTATTATTGGGGCTTGTTAAATCCAGCACGACTATATAGGTCAAATTTGGTAATTTGAACAAAGCCCTAATAAGCTTTAAACTTTGGTGTCTAATTTGTCCTTAACATTTTTGCTATGTGCATGAATGATTTCTTGGATAACGTGGCTTAATGAGAAAAGGAGCAAACGAAGATTTCGCACCAATCATGTGGATTCACCACGTTGACCAACAGAAAGCTGATTGGTTAGAAAGTGACTTTTGTGCAAGCTTTGCTTTATCCATGACAACACTATTGACAATAGACAATGGACCTTTTGTGCCAGGAGATTTGCTAGTGTGACTGCAACTTTATTGATTATGAAATTGGAAAAAATCCCTTTGACGATAGATGGGGTGAGTAAATGATGACAGAATTTTCTTTTTTGGGGGGTGACCTGTCCTTTTAAAGTAAATGAATCATACTTTTAATAAAAGCAAAATATCAAAGCAAACCCTAACTCTTAAGTTTTACTAGAATATTGTGCCATACATGTGAAAAATTAACATCCACGTTTATTTTACTAATGTGATGTTTTATATAGTGGACTGTCAGAAGAGGACTGCTTGTTGGCAGCCATGTTGATTATATAAGTAACCTAGCAACCTAACCTATCAATATCCTTACAACCACATGGCAACATAAAAAAACAACACTCAGGATACCCTAGCAACACATATGGCCAGCAATATAACAACTCCCCATCGATATGTGTATAGATGCTTTATTAGTGATAATGAGCCATCCGCCATATTGGAACGGACAAAGGCAGTCTATGAACACTCAAAAGCTGATTGTGTGTCTACACCCGTAGTTATACACAAGTGTGAATATCTATATCTGCAATAGACATGTGCAATAGACTTAGACATTTTAGCTAAATCAATACATCAAGACAAAGGTGTTTGCAACACAACATTAAAACGTTACCATATAGTATAAAAACGTAATTAATACAAAGTTTTGTCATGAATCTTTGCATTCAAATACTTTGCTAGTGTTTGCTGTAGCAGTTGCGGCATGCTTCAGGGTCCCTCCGCCTTTAAAGGGAATGAACTGAGAAATCAAAATTCCCTTGATCTTTTGACATGTAAAAGGTCATTGTTATATGTCTATAAAAGCATTCTGTAAGTTTCAGAACTCAAAACTTTGTTGCTAGTCTAACAACTGTTTATATTGAAGCCAGTGTGCCAAAATTACATCTTGTGGAATGTGCCACTCTATGATGTAATTGTGTGGATAAGCACCGCCTCCACAGAAGATCAACACCTACTTCTACTGCCTGTTTAGCCCCGCCCACCGATTCTGCATCACTGTCTGATTAACCCCGCCCACCGATTAACGCATGCAGTATTTACGATAGAGGCAAATGCAGATCTACGCAGAAACCAAACGATAAAGATTTCTCTGAAGAGAACACGACGCTCTGCAGTGCCAAGTTGTGGAAAAACAGTCTTTGCATTGCCTTCCTTCTGATCCTAATGTTAGGAAATAGTGGATGAACTTAATTTTTAATGAAGATCCAGACCACGTCAGTAAGAACTCGGTCCTTTGTTCACATAATTTTACCACGGATTCGTTTACAAACAAGGCACAATTTGATGCAGGGTTTTCAGAAAAATTGAAACTAAGAGACGATGCTGTGCCGACAATATTGGATCCGACAGTAATGTCGTATTTTAATTACAGTAACAACACACAAGTGTGACGAACTGTTTTTATGAAGTGATCACAATTGCTTTGTTATTACAGAAAGTTTGAGATGAATATTTATGTGTTTTTAACCTAAATCACAGCAGCGTCCATCTGTAAAGGACGAAGACTGTCAATCATACACAACTGTTAGTTAGTCACAGCAGTGGGCGTGAGCAGTGCCATCTTCTGATCAGGGGGTCAATATGAAGGCAATGGATTTAATTTCATCTAGTGTTGTGACATTGTTTTTTACCGAGTGATGACAGGTTGATGTTTCAAGATGGTCGGACACGTCAGTGTGACTGGAGCAGTCAAATGTGGCATCTACATACAGGTGCATCTCAATAAATTAGAATGTCGTGGAAAAGTTAATTTGTTTTAGTAATTCAACTCAAATTGTGAAACTCGTGTATTAAATAAATTAATTGCACACAGACTGAAGTAGTTTAAGGGTGTATCCCAATTCTCTGTCTTACCCCTTCCCCTTAGTTTTGCGTGTTCATGTGAAAGTAAGGGCTGTGTGGGTACACGATCTGGGATGCCTGCACGATCCGTCCGCGCATGCGCATAATGACGTAGTAGAAAACGCGCATGCGCAAATGACAATTCTGTTTTGCGACGATTTACACACTGCACGATCTGTTCCACGCTTGCGCACCTTTAATATATACTAATATTAGCTTTTAATAAAAAAATACACGATCTTTGATAATACTAATGACCCAGATCAAACACGGCAAGTTAAGTAGGCCTAATGCCATACAGCAATGAATCAAAGGGAGTAAAACTGAAGGTTTGTAGTGACAGAAAGATTCAGACTTTATTTGTAACCAAAATCGTGTCATGTAAAAGCTCCTTTATTATTTTGGATTGGCATCCACGTAAACACATCATAATGCATAGCGTAAGCTACATTTAAAAATATCAAAATAGACCCGACGTGAACTGTTAAATGAAAAACACAATGTACCTACAAAAATATGCAGTTGTGCAAGTGTTTCATCGCATGCGTGATACCAATAGTGTAGGAAACCGTGACGTTTTCGACATACACACACTTTTAGACGGCAAGTTTGTGATCAACACTTGTCTCCTCTGGTGACGTAGCAGCAGCTAGCGGCGATGTATGATGACGTAACAGTAACCAAGTGGCGTCTCATTTCATAGGGGTATGTTTTCACCCCTAGCGCTTACCACTCGGTTCCGAGGGACACGGGCTAGGGGTAAGACGAAGGGGAAGGGGTAAGACAGAGAAATGGGATTCATTGGGATTCAAGTCTTTGGTTCTTTTAATTGGGATTATTTTGGCTCACATTTAACAAAAACTCACCAATTCACTATCTCAACAAATTAGAATATTGTGACATGCCAATCAGCTAATCAACTCAAAACACCTGCAAAGGTTTCCTGAGCCTTCAAAATGGTCTCTCATCTCTCAGAAAATGAGAAACAAGAGACCAAAAAATGCAGATGAGCTGAAGGCCACTGTCAAAGAAACCTGGGCTTCCATACCACCTCAGCAGTGCCACAAACTGATCACCTCCATGCAGCGCCGAATTGAGGCAGTAATGAAAGCAAAAGGAGCCTCTACCAAGTATTGAGTACATATTCAGTAAATTAACATGCTTTCCAGAAGGCCAACAATTCACAAAAAAATTGTTTTATTGATCTTGACGTATTCTAATTTGTTGAGAGTGAATTGGTGGGTTTTTGTTAAATGTGAGCCAAAATCATCACAATTAAAAAAAACAAAGAATTAAACTACTTCAGTATGTGTGCTTTCAATTTATTTAATACACGAGTTTCACAATTTGAGTTGAATTACTGAAATAAATGAACTTTTCTACGACATTCTAATTTATTGAGATGCACCTGTATCTGACTACTCCCAAAACTAAAGCATCATAGGAGCGGGTTTTGCACCGCAAGAGCCACTCAAATCTGGTTTATGGTTTTCAGAAGGTCAGTTATTAGGGACAGACTAATATATTTTGCCTAGAAATACATTTTATTTAGATTCTATGCTTTTATAAAGACTAAACAAACCAAAAACTACATTTTCAGTCCAATACTTCTGGTCTCAAAACAGGTTAAGATATGACTGTTGATTACCAATACCAATTTATTAGAAAATAATTTTCTCTTGAATCTCTGTTTGACCCTACCAGCAAAATAAATAAATAAATAAACTAACAAATAATTACAACAACATTTACAATAATGCACTTATAATAGATGCCTGTGGAACAAGATATTCCTGAGGGTTGCACTGTTGCAATGTAGAAAAAACTGTGAAGGCAAAAATATGCTGTTTGCACTGTAAAGTTGTATAAATTGTCCTTTTGAGGTGGGGATACTGTTCTCTTGTATTATACAGGTGCATCTAAAAAAAAATTGAATATCATGAAAAACATTTTTTGGTAACATTTCAAAAAGTAACACTTTCATATATTCTAGATTCATTACATGTAAAGTAAAACATTTCAAAAGTTTTTTTTGTTTGAATTTTTATGATTAGAGCTTTCAGCTCATGAAAATATAGAAAAAATATTAGAATATTTCCTAAGATCAATCAAAAAAAGGATATGAAAAACAGAAAAGTTCTAGTTCTTTAAAGTATGTTCATTTAAGCTATCAATACTTGGCCGGGGCTCCTTTAGCACAAGCTCCAGCATCAGTGAGGTGTTGGCATGGAAGCGATCAGTCTGTGGCACTGCTGAGGCACTATTGAGCCTTCAGCTCGTCTGGATTGTTGGATCGACTGTTTCTCATCTTTCTCTTGAAAATATCCCATAAAGTCCATATGGGGTTCAAGTCAGCCATGTTGGCTGGCCAATCAAGCACAGTACATGGTCAGCAAACCACTTGGAAGTGGTTTTGGCAGTGTGGGCAGGTGCTAAAATCCTGCTAGAAAATGAAATCTGCATCTCCACAAAGCTTGTCAGCAGATGGAAGCATAAAGGGCTGCATTGACTCTGGACTTGCTAAAACACAGTGGACCAACACCAGCAGACGTCAGAGTACCCAAATCATCACTGACTCCAGAAACTTTGGACTTCAAGCAACATGGATTCTGTGCCTCTCTGTGCTTCTGACGATGTTTCTGTTTCAGAAGTGGCTTGGTAGCTCTTTTCCTGAAGATGTCTGAGCGTGGTGACTCTTGATGCACTGACTCCAGCTTCAGTTCACTCCTTGTGAAGCTCTCCCAAGTGTTTGAATCGGCTTTGCTTGACAGTATTCTCAAGCTTGCGGTCATCCCTGTTGCTTGTGCACATTTTCCTACCCAATTTCTTCCTTCCAGTCAACTTTGCATTTAATATGCTTTGATACAGCACTCCTTGAACAGCCCCCCCTTTCAGTAATGACCCTCTGTGACTTACCCTCTTTGTGGAGGGTGTCAATGATCGTCTTCTGGCTCAAAAAATATTCTCGTAGCTTCGTTAAATTATAGTTGAACCACTGATGTCACATGGATTGTTTTAACCATCTCCTTGTTATGTTTCTGAGCCTTGATCGTGTAAGGATCCTTGCTGTCTATGAAAGGGTCAGAGAGCTCACGGAATGCATCAAAAATATCGTAATTTGTGTTCCAAAGATGAACGAAGGTCTTACAGGTTTGGGATGACATGAGGGTGAGTAATTAATGACAGAATTTTCATTTTTGGGTGAACTATCCCTTTAAGCCTGACTGATTTTAATATCTATTCCGATACAGTGCCATCAGACTTCCATAGCAAGTGCATTACTGTAAACTGTTGTTGTGAAACAGACAGATGCTCTACGAGCTGCAGATGGAGAGACTGATGGTCCAGTGGTGTTTGGGTTGTGAGCCACTGCTGATGAAGTGTTCTGCATGCTTTTCTGTCTCCTCATGTTTCTCTTTGCTGCTGATTTGAAAGAGCGGCCTCTCTTCACCTCGCACTGTGAGATTCCCCCATCTGCTTCCCCTCCATTTCATCAGCTCTCCGATCGACGGCAGCCCTTCCCTCTATCACAGTCACCTCACCGCATGCCACGGATTTGAAGATTAGCTACTCCCATATTTTCCTTTTCAGCTTTATCTCCTACAAGACACAGCCATACTGAAAAACCACAATGAGCCACACACTTTCCCATGCCTCGAGGCCTTTTAATTACAAAACCAATGAACAAACTGAGCTGGGGATGGGTGAGTGTTAAAATTAAGGGGACACATTCAATATGTTGTTTGTTCTTTCTTAAAAATGCCATGTCGGATTGCATTGCTGTCATTGCAAAAAAAAATTTTTGGATATATATAAACACACACACACACACACACACACACACACACACACACACACACACACACACACACACACACACACACACACACACACTCACACACACACACACACACACACACACACACACACACACACACACACACACACACACACAAAAGATTCAGTAATGTTTTAAGTATTTATACAGTGATCCCAAAAATACAAATATACAAATGAATAAATTCCATTGCCCTTCCAACTTAGCCTGGTTTCTCCCAAGCTTTTTTTTCTCCATTTCTGTCACCGATGGAGTTTGAAATCCTTGCCGCTTTTGCCCTTTTTGCTTGTTAATGAAGACACTTAATATTTCCTAATATTATGATTGCACAGACACTATTGGAAGAAAACTGAACAGAGCTGGATGACGACTTTAACTGAAAAATAGCTCTTTACAGCAGAATTGAATTTTGTTTACATTATTATTATTTTTAAATCTTAAGCCTTGTCTCAGCCTAAAATGCATATCTGGGCTGTTTTAACTGAAATAAACTTGCACTGACTTATTTTAAATATGTCTGTGCCATTGTTTTTTATGTTTATAAAATATACTTAAATATCATAATTGAACTATGACATAATCCTGGCTTAACCTAAACTTATAGTTTAGGTAAAAAACGTATACTAAAAAAGATTAACCGTATTTTGAAGACAAAAGCTTCTTTACATATAAAGATGTACTTAAGTCCTACTTAAGTGCGTCAAAAAAACTCTAAAGATCAACTAATTGCATTTAATAGAAATGTTAACTAATAAAAAAACACATTTTAGTTTGATTGTAAATAACATGCAGTTAAGTGTCCAAAAACATTACATTCAGTTTACACTTAAGGATATTATTTTAAAGTATATTTCTGTAGTAATTTATCTTTTTAAAACAGTGCACTTCTTTTTCACCAAAAGTAGTTCATCACATTAACTATCAAAGTCATTCACTAGCGTCTGGCAACCATCATATGTCATAGTTTTTGTTTTAATTTTAAACAGAACATACATTTTTTTGGTTTTAAAGTTATTTATGTGACAAAATGTGCTTGAACAATCTTTCTTTTAAATAAATGCCTTTCGAGCTCATATTTTGTTGCGATGACCATTAAACACGTGTCTAAATAGCTGCTATTTGAGAGCAATAGAATGAGTCTGATGATCAGAGTTGATATTTCAGTAAAAACAAATAGGAAATAAAGATATTCATTGTATGATACAGACCATGAAGCAACACAATGATGGATGTTTCATAACTCGTTAAGAGATCCTGGTATATGTAGATGACACTCGGAGCACTATTGTCTCCTCGACGCTAACAGCTGTTTTTATCTTTTGTTATGACACGACAATCTCTGACAGAAGCCTAATTACTGTTTAAGTTAATTACCAGCACTACACTGATGCTCTGCCTTCAGTTCAAAGCTCTCAGCAGCTAATTGACACGTCGCCTTCTGCATATTGGAACGGTAATGGTGGCGTGCCATTATCAAACCACTGGTGCTGGGCGTTATATGAGGAAGCAGGGCATTTCTGCCAAGGCCTCTGGACTCTCCTCGCCCCCCGTGGCGACTCTTCTTGCCCCCATCGCTGATTTGATGCACTGGATGCTACAGCGGCGACAGCGCTAGGAGAGGATGTTCTCAGAGAGAGGAAGTGAGTGTGTGATGGATAGTAATTATGGAGTTGTTGATTTGATAATCCTGTCTGCTGTCCCGCAGGGAGCTAATTAAACACTGGGAGCATTCATTAAGCTGCACCTGTCTCACTGGAAACGATAATGGGCCAAAGTTCATCCAAGCTGAAAATGTCAATGACAGACTGGAGGAAGTCAGGAAACAATGTAGGAGCTGTTGTGGTGAACGACTGGAAGCATCAGTGTGCTTTATTTTTGATGAACAGCATTATAGTCTAAACACGCTGGGAAACCAGTTTTAATAAACATGCAAGTGCTTCATATTGTTTTCAGTTTTTTTAAGGTGTCCTTTGCTAAACATTAATTTTTTCCTACTTAAAGACAACATGAAATTAAAATTGGCAATATTTATTTTCTTAGTTTGGGTTATTATAATGATAACATCTAAATTAACTATTTTTATTAAAGTGAAAATATAATTTGCCATCACTGAATCAAAGTATTTTTATCCACAGAATATTATTTTTGTCTTAAATAAGGTAAACATTGCTTTTTAAAGTAACCATTAGCAGGTTTGTGCTGTTTTACAATGTACTTGATAATAATTTTCCTAATTTAAAAAATTGTAAATCTCATTTTATTAATGTATTATTTATTAACAAACAGTGGAGCTGTTATTTAATAATTTAAGAAGTAGATAACAATATTAATCATAACCTACAGGCCATGTGAGCAGAATTATTTAATCTTAAATTCACAATCTTTTGTTTTTATGTCATCCCTATTAAAATCACAGGCCTGTATATAATACTGAGAATTAAATCATGTAAGACTGATCTCTTTGACAAATCTGATATTTGATTTAACCAAATGCATTGATTTCATTTTATTTGCAGAGTATTTAACATAATAGTTGGTCAAACCTTACGATAAGGTTTCATTTGTTAATATTACCATAATAGTTAACATGAACTAACAATGGAAATGACTTAAACATTTATTACTCTTAATGCTGTATTTTATTAAAGGTAACAAAGATGAATGAATACTGTAACAAATGTATCGCTCATTGTTAGTTAACGCATTAACCATTTACCAAATACCAAATTATTTCTTAAAAATTATAACAGGTGTATTTGAGGAATGGTAGATACTGCAAAATGTGCTGAATTTGATTCACAATACATTTAACCTGGATCAAATCAGGTAAGTACGGGAATGCACTGATCGATAATATTGTGACATATTTTTTTAGGATTTAGTGGTATTCCAGATTATTGGTCAATCCAGTGTTAGAGCTTCCATGACTGCACATCTTTCATAGAAACCAACTGTTTTCCTTAGTTTACATGTCTAAGACGTGTGAAAAGTGGCACTTGATGGATTTTCTTAATGAAATAATAAAGAACATTTGTGTTCTTAATATTTTTTTTTATGTAGTTAAATAAAACAACAGCATTTAGCAATATATTTACTATATTTCAACCTTTGTGTACTTTATTGCATGCATATTGTTTATTTATATGTAGTTTACTTACAGTTTTTGAGTGTTTATGCATTTAGATATAAAAGATTTATAATAGATTTAGGTACTTTAAAGATCATTCTTTGAACTATATTTGCCTATATGTAAAACGAATTATGTAAATATTAAAAGCACACAAAACAGCTGTATTAAAGATGTGTAACACAATATTCCAGTGCGGCGTGACAGGGGCTGAATTTGCTCTGTGCGACTGTTATAAGCAGAGGTGTTGTTCTCTTAATGATTAATTACCTAATGTCAGCGTGCCTGTGCGAGGGCCAGCCGCACACAGAGACGCCGTCAGGTTGTTAGTATGTGTGATGATTAGCAGTCCAGCTCCATAGGGACGCATATTAATGAGGCCACATACAGTGTTAACAATTCATATCAATTCTTAAGGCAGGGCCTAAATTAATTAAGCTCTCATTTACAGGCACACAGAACCCCCTCTGGGTTTGACCTGAAGAGAGAGAGTGTTAATAACGCTTTTTGGAGTAGCATTTACACAATTAATTAATTCTCATTAACAGCTAGTGAAATATAACAGTTATAAAAAGGATGATGTCTCAATAATGACGAGCCTGACGCTTCACTCCCTCTGTGGTCAGTCAGTAAAATCTCATTTAGTGTGAGCGTTTCAGTCGAAATATGACAGTATGTTGCATCTTGCTGGTTGTTTGTACATACAGGAAATACTTATATGCAACATACATTTGGACAACACAGAAACATGTTAAAGCTCAGAGGTTGAGATTTATCAGAGAAAGTATTTCATCTAATTTATTTTAATGTTCATCCGTACCTTATATGAATCAGGTATGAAATAATTTAATAAGAATTGATCGAGTTATCTTCTGAATTTCTATACACTCAAAAATGGTGCTAAACAGCACCAAAAGTGGTTCTTTGGCTCGTAAAGAACCTTTAAAGGAGCTTAATAGCACCTTAATCACGGTTACAGGAGCTTAACAGGTATATGGTAGCGGTGCCAAAGAACCGGTGAAGAACCATACAGGAGCTTAACAGGTTCTGTAATGGTAGCGGTGCCAAAGAACCGCTAAGAACATACAGGAGCTTAACAGGTTCTGTATATGGTAGCGGTGCCAAAGAGAAGAACCATACAGGAGCTTAACAGGTTCTGTATATGGTAGCGGTGCCAAAGAACCAAGAACCATACAGGAGCTTAACAGGTTCTGTATATGGTAGCGGTGCCAAAGAACCGCTGAAGAACCATACAGGAGCTTAACAGGTTCTGTATATGGTAGCGGTGCCAAAGAACCGGTGAAGAACCATACAGGAGCTTAACAGGTTCTGTATATGGTAGCGGTGCCAAGAACCAAAGAGCTTAACAGGTTCTGTATATGGTAGCTGAAGAACCATACAGGAGCTTAACAGGTTCTGTATATGGTAGCGGTGCCAAAGAACCGGTGAAGAACCATACAGGAGCTTAACAGGTTCTGTATATGGTAGCGGTGCCAAAGAACCGGTGAAGAACCATACAGGAGCTTAACAGGTTCTGTATATGGTAGCGGTGGTAGCGGTGCCAAAGAACCGGTGAAGAACCATACAGGAGCTTAACAGGTTCTGTATATGGTAGCGGTGCCAAAGAACCGGTGAAGAACCATACAGGAGCTTAACAGGTTCTGTATATGGTAGCGGTGCCAAAGAACCGGTGAAGAACCATACAGGAGCTTAACAGGTTCTGTATATGGTAGCGGTGCCAAAGAACCGGTGAAGAACCATACAGGAGCTTAACAGGTTCTGTATATGGTAGCGGTGCCAAAGAACCGGTGAAAAACCACTGAAGAACCGCTGAAGAACCATACAGGAGCTTAACAGGTTCTGTATATGGTAGCGGTGCCAAAGAACCGCTGAAGAACCATACAGGAGCTTAACAGGTTCTGTATATGGTAGCGGTGCCAAAGAACCGCTGAAGAACCATACAGGAGCTTAACAGGTTCTGTATATGGTAGCGGTGCCAAAGAACCGGTGAAGAACCATACAGGAGCTTAACAGGTTCTGTAGATGGAACCGGTGAAGAACCATACAGGAGCTTAACAGGTTCTGTATATGGAACCGGTGAAGAACCATACAGGAGTTTAACAGGTTCTGTATATGGTAGCGGTGCCAAAGAACCGCTGAAGAACCACTGAAGCACCAAAGTGGTTCCCCCTTATGATTATGTGCCAAATAACCACTTTTAGTGCTATATAGCACCATTTTTTGGTAAACATGAGATGACTGGAGTCTTTGGGGGGGATCTGAGAGGCAAGAGACTACCAGAAGTCCTGATTTCAAATTAAATCAGATTACATTATTATTACAAATTATTATTACATTGTCTAGGAGAAACAGATCATAAGGGTTAAACAATATTGATCAAATGTGGTTCTTTCATAATACAAAAGTCTTAGATGCTCTCTTTATCTACTTTGTCTGTGATGTTTCTAATAAAATGAGAGATAAAAACAGTTACATTGAAGTTGACAGTAAACACATTTATAATGTTCCAAAAGATATAGATTTAAAATAAATGCTGTTCTTTTGAACTTTCAATTAAAAGAATCCTGAACAAATGTATTTCTGCAAAAATATGATCAGTGGCACAACTGTTTTCAACATTGATAATAAAAATGAATGTCTCTTGAGCAGCAAATCAGCATATGAGACATATATCTGAAGGATCATGTGACACTGAAGACTGGACTCATGCTGAAAATACAGCATTGATCACGGGAATAAATTACATTAAAAAGTATTACAATAGAAAACGGTTATTTGAATTTGTAATAATATTTCATATTATTAATGTTTTTACTGTATTTTAAGTTAAATAAATGCACCCTTGGTGACAATAAGATACTTCTTTCAAAAGCATTTAAAAATCGTATCAACCCCAAACTTTAGTGTGTATAAAATGCACGTTTTGGTCTTGATTTGTCATTTAAAAAAACAAACAAGAGGAATGTTTGACTTGAAATCTTTTGATTGCAGACTTTTGGAGACTTTTTGTCAGGTGAAACTGAGATCTTCATCTGATCTCCTTTGAATCTCACTGTTCTCAAGGAGAAACAACTGAAAAAGAGATATCATTTGTGATATGAAAAATAATATTGATATGAAAAATAATATTCACTTCAAAAATGATTCAGAGCATGCAGTGCATTTAGTATCCAAGATTGCAACTATTTTTCCTCATGATTCAGAGATGTGTGATAGGACCACAGTGTGTGTGTGTGTGTGTGTCCTTGTACATGTGTGACAGCCACCGATTTGGGGCCGCAAGGACTTGCTCCTTCCCTTCCCATCAGCAGATGTTTCAGGGGGCATGCAGTAATTTCATGGCTCGTTGAGGATGCGCAAAACCTGGGCCACTGTCACTGTTAACTTTCCTCTCGCCTGGAGCCTTTAAATGAAGTTATTAATCCAGCAAACACAAGCGGACCGGGCGCTCCTGTGCATGGGGAGGGGAGAGATGCGCAGCCCCCGTCGACATGCGCGTCGCTACGAACCCTGTAATGACTACTTCCTTTGTTTTTAAAGATAACTTTGACGTCACCTGACTGTACATCACCTGTCAGGACCGGTCGCGCTTCCTCTTCCTCTTCCTCTCTGCGTCGCGTCCTCCATGTTTGCACCGCGTCGGTTTCCCAACCTCCACGTTCTGCCTGCGCATCTGTTTCCTGTTCAATTGAATCAAGCCTTTAGAGTTTCCCTACACCCCCTGCACTGAGTAAATGTGGTAAGACCACAAAAGTAAACATCAGAGGTAGTAGGAAGCAGCTTTTGCCATTCACGGCTTATCACCAAAGACCCATATGTTCACATTATATGCCTTCAATTTGAAGGAAAGGATAACATTGTCTAACAAATATCCCTCGCAGACAATGTTGGAGCAATAGAGACCAATACATCAAACTAAATGTGCTTGCCTTACTGTAAATATAATCTTCTGCTTTGTTTTTTAAGGGGAGTCAAAGCACACTTGCAGGAGTTGAGTTATTTTTGCCAGATTTGGCCATTTTCGATGCATTTTTCTTTTTATGGATAGCACACAGGTGGGTATAAGGTTGGCGGGGATGATGTTTTGCCAATTTATTTTATCAAATGAACTAAAAATGAACTTCAAATATATCTCACGCCAGAGGCGAAAACATATGCAAAACCTATTACGCAGGCTTCACCCTACCCCATTTCACACTATAATTCTATCAGATATCCTTTTAATGGTCTTCAGAAATGTGAAGGTGATGGAAGGTAGGTGCAAGGAGTTGAGGGCTTCAGACAAGCCAGATAAAGTAACTGGATGAATTATGCCTTAATTGTGCCTGCTCGAGTCAATCTTCTCAGAGAGATGGGAAAAAATGCATGGAGATGCACGCGGCAAAACCGTACGACAGAAGTCAGACCTGCCTCTGTAGTTCCTCGAGAAAGATCTCAGACTTGTTTGTTGGATAGTTAAGAGCCATTTCGGCTCCATTTCGGAGCGATATTGCATCCAAACCATCACGAATGATTAACTTTAACCCTTATGTTCTCCTTATATGTCTTTTTTTGTGACTAAATCTATTGCAAAATGCCTAGTGAAAGTGGTGATGCACCAAACACCTCTATTTCTAGTCTTTCAAAATCTTAAAAATATACCATGTTGAATAATTAATGCATCAAAGAGTTCAAGTTCAAACACTTCGATTCTTGTAAACGAGGCTGAAAGGAAGTATAAGTTCATACCTGCTCATAAATCCCTGAATATAATGAAGGTTAACAGATCTGGCGTGCTGTTGAAAATAGAGGGCTTCAGGTTGAGACTCAACTCGAGCGTTAACGTCTCCTTGGACTGCTTAATAATGAATTTGTTATACATTTACATAAATAAAGGTGGAGCTGAACCGTCATGGCACGGAAATATGCTGCTGTTGCATTATATTTGACAAGATTAGATGAGCAAACTCATCCAGAGCCTTCCTTTAGAACATAAAGCAAAACGGGAGAAGTGTTTTACTGAAGTTCATTGAGAACAAGACATTCTAGAAAGGCCTTCCCTAGTGAAAATGAAGTGTACTTAAAAGAGAACTTATTACTGAAATAGTATATTTACACATAATTGTGAATTAATGTATTGTCTTTGGGCACTTAATTGCACACACACACACACACACACACACACACACACACACACACACACACACACACACACACACACACACACACACACACACACACACACACACACACACACACACACACACACACACACACACACACACACACACACACACACACACACACACACACACACACACACACACACACACACACCTGTGGTTCTTCTGTGAACTAAAGGAGAACTGATTTCATGCATCCACTATAAATCACCATAAACCACTACAAATAAGTCACTGTTAGTAAATTAATTTTTGCCCTCTAAGGAACCATATAGCAACTCAAAAACATCCTGCAGAGGGACTGACGCTTCTTGACGGGAGCCTAGTGAAAGAGCCCCTGAAGAAGCTTTAGTTTTAGGAGTTAAGTGGCTGTGATGCACTTTCACCCGTTCTGTATCTTCGGTTTCACTGAGGTCATTCAGTCCTCTGTGTTTTATATAGTCTGTCTTTCCCCTGCCATAATTTTACTGCACAGTTATTTACATCACCCTCTCTGTTGAGCAAGATACGGCATAATTGCATGTTAGTTTTTAATTAGAAAAAAAGTAAGGCGATGGGTTGTAAGGTAGCATCGCATTGTTCCCGTCTTATCCGTGCTCTGTGATCTTGTGAGCCTGTCTCCTGTGCTAAGTGATGATAAGCCTGCTTTCTATGCTTGCTCATAATTAATCCATCTCTGGCGCGCCCACGCCCTTATCGCGCTCGCTCCCGCGTCTCAATGGAACTCAATTCTCTATTGATATCTCCCATAAAAAGAGAGGTGCAAATCCTTTAGTTGAGCCTTAGATTGAAGACATGATTCCCATCGTGCTAAATCTCAGCATCTATAGCCTGGAAATGCATCAAATTACAAACAAGACTGGGACTGTTTTGGTGACACACTTTTCTGCATTTGGTTTTTAAGAAATGTGTCTTCTGGCTATGGAGGTATTCAGCGTGTTTGTGTATATAGAACACTGCGCACTCTTAAAAATAAGGGTTCCTTATTGGCATTCCATGGCAGAACATTTCCATTGCACAAAAGGTTATTTTGTAGTGGAAAAATGTTCCACTTTTTATTGAATGTCAATGTACTTAAATTAATAATTTGATACAATGCTCTTATTTTGTACACAAATGTTTTTACATCAGATATTGCATGTAATTACAACAGTCGACTCTACCCTTACACCTTAACCCAGCTTAAACCTAAACATACCAAGAAACCTGTCCCTATATCCATATCCCACCTGAACAGCAGCAAAAGTGTTTTATAAATATATAAGTGCATACACTCTCAGAAAAAAAGGTACAAAAGCTGTCACTAGCACAGTACTTTTTCAAACGGTACACATGTGTACCTTATTTACCCCTAAAGTAGTGCATGTGAGTATCTTAAGGTTATACATTTTACCTAAGTATCTTATTGGTACTTATTTGTACCTTTTGGAAAAGTACCACCACAGTTACAGATTGTGTACCTTTTTTTCTGAGAAAGTAGCAGTTAAAGACACTTAATATTAAAAAATAAAGATTATTTGAAGAACTGTTGGCTGAAAGGTTCATCGTGGAACCGAAAATGGTTATTCTATGGCACTGCTGTGAAAACTCACTATTGGAGCATTTTGGAGAGCACAGGATATTTATGGATGGTGAAAAAGACTGATATAAAAAGCAGTGTGCAACTTATACAGAATAAGAAATTAAATAGCATTTTCCCTCCCCCAAATTTTAAGTCTTAAAATGACTGAGCATGTGATTGAAATAAAATAGGTTTCTTCATTTATGATTCTGAATTCAGTGCCATTGCACATCATGATTTGGATCTGAATAAATACAAAGGTTAAAGCCAAAGCTGCATGTTGTAATTGCAGTGACGCAGTGGTTGGCACATGATTACGGCATGCTTAAAGGTTTGAGTCCGGCGTCTGTCATGTTCCTGTTCCAATTCCCCTTCCTTTTCCTGCTGTTCTTTACTGTCCTGCCCGGTAAAAAGGCAAAATGCTCTTAAAAAGTGTGCCTAATTGTTACTTTACACGCTTTAAAATAATGCTACGCTGCCAAACTGAACTGAAGTCACATTCATTGACATTGCTGAATTTTTTACCCTTTCTGAATCAAAATGCATAAAAAAATCAGGTCCAAGTAGTGATACATTTAGAATGGAATATTTGCACACTGCTTATTGCATTCCGTGCAGCAAACACTGCAAACAGCCTATTTTGGTCAAACATGATGTAAGGTGGAACATTTCAGATTCAGCAAGCCGTCAGCTCAGAAATAAAAATTTTCATATTTGATGTAAAATAGTTGTATTTCTTTGTAATCTGATAAACAAAGACATGATACAAGTGATGGTTGCTGTTCATGCTCACGCTAGAAAGGAGTATTGCAGCCTATTGTAGGTTGTAGGTTCCCTGGACTGTACAAAATAGGCTTTGCAGGACCCCACAGAGGAGTCTATGGGGGCAGTCTTTGGCATTGCATCAAGTGTGGACTGTGCAAACCATGCAAATGCTATGTACACGGCAAAAAAAGTATGCATAGTATGGAAGTATGCATTTTTACACACAGCCACAGTATTGAGACAGTTTAAATCCATTTAATTAAAACTTTTACATTGTGCTGTTCTGTATTTAATATTTCCAGCTACTATGATAAAGAAAACAATAAACTCTGGTTGTAATTAAGAAGGCAAGACTGAATTCGTTCACAAGCAAACAACCAACAATACAACTCCTACTAATCTGGGAAGTTACGTATTTCACCGTAGCTGGACATCCCGGGGGGACAGAGAAAACAGCTCGTGAATATAGAGTGCAGTGAATGTGTGTGGACAGTGTGGAGTGTGTGAGCACTGCTGCAGCTCTACGGCGCACCGCTGCGCTCAAACCTCCTGCAACAAAAGCTGAAGACGCACGCGCTCATCTGCGCTGTCAGTGTGCGCGCGGATCACAGCACAACTTAACCCTCTACACGACCGGACCAGCAACCCCTGACTGGAATCAGACTGACACCCGAACACACCCGAGTCTCGCAGACAGCGCGTTTATTTGGGTTTGGATGATACGCGGTATCATTGTTTCATCTCGAGTCCAGCGCGCGGAGCAGGAATGTCCCGGAGGAAACAGAGCAACCCCAAGCAATTCAAACGTGAGTTTACCAACGCGGATTTTACTCATGCATTGTTTCCGATGACAGGACAGGCTGTTTATAGTAGTTTCATAGTTTGTATAGGTTCAGCTGAAGTGGATGTTTCATTTATATGGGCTACATCGAATGTTGATCAGTCAGATGTGAAACAGAAAACTCAAAGGCTCGTTTATCTTTTATAGTTTGATGCGTTTATCAGAATTGTGATTAATTGTTATTCTTCTTTTATTATATATATGTAATAGAAATGACAGAATTGAGATCTTTGTAAAGTTGGAAACTTGATTTGTCTGAATGGCTGCATGTAATTTGTGTAGAAGTAGAAGCATGTGCTTTATGGTTTTTCCACTTTTAATCCAGTGCTTTGAATAAGAAATATAGACTTTTTAAAAAGAACTAATTAACTACAATATTTTTGTTTTAATCCAGAACTTTACAAATTAATGTAAAATGACATATGACATACAAATTATATTTAACCCGTAAAAATAGTAAAACTTGGCTATTACGTTTAAACCATTTTTATTTTTGTAATGCAAACTTTGCAAAACATCTGCAAGTATCTGTTCATGCGTCTCAGAACTACAGATAAGTGCCTTGGTCCACACTGCGTGTGAAATTTCTATTTTTATTGAAATGTAGCACAAGGACAGCTCTCCGAAACACCTCATTTATTTTCAGTCTTGGCATATTGCGCTGGAGTTTCTGCAAGTGATGAAACTGTTTGCTTCGCAGTCCGGGCGTATCAGCTCTCATCATGTCTGTTTTCTGCTTTTCAAGGTCTGCATTATACAGAAGGCAGTTGTAGTGATATCTCAATCTGCAGACGTGTCCCACATATTTCTGGAGTGATTTGAAACACTAGCACACAGCGGAGAGTTCTTGAAATGACTGTAGGCTAGAGCACCTGTAAAGAGCGCAGCTTTACCAGCCACCTGCTTCATAGCAAAGGACAAAGAGGTTGTTATGGGTAGAGACGCTCCTCTCTCTTTTTTTATGGTTACATTTTGTTCCCAATTGAACAGAGTTTGCCCTGTTATCTGAACCCTGGCGATTCACCCTGCAGATTTTCATATTTTGCCTATTCCATTCTCTGGTGTGCCCTCTGTGAGGCAGATAAAGCGAGAGCACTGAAAGAGCTCCATTAATTTGCCCCGATGACTGTGGCGATAAGGGTAGATAATGGGCTTGATAAGCTGGGGAAGATATACCATCAGAGACCCCATTATTACCATTAGAATTCCAGGCCGGCAGTCTGTTCCAGCCTGATAATCCCTCCCCCATCCTCCACTTCGCATGATAAGACAAGGAATAGTCAGTCCGCACTCTCTTTATTAGCCCACCTGGATATTCCGATAATATGGTGATAAATTATGTATTTTCTCTTCTCCCACTATTTTAGCCCCATTGAAGAATCTGTCTCCTTATGGAGAGATAAAAGGGCATTTTGGGTCATCTTTTTGTCCCTCCCTCCCCCCTCGGCTGGTGTTTAGGGGTTTATTGTAATAAGAGTTTGATGGTAAGGGAGATTGGACGGCCAAGGTGTCTTGGTGGGAGAGTAGATGTCAGTGCTATCAGCTCAGCATCTCCAGCACAGGCTGCTACCAGCTGTTCATCTCAACCTCTTATCACCTGCACGGCCAATTGCGGCGTGAATTTGGTGTAAATTGTTGGTCGGTGCAAGTAAATGACAGCAAGAATGGTACGAGTTGCTATAGTTGTCTACCAGCTATTTTTGTCATAAACTGAAATGTAATTGATTGTTATGTTGAGGACATGTTTATTGTCTATGTATTTAAAAAAATAAAAAATATTGCTGTTGGTCATCGCACTGTTAAGAAAAAGGTACAAAAGCTGTAACTGGGCCAAACTGGACCATTTAGGTACTCATAAGCATACTTTAGATACTAATATGAGCATTTATAGTACTCATTTGCCGCCTTTAGGCATAATTAAGGTGCAAAGGTGTAGCTTTTGAAAAGGTACTGCCCCGGTGACAGCTTTTGTAACTTTTTTTCTGAGGAAAAAAGGTCCTAAAAGAGGCTGATAATAAACCCCTATAAAAACGTAAAAAAATATATTATTGTATTGTAAAAAAAAAAGCTTTTAAAATTTGTTTTTGAGCATGTTTTAAGTATACACACACACACACACACACACACACACACACACACACACACACACACACACACACACACACACACACACACACACACACACACACACACACACACACACACACACACACACACACACACACACACACACACACACACACACACACACACACACACACACACACACACACACACACACACACACACACACACACACACACACACACACACCTATGGTTCTTCTGTGAACTAAAGGAGAACTGATTTCATGCATCCACTATAAACCACTACAAATAAGTCACTGAAAGTAAATTTACTCTAGCATCATTTGTGTGCAGATTTTAATAGTTTGATATCTATTTAAATTACATTGGCATGTTTTTAGTGCAGCTTAAGTGTTCAAATACTGTTTATGACCACTGTATATGCTTCTATATGTTATGCCTCTGTTTCAATATGGTGCAACTGCTACTGAAGTTTTGTCACTAGTTTAAGCTCTTGCAGCAGTGAACTGTCAAAGTATTTCTCTTGCACTCAATGTTCATAATACTTCAATTATATATTTGGAGGCTGTCATTCGTGGGTGTCGGCGCTAACTTTGTGCTGTCAGAATATGATAATTTATTTCATTATTATACCCTATCAAGGATGTCAGATTTGTTGCCTCTCCTTTATTCTTTTTTTAATCCGTTTTGATTAACTTCATCTGCCAACTGTCAGCGTGAGGCATCCCTCAGTCGCGAGCTATCTCTCACAGATCAGTGCAATATGAAGAGAGGGCTTATTGCGTGCCAACTTTCTCCCCAGCATCTGTTCAGCACTAATGAGCTATGAAGTGCTGTGGCTCACTAGGCTGCAGGAGGAGGAGGAGGGGACATGGAGAGGACAGGAACGCCACGCGCCTGTCTTACCCTTCTCCAGGAACGCTGGGAGACGTCCCAACTGTTTAGGAATGCAGCTACTGTTTGTCTTTGTTTGTTACACACAATAGTTCCACGACTTGGTCATTATAATGCCTGTATTCTAGTCTAAAGCAACTCTCGTGGCTTACAAGAGGCTGCGCTTTACAGTAAAGGCAAAACCTTTTACTGTAAAAGGTTTTTTACAGGTTCCCTCCTCAAAAGGTTCCCTCCTCCCTCCTCAAAAGGGAGTTTGTTTTTAAAAAAGTAGTTTGAATTATTTAATTAATGGTCAGCTTTTCATTAAACTTACAAACCCCCAGCAGTTCCTTTACGAACCCTGGTTTGGGAAACCTTGATGTAATTTAATGTTTCATGCACTTTATGATGTAAATTACAATGAATGGAACACGTTTTCTTACTCTTTGCATTGTTTACATCATTATGGTACAAAATAATGCTATTTAAATCAATGTGATAAACGAGTTAAATAATAATAATAATATTAATTTGTTACATTTATATAGCACTTTTCTAGGCTCTCAAAGCGCTTTACATAGTAAGGGGGATAATCTCCTCATCCACCACCAATGTGCAGCATCCACCTGGATGATGCGACGGCAGCCATAGTGCGCCAGAACGCCCACCACACACCAGCTTACTGGTGGAGAGGAGACAGAGTGATGAAGCCAATCAGTGTATGGGGATGATTAGGAGGCCATGATGTCAGAGGCCAGTGGGGAAATTTGTAATGACCACAGAGAGTCAGGACCTCGGTTTAACGTCTCATCCGAAAGACGGTGCTTTTTTACAGTATAGTGTCCCCGTCACTATACTGGGGCGTTAGGACCCACACAGATCACAGGGTGAGCACCCCCTGCTGGTCTCACTAACACCTCTTCCAGCAGCAACCTAGTTTTCCCAGGAGTCTCCCATCCAGGTACTGACCAGCTCAACCCTGCTTAGCTTCAGTGGGCAACCGGTCTTGGGCTGCAGGGTGATATGGCTTTTTAAATCAAAAGTAATCTAAAAGTAATCTGATTATATTACCTAAAATGTGTAATGTACCGGATTACGCTACTGACTACAATTTTTGTCATGTAATCTGGAATCAGTACCGGATTACAATTTGTAAGTAATCTACCCAGCTCTGTATATATATATATATATATAATAATTATATGAAAATGATGCTACTGTTCTCTAATGTTGACCATTTATTTGATCAGAAGTACAGTAGAAACAGTAATATTTTCAAATACTGTTACAATTTAAAATAACTGTTTTCTATTGTAATATATTTAGACATGTAATTTATTCCTGGAAATTAGTTTTCAATGCTATTACTCCATTCTTCAGTGTCACTGATTGTAAAATCATTTTAATAAGCTGTTTTGCTGCTGAAGAACATTTATTATTATTATCAATGTTGCTGCTTCATATTTATTTATTTGATGAGTAGAAAGTTCAAAGGAACAGCATTTATTATAAGTAGAATAATTTCTAAAGGCATATCTTTACAATCAGTTTCGATGTTTTTTGATCAATTTAATGCATTGTTGCTGAATAAAAGTATAATTGTACATATGTATAATTGTACCTATATTGCCATCAGCAGTTAGTGAAACATCCGTATCAGTAAACCAACACAAAATACAACCAAACAAAAAAGCCCTATATATAAATATACTGTCTTAAAGCGCGTCTGCAGGCCAAACCAGTATCATTAATGCTTTAAAAGAGGCTTGACAGAATCATCCGTATCAGTAAACCAACACAAAATACAACCAAACAAAAAAGCCCTATATATAAATATACTGTCTTAAAGCGCGTCTGCAGGCCACCACTGGGACCAGTAGCTTTAAAAGAGGCCGACAGAATCAATGGCAAAAACAAGATAAGCGAGATGTTTATTTGACCAGCCTTAATCATTGATGCCCCTGCTGTGCTAGATGTCCTATCAGTGAGGTCCAGCGGCTCTAAGGGAACACGCCACTTTTATTCTCCTCACCTTCATTGAGCCTTTAGAGTTCAATGATGTTAAATCAATAACTGTTGTCAGATGCACAAACTGGCGCTTGGTTTTCAATGGGAACAAAAAGACGGCTCAATTAGAGTGTTTGTGCTGAAGATTAGTTAAACAGCTTGTCCTTCCCGTTAGACCAGCGCTCCTTTAAGGCATGTCATTGCACCTGATGGCCATCTTGGTTGCGCCCTTGGGTGTCAGTTTCTGTTTTCTATGTCATCAATAGGCAAGTACATCTATCCACTTCAATGGAAAAAGACAGAAGTAGTCAAAACTGTAAATCAAGATTACATTTGAACAATGTCAAATCAGCAATGGAATCAGACAACAAGGGTATCATAAAACATTAAAACAACAATTCATTTATTTAGCTTTAGATTATTTCGTTTTGTTATACTTCTGTTTCTGCATAAAGTGTTACTATACTCTAATTTATTGTCGTAAAAGTAGTGGTCGACTGATCTCCTGGGCAAATATATTGGCTGATATTTGGGATTTTTAAATTATCAACATCAGCACAAAAGTGTTTCACAATCTGTTTCGCTGCCAATGTGTTGTAAGCAGACTTTTATTTTGACAATGTACAGGATTTTTATTTTGTCATCACTGAGATCTCCCAAGGTGATACATCTGCTGATATTTGGGATTGTTTTTAATTATTCAAAACTATTTGCCAAAAATTGGCAAAAAAAACAAAGATTTTATTTTGACAGTGCATGTGACTTTTATTTTCACATCGATGAGATCTCCTGGCCCGTATATCTGCTAATATTTGGGATGTTTTTATTTTTATATTGACGTCGGCAAAATATATATATAAAAAAAAATCTAATTTTTTAATATTTGGCCAATGTGTTGTAAGTGGACTTTTATTTTGACATCACTGATAACACCAGCACCTGTATGATAATCAGAGCTATCATAAATATGAGTTTTCTAGTCAAAAATTGGACATATACAGTCTCTCAAATCATATTAACAACTGGAAAACTCTGAGATAATTTTAATAAACGAGTTTCCATGTCGGGCAGGCCATACACTTTAAACATGGAGGAGAGAAACATAGCAGTAGTTCTGTAAAAAAAAAGTTTTTTCTCACAACAATTACATTGCTTTCTCTTGAGGTTATGTATATTTAGATATATAAATAATATTTTGATGCATAATGCATGTATTGAACACATCTAAACTAGGATTTATTTGACAGAAATGTAGCGTTTGCTTTTCTATGATTTCATTGCAGTTATCATCTAAATAAAGGTTTTTAATCAAGTTATACATTTAAAAAAAATATGCATATGTTTGTTACTATCTTTAAATAGTGTGATATTATATATATATATATCAGTCACTGGCCACCCTAAGATATCTCTAGTGCTCCGTCTGCTCGTCCTTATACTATTTTATTTCATAAATCAAACAACTTTCGTTGATATTATTAGGAGAGGGATTTTTGTTGAATATTTTCATCCTGTTGTTGGCTCAATGAAAGAGGAATAGGTTTGTTGGCTATAGTAAATCATGTATCTGAAATATGATCAAACCCATTCCAATCTGTGATTAAGAAATTGACTGTCTTTTGCCGATTGATCAATTCCTCGAAGCACATTCTCTTTTAGCTATTTGTGCAAATGAAGAATACCTTCCCTCAGAGATTGCTAAGAGTGTATATGTTTCTTGGTCTGGACATTTGTGGAGTTGTTCCTCACGTGAAGGTTCTGCGATTTTGATCATGTCATGTGGCTGAAATATCCCTTATGGAGTTAAAGAGACAGAAATACATAAACAGAAGTGCAGAGGAGCTCAGAACGGTTTGCTTGTTGGATGCAGTTTTTTAATCAATGTCTAATCTAAACAAAGACGCTAAACATGCGACATTGTCAAATCATCTGTGTTATAAAATGCTCAATAAATGAGTTATTCAGATATGTTTGCTTGTACAGTGGCTGCTGGTGCCACAGTAAACGGTGTTTGTTGGGATTAGAGAGCTCGGCGGTCTAATTTTAACTTCAGCACCTCCACAGCAAATGTGATGGCACGCTTTTAAACGCGGAGTGGAAAATCGCTAATGGCACAAATCCGGGGCACTAATAGGTGATAGCTGAAGATTGTGTGAGCATCTTTTGCAAACTGCGCTTAAAAGTTCATAACTCAAAGTGCTTTTGGGGTTGAGTCTGCAAAGCTGTTGATATCAAGTGACAGCCTTTAAGTGCTTTAATGACCTTAGTGATTGCACAGCGCGCTCCCGGGATACTGGAATACTGTAAAGCTTAATTATTAGTTGTGCTTTCTGTTTATATCAGGGATTTGTCAGAAAATGCTACAGTTTGGAAAGGCTTTCTTTGCCAATAATATGAGGATCACAGAACAGAAAAATAAAGCAGGAGATGTCGTTAATATCTCAGTTGATTCTCACAGACAGTAATGAGATTAAATGAACTAACAGAGACTTCTGTGTAAGTCTACTGCTGAGAAAACAACCCCAAAGATCAATGATGCTTTCTGCTCGGATTTGTAAAGTCTGCAGTCAAAAGTCTTAATATGATCTCAAATATTTCAGTTACTGGTCTACATTCGTTTTACAGCGCCATACTTTTACTTATTTGGGAATTTTGTATTACTTCTGAACAATTTTAGGATGGTCATCAGTTATGCTTAATTTATGATTTCAGTGATTTTGCATCACTGTAAAAAAAAAAAAAAAAAAAAAAAAGTTGTTTCAACTTAAAATAATCGGTTACCCCGCTGACTTAATTTTCAGTTTAGTCAACTTGAAAGTAACTCAATGTATTTAAGGGACAACTGGAATATTTTAGTTGATTAAAACATTTTTTTAAGTCAGCGGGGAAACAAATTATTTTAAGTTGAAACTATTTTTTTTTTTACAGTGACATTAAACTTTGTACTCCTGTTGTATACAATGCTTTTTAATGTAAATATACAATTCAGTAGATTAAATGTCTGGATAATGGAGACTGCTCTGATGCATGTAATTGATTATTTTATAGTGGATTAATTTGTTGTTGGGTTTCAGTACATCATTGATCTTTAGAGTCTCTTTGAGAGATCTTTTTGTTGTTGTAGGTCATTGTGTTCCCTCTTCAGTCACAGTTTCTCCGTCCTGATGTCAGCTCTTATACGAGGCGTTGTTCCTACACTTATCCTACACAGCTTAATTGCATGTTAATTACAGCTAAATGAAAATCTATTATAGTTTACACTAAATGCTATTAGCTGAAATGAAGAGTGCTTTTAAACCCACTGAAGTAGCCTTATCTTTATATGTTATTTCATAATTACTTTTGTTGTCTGTTGAAATATAGATAAAGTGTACTTCTGAATATACTGACAAGCATTTATGCTAAACTAAAATATACTTTAATGTCATTTCTTTTGAAATGTGTATGCCATGCATTTAATTATATTTGTTATTACACCTTTCTAATAATAAAGTTGCAGTTTAGTACATTTAGAATATATATTAACATATTTATTCATGTTATTAAATATCAAAACTTCTAGTTTAATGATAATCAAGTGCTTTACATGTGCTTTACTATGTTAGTCAACACATCAAAATAAGTGCACTTATTTAAAGCACAACAAACTATTATACAAACATAATTTTAAAATGTACTTTAAAGTAAAAAGATACTGCTCACTGACTGCTTTTGTACCTTTATTTCTGAGAGCGTGCAATATATTGAACATGCTGTGCTTTATCCCTCTCAGCCTAATGTTAATTATTCATGTCAAATTAAACATGGCCTGGAGGTGCAGTAGATATTCTCATATAGGCCCTGAGACACTTTGAAAGACATTCTTGGCCCACACCTTTCCTGAACCCTCTCTTTCCTTGTCCCTTTCTCCTGTTTTCTCCGATCTCTCTGGCCCATCTGCCCCTGGGAAGAGCCCAGCAGAACGACTGAGATGTTATGCCACTGAGGTGATCGGGCATGTGATACGCTGCCAGGCTGCCACAGCTGTTTGTTTGATGCTGTGCCGAGGTTTAGAAGGAGGAATCCAAATCTGACATTCACACAGAGAAACAGGAGGAAAAAAACTGTTTGGGAATGTAGTCAAGCATGCATATATACTCTATATGATGCATCTTAGTTTTTGTGTTGTGTTGTCCTTATAGTAAAGCAAATTGTCTTTAAAAACTGCTAAATTAAATTAGGTAGGTCAGTGTAGGAGGGTAGTTTCTGGATGTTATGCACATGTTTGTGATACACGGTATCTGCAATATGCATATATATAGAATTTATTTACACTGCACTTACAATTGAATACACAATTCTATGATATTTATGTTTTAAAAACATTTTGAATATTAAAATATAATTTTTTTTAAATTAAATTAAGCTTTTACATTTGAAACTAAAACCACCATAGGTGCGACAAGTCATCTTTTTGAGTGAGTCATTGAATCATTTATTCAACCAATTCTTTTGAACAACTAATTCATTCAGGAACAAAGCAAGTGACTGTATTTATGATTGGATCATTGAATCATAGATTTGTTCAAAAACACAGATTCATTCAGAAACAAAGCAAGTGACTGTCTTTATGATTGTCATTGATCATTGAATCATAGACAAAGCAAGTTTGTTGGATCATTGAATCAAGATTTGTTCAAAAACACAGATTAATTCAGAAACAAAGCAAGTGACTGTCTTTATGATTGGATCATTGAATCATAGATTTGTTCAAAAACACAGATTCATTCAGGAACAAAGCAAGTGACTGTCTTTATGATTGGATCATTGAATCATAGATTTGTTCAAAAACACAGATTCATTCAGGAACAAAGCAAGTGACTGTCTTTATGATTGGATCATTGAATCATAGATTTGTTCAAAAACACAGATTCATTCAGACAAAGCAAGTGACTGTCTTTATGATTGGATCATGGAATCATAGATTTGTTCAAAAACACAGATTCATTCAGAAACAAAGCAAGTGACTGTCTTTATGATTGGATCATTGAATCATAGATTTGTTCAAAAACACAGATTCATTCAGGAACAAAGCAAGTGACTGTCTTTATGATTGGATCATTGAATCATAGATTTGTTCAAAAACACAGATTCATTCAGAAACAAAGCAAGTGACTGTCTTTATGATTGGATCATTGAATCATAGATTTGTTCAAAAACACAGATTCATTCAGAAACAAAGCAAGTGACTGTCTTTATGATTGGATCATTGAATCATAGATTTGTTCAAAAACACAGATTAATTCAGAACAAAGAACAAAGCATTGAGTGACTGTCTTTATGATTGGATCATTGAATCATAGATTTGTTCAAAAACACAGATTCATTCAGAAACAAAGCAAGTGACTGTCTTTATGATTGGATCATTGAATCATAGATTTGTTCAAAAACACAGATTAATTCAGAAACAAAGCAAGTGACTGTCTTTATGATTGGATCATTGAATCATAGATTTGTTCAAAAACACAGATTCATTCAGGAACAAAGCAAGTGACTGTCTTTATGATTGGATCATTGAATCATAGATTTGTTCAAAAACACAGATTCATTCAGGAACAAAGCAAGTGACTGTCTTTATGATTGGATCATTGAATCATAGATTTGTTGGATCATTGATCATAGATTTGTTCAAAAAACAGATTCAACATTGAATCATAGATTTGTTCAAAAACACAGATTAATTCAGAAACAAAGCAAGTGACTGTCTTTATGATTGGATCATTGAATCATAGATTTGTTCAAAAACACAGATTCATTCAGAAATTAAGCAAGTGACTGTCTTTATGATTGGATCATTGAATCATAGATTTGTTCAAAAACACAGATTCATTCAGAACAAAGCAAGTGACTGTCTTTATGATTGGATCATTGAATCATAGATTTGTTCAAAAACACAGATTCATTCAGCAAGTGACTGTGACATTGAATCATAGATTTGGATTCATTCATGACTGTCTTTATGATTGGATCATTGAATCATAGATTTGTTCAAAAACACAGAACAACGTGACTGTCTTTATGATCATTGAATCACAAATGAAACAAAGCAAGTGACTGTCTTTATGATTGGATCATTGAATCATAGATTTGTTCAAAAACACAGATTCATTCAGAAACAAAGCAAGTGACTGTCTTTATGATTGGATCATAATCATAGATTTGTTCAAAAACACAGATTCATTCAGAAACAAAGCAAGTGACTGTCTTTATGATTGGATCATTGAATCATAGATTTGTTCAAAAACACAGATTCATTCAGAAACAAAGCAAGTGACTGTCTTTATGATTGGATCATTGAATCATAGATTTGTTCAAAAACACAGATTCATTCAGAAACAAAGCAAGTGACTGTCTATGAATGGATAATTGAATCATAGATTCACTTAAAAAAACGCAGATTCATTCAGGAACGAAGCATATGACCGTCTTTATGAATGGATCATTGATTAATTCAGAAACACGGATTCATTTGAAAATGAAGCAAGCGACTGTCTATGAATGGATAATTGAATAATTGATTCATTCAAAAACACAGATTCATTCAGGAACGAAGCAAGTGTTTTATGAATGGATTTTTGAATCACTGATTTGTGCAAAAATGAAGATTGGGGAAAACAAAAACATTTCAAAGAGCAAAAACAGACAATTCTGACAATATGGCATCTAAAATGTTACTCGCAATATTAACTTGTTAATTGAACTGTGGTATAAAATCAATGTCACATCTGCAGTCCTCCTGATATTTGGGCAAACAGCACGCTTGCTTGTGTAGAAATATAAACAAACACCGGCATACTGGGCATATTTGTTCCATATATTGAAGTTTGGGCTTATTCTAACTCCAATTTATTATTCTATTTTCTTTGTATAGATCTGTTTTACTTTTGACAATCCAATCAAGTAATAGGCATAAAAGTGTTCAAATTTACAAAAGTTGATGTTATTCTTATTTCATTATTCATCAAACTGGAAATGGAAGGTCAAGTTGAGCACATTGCATTGTGGGATATAATATTATCTGCTGTATTCTGTATACTATTGCATATTTTGTCAAATTAATTCAGTCATATTCTCTGCATAAAGAAAATTTGTATCTTGCATGCATTCTGCATTTCAAAAATAATTGGTTGGATGCCCTTCCTGCTCATCAGTCTTTGGTCAGATGTAAAAACTCTACTGTAAAATAGCAGAATAGAAGGAGCAGGCTGGATTGGCGGGGAAAAGAAGGCTGATTTCCATGCGGCTCGGTGCTGTCAGATTGAATTAACTCAGGTGTAATTAGAGCGCTGGAGAGCGTCCTGCTTTGGCTGCGGTGTGCGACGGGGCAGCATGGCTCTACACTGAAGCCAGCTGATACCGAGCCGGGCCGCTATCACCATGCAAACACACGCCTCCAACATCGCAGGCGAGCGGCAAATCCAAGCATGAAATTAGCAGTCACTCAGATCATGCCTGCATACTTGCATATTTCACTTCGTGTGTTTTCTGCTTTGTGTGTGTGTGTTTTAGAGGAAGCCTGAGTGTTTGAGCGGCTAGCTGGAGTTGACGTGCAGTGTGTTCTGCTGGAAGGAGGTTAGACACTGTTTGCAAATGACGTCTGTGCTTACTTAGTGACATTTTCGTCAACATGGAAAGTCAAGTTTTGTCTACAATTTATCAGTGCATGATATTTCAAAAATCTCCTTTTAAACTTCCTCCAGACTGCCCACCTTTTTCGCTGATGTCATCAAGCCTTCTTTTTTCAGCTCCTCTTTTTGAAGCCTGTTTGATCATTCAATTCATTCTTAAAGGATGAAATTACAAAGTCCTGCTCAACATGATTATTTGTTGAATATCCTGTTTGAATTATTGCAAGGTGAAATTAATTAGCAAGCATAATCTCTCAATTTAGAAATAGATTGTCACTGATTTTATAAAAATGTTCCTGTGGCTTCGTGGTAGAGCATAAGGTCATGCGTTCAATTCCCAGGGAACACATACTGATAAAAAATGTATATCCTGAATGCACTGTAAGTCTGCTAAATGCATAAATGCAAATGTAAATGTAAAATCAAATCATGAGAGAATGGAAGTTGTAAAAATATTAGAATTACGATCGGGGGGGGGGGGGGGGTCAGATATCATAAAATCTTTATCTTTCTATTAATATCTATAAATCTGTATACACTTAAAAAAGTGTATAAACAATTTTCACACAGAAATTGCTAGTACATTTCACAGTGATAAAGAAAAAGCACACTGAACACATTAACAGTAACACATTGAATCAAATCAGAAAAGTAAAAAAAACTGAGATTGTCTTTTAAAAGCTTTAATACTTGGTTCAAAATTTGCAGTGTAGATGTTATGAGTTTTGCAGATTTATTTACAATTGCAGTTATAGTAACGTACTCTTATTTATAGTTAGTTGTGATCAATTCATGAAAAGTTACTGTAATTTGTTACTGCTTTATAAGCAAGGTCACTGAATCTACCTATGATGAAATGCATATTACAGTTAAGTAACTGCTAATTTTACAGTCCAGTAATGGTTAACAGTGTATTTAGTATCTCACGTTTATCCTAGAGCTCTGATAAAGATTTGCCAAGATACTAAAGTCAGCACGAGATTTCCATATGAACTCAAACATTTCATTTCTCTGAAGTTGTTCCAAGATTAAATTATCTGAGCTACCATCTACAATCATTTATACTCGGAATGACATATGTTTATACCAAAGTTTACACTGACGTGAGAGCTCCATCGAGTCTGCTGAGCTGTGGAGAAGTAACATTGTCATCTGCTGTAGTCTGGACATTTTTGTTTTTGCTACAAGATCAAATGTGGTAAAACTCTGACCTTGCTCTCGCTGCGTCTGTCTCCATTCCTTTCATGCACACAGTCACTGCTGCCCTCCTACAAAGTGGCCATTCATAAAGATAAAGAAAAGAAAGAGTTTACTCACCCAGATCACACCATCACGGCACTAACACACACACACACACACACACACACACACACACACACACACACACACACACACACACACACACACACACACACACACACACACACACACACACACACACATGGTTTACGGGACTCTCCATAGGCGTAATGGTTTTTATACTGTACACAACACGTATGTGCTATTGCCCTACACCTACCCTACACACTAAACTTAGCCCTCACAGGAGACGGTGCATTTCTATTTCCCCCCAAAAACGTACACTGTATGATTTATAAGCGTTTTAAATTATGGGACACTGAAAATGTCCTCATAAATCACCTTCTCCTTGTAATACCTATGTCATACCCATTTCATTATACAAATTTGTGTCCTCATAAACACACATACACACACACACACACACACACACACACACACACACACACGCACACACACGCACACACACACACACACACACACACACGTTGCTATATCATACCTCACCCATATGAAAACTTTTAGCTATTTTTAGTGTAATAAAACAACAGCTTTTATTAATTAGTTGATTTTCTCACTGAGAACACCTCACGGCAATTCGTACATATTTTACGAGGTGCTAATTCATATGAATTCGTACGACCGCACTCGTACAAATTCATACGATTTTTGCTAAATCGTACATATTTTACGAGTTGCTAATTCGTATGGATTTTTATGAATGACCTACACCTAACCCCGCCCCTAAACCCACCCATTACTGGGGTTTAGACAAATCGTTCAAAATCATACGAGTGAGGTCGTACGAATTCGTACGAATTAGCCACCTTGTAAAATTCGTACAAATTGGTCGTGAGATAGCGTTGGGACATCTCCATAGAGAGGTTTTGTCAGATTTGGTTCACTTTTGGAGACGGTTCTGCACATAGACTCTCACTGAATGTACATCCATCCTTACACTTTTCAGCCCCGTAAACATAAAAAGTGGAAGCCAGAATATTTTTTAATATCCAAGGTGAAATACATCTGTTTCATTTCGCTCAGGTGGGTGCTATTCCTCCATGCCCCCTCATTGAAGAAAAAACATTCAAATGCAAATATCAAAGAACATGTACAGCTGGAAGGGAAAAGGACTCTCTTGATAAAATGTAGCCGTCTTTTTTTTTTTTGACAGAGAAAATAAATTAATCAAACAGAGAAAAATGAACTGTGTGATTGCACGGGTGTACCACCCAAAGGCATGGCATGCAAATGAAAAATCAACATTGTACCCACTGATAAGGCAAATTAATAAGAAAGTGTGGTATGTCTACCTTCAATGCTGCTGCTTGCGTGAATAAGTTATCTCGGAGCAGACGTAACCTTAGGCTTTGGATCTGTTCCTGTGTTGGCTTTGCTCGAACACTTTGCAGTTGTGTTCATTTATAGTTTCGGAAGGTACAGAAACATTTAAAACCGATATGCTGTTGTAGTTTGCGAGGTGCATGGTTTGATGAACAAGATGTTACATGGCTTGTTGATGAGAGATGGGCTTTTACTTTTCTAAACATCAGATTTACTTTCATGCGTGCCCGAAAGCATCCACCCAATACACCATTGCACATTTTCTAACATTTACATATTTCAAAAATGCCTCATCAATGCCCTTTGCGTGCACCTAACTTTATTGAATGTGCACTTGTAGTGTACTTCAAATCTTGTGTGCATATCTTTTTTTAAACTCTACTTGCAGATGATATAATATGAATGCATTAAAAAGCCACTTAAGTGCACATTCATAAATGTTTTAACGCACTTTAAAAAGTAATATCAAAGTTTTATTTTAAAGTACATTTTATATCATTGTGTTTTTAATGAAGGACTCTGGTTTTGATGTGTTGACTAACATACTAAAGCACATGTAAAGTACTTGATTATAATTGTAACTGTAGTGTGTTATTCATTATCACACTAACATATTTTAAATGTACTAAATTGCAATGTGCAAATGTGAAATATATTTTAGTTTACCATAAATGCTTGTCAGCACATTCAGCAGTAACTTTAACCACATTTCAAAGATAATAGAAGTAATTATGAAATATTAAGTCCTACTTAAGTGGGTCAGAAAGCATTCGTTTTTTTGCATTAATTAATATGCAATTAAGTGTTCAAAACAATACATTTAGTACACATTTAAGTATATTATTTCTTTTTAAAAGTGCATTAAAGTGTCCTTGTTTTTCACAAGAGCGAAGACAAAGGTGCATTCACTTTCGTATCTTCTGAAGTGCTAATGCTGTGCATTTGTTTCTCCGTTATTTGACAGGGTTGTTTGACAATGGGCTTGAGACAGACTCTGAGGAGACAGAGAAGAAAGAGATCTTGAAAGAAGACGGGTCTGTGGAGGACGACCTGCTTTATTACTCTGACGCAGAGAACGTTGTCTCTAAAGATGGAGATCACTTGAGGAACGGTGAGCTCAAAGATAACCCGAGAAAACATATATCTGCACTCGTAAAAATAAAGGTGCTTCAAGCGATGCCATAGAAGAACCATTTTTGGTTCCACAAAGAACCCTTCAGTCACAGGTTCTTTAAAGAAAGATCTCTTTCTTACCTTTTTATAATCTAAAGAACCTTCTTTCACCACAAAGGACATTTTGGTAAACAGAAAGGTTCTTCAGATGTTAAAGGTTCTTTATCGAACCATTGAGACAAAAAGGTTCTTCTATGGCACCGTGATATAATTGGGTTATTTTAGATTAGGAAACGCATTTTCACTATACTATTAATGCAAAGTTTTGCCTCAATGGACTCTTAATTTGCTGCTTTTAGTTGTTGTATGCTTATGTTTAGATATGGTGTCAGCCCGGGTTAAGAGATCTAGATTAATATGTGCTGCACAAGTACAATATGCATGTTAATAAACAACTAGTTAATAGTGAATCGGGTTCCCTGATCTAAAGTGATACCGAAATAGCAATACACATAAAATTCATAATTTTTAACCACATGTATGGGCTTGTTTTAGTACACCTCTGTACTGTAATCCTATAGAGGCATGTATATTTTCTATTGTATTTCACAATGCTCGATAAATGTTAGAAGTATCAGACCTTTTCTAGAGCTCTCAATCTTTCCCCACCTTCCCACCGCAGCCCCTTTAGCTCAAAGCAGTGTTTGGTTTTGTGCTGAAATTGAATTTGAATATGAAAGAGAAGATTGAAGAAATATGGCACTTTGAGGGAAGGCCTACTGTATATGTTACTAACAGAGTTATTGGTCATAGTAAATAACAAACAGAGTTGCTGGTATTTGCTGCAGGCCTCCACCATCAAACTCAGGCTAATAGCATCAGCTCTTTGAACTGAAATTCAATTACAGGCGTTTCTGCCGGCCACACCTCACCGTCACAACGGCATAATTCAGAGCCCCCCCCCAGCCATTTGAAATTCACTCTGCATCCTAACGTCATGCTTTTCTATTTGTAAACGATGAATCTTCTCTTTGAAATGGTATCCCCAACGTCCAAAAGTTTGCGACAGCAGAAGTGAAGTGCATAAACTACCTGCTTTGCCTGCGAGCGTGCAATCTTCAAAAGAACAATCGCTTGCGCTTTTTTGTTCCAAATTGGGGGAACGATGTGTGCCGGTTTGCTTTTGTTCTTGTTGAATAGCAAGAGGCGGCAATTCTTTTTCATTTCCTCACATGTTTTGAAAAACATTTTTGAATATTTATTGTTTTTCTTGATTTTTTTTTTTTCTCACTTGATCACATAATTGCTTTTTGAACCGTATAATGAAAATGTCAAGAATAAAAGTATAGATCATGACACTTATACCGGATGAAAATGAGTTATGATTTACCGTTTATGATTTCCTCAGCGTGGTCATTTCGAGCCGCTCTCAGGACTGTAGGATTTCTTATTAATTACTCAGCCATGAATAAATAAATATGTAAGAACGCCAGCTGAGGTTTATTACATATATGATAAGTCATATCATAGAATAGTTAAACAGTGAACCTTATAATGAAAATGTCAAAAATAACAGAATAGATAATGGCACCTAGATGAGTTATGATTTCATATTTATAATTACATTAGTAGTGGCAGTAAAGCTGATTAATTGCACTAGAACAAATTGATGGATCTGTAAAAATGTCATGTTTCCAGATAAGGTGCTTTGAGAAAATATCAGCACCTGCTCGCCAACAGCGCTGAGTAGTAACTGATTACATGTGTCTGGATTACGTAATCAGATGTACTTGTAATTAGATTACATTACATTTTAAAATACCTGTAATCAGACTACAGTTACTTTTTATTGATTACATGATTACGTATTATCCAGACAGTAGCATTTAATTATTTCATATATTTAATATATTAATTATTAATACAGTTGTGCTCATAAGTTTACACACCCCTTGCAGAATGTGCAAAATGTCAATAATTGAAACACAATAAAAGGGATCATGAAAATTGCATGTTATTTTTTTATTTAGTACTGTCCCACACAATGCATTAAGAGCTGGGGGATGTATTGAATTTGATGATCAGGGTAAATTGTCCTTATTTTGTCTTCGGTGGAAAAATGTAACTATTTATGTAGCTTCTGGTGTCCAGTACTAAATGAAAAAATATGATCTTTAAACAAAACGAGAAGAATTTACACATCATCATCCTGTTCAAAAGTTTACATCCCCCGGCTTTTAATGCATTGGGTTTCCTTCTTGAGCATCAGAACATGTTTCCACCTTTTGTAATCGTTGTGTATGAGTCCCTCAATAGCCCTCAGTGTGAAAAGATGGATCTCAAAATCATACAGTCACTTTTGGAAAGGGTTCAAATATGCAGAAAATGTTGGAAAACTAAATAATGTGCAGGAGCTGGAGGATTTTTCTGAAGAACTGCAGGCCGTGGAACTGCTCAGGACAAACAAGGGACTCATGAACAACTATCATAAAACATAAAACATGGATCATCCAGGAAATTACACTTAGTATTAAGATTCAATGGTTTGTAAACTTTTGTATGGGTAATTTTTTATAGATTCAGTTATTATTTTGTCTTGTGGAGTATATGTAAACATCTGTTATGTGAAATAGCTTATTCAGGACAGTACTAAATAGAAAAAATAACATGCAAGATTTATGATCCCTACTATTCCCACATTCTGCAAGGGGTATGTAAACTTATGAACACAACTGTATATTTTATTTATCTTTTAGTTTTATATCAGTATGGTACAAGATTATGCTTTTTAAATCAATGTGATAAACAAGTTAGGTCAAAAGTAATCTAAAAGTAGTCTGATTATATTACCTAAAATGTGTAATGGATTACTTTACTAACAACTATTTTTATCATGTAATTTGGAATCAGCAATGGATTACAATTTATAAGTAGTCCACTCGTAATTGTCTCAAAATTATACAGGAATCCATATTTTTCAATATATTGCTTTTTTTTACTCATAATTTATATGAATACATGTAACCCTCTGGTTTGAACATGCGCCAGCTTTTAAGTGGTATTTTAGGTGTCTTGTCCCTTCAAGAAGGTTTAATACTTGGCTCTGTCCCTGTTTTTATTCAGCTCGAGTTTAAGATCATACGGTTTTATCCATTCTAGTCACTAGAAAGGAATTTCCTGTCTGCAGAGGACATGGGCTGACTCCCTGTGTGTGTGTGTGTGTGTGTGTGTGTGTGTGTGTGTGTGTGTGTGTGTGTGTGTGTGTGTGTGTGTGTGTGTGTGTGTGTGTGTTGTGTGTGTGTGTGTGGTGTGTGTGTGTGTGCGTGCGTGCGTGCGTGCGTGCGTGTGTGTGTGTGTGTGTGTGTGTGTGTGTGTGGTGTGTGTGCGTGTGTGCGTGTGTGTGTGTGTGTGTCGTGTGTGCGTGCGTGCGTGCGTGTGTGTGTTCGTGTGTGCGTGTGTGTGTGTGATGTGTGCGTGTGCGTGTGTGTGTGTGTGTGTGTGTGGGGGGTGTGTTTGCGTGCGTGTGCGTGTAATACGTGTGGGGACGGTGTGCGTGTGTGTTGTGCGTGCATGCGTGTGTGTGTGTGTGTGTGCGTGTGAGTGCGTGTGTGTGTGTGTGGTGTGCGCCTGTGTGTGTGGTAAGTGGCGCGCGTGTGTGTGTGTGCTGTGTCGAAGTTGTGTGAGGATCTGAGGTAACTAGGCCTGTTCTTGGAGTTAACTTCTCTTGCCTGTGACGGTGTTAAATAGTACTTTGCCCATGGTGTCAGAGCCAAAGGCAGAAAATCCTTAATCACAGCTTAATTAAGGAATCATCTTGTAGCTTAATTTCTTTCCCAACACTGTAATTAAACATTTCCAATAAGTTTTGTCACAGGGCTTAACGCAGGCAGCGGGTCTGTGATCAAGGTGGGTCCAGGGACTCGCTCTCTGTCTCTTTTCCATTCTCTCCAAAGAAACAAGCATAAAATCCCACAGCAGACACTTGAAAGAATCCAAAATGAGAAACTTCACATTGGAATTACAAGGAATAAGGGTTTTAAATGAAAGAAAATGAACAGATGCCGTTGTGACTGGCGCGGTTCGGTTTACTGACTGTGCTACAGTTTAGCCGTTTGTACCACAAAACCCTTAAGCTTTGATGTCTTTATACAGGTGAAATGGGTGGAAGTTTAAAGGTGGAGCAACAAGACAGTGACGGACAAGAAGAGAGAGTCCAACCAAGCCCAGTTACAGAAGAGGAATGGGACGGCCCAAGTAAGACAGCCGTCCAATCACGTCTCAACAGTCTTAGCATATCTTACATTGGTAACACTTTATTTCGATTGTCCACTTCAGACATTACACTAACTATAAGTAACTTTACAACTACATTTCAACTAGCGTTAGCATTAGAGTATTAATATACTTTGACTGTCTGCTTAACAGTGTTGGGGAAAGATACATTTAAAAGTAAAGCATCACAATATTGCGTTAGTCCATAAAAAAGTAACTTGCGTTATTTAGTTACTTTTTATGGAAAGTAATGCATTACGTTACCTTTGCATTACTTTTTGTCACCCGGCCTGGGCTTGCTTATTTCTATTTTAATAACAAAGAAAATATTTTTTTTGGCAACTGTAACCTTCACTTTCTCACTAAAAGATACATTAATAAGTTTCAGGCTGAAGGAAGTGCCTCTGCACTTATTCCCAATTTCTCACATAGGACAGGAGAGATGTTAGTGAATGAATGGGAAAACAATGTACTTTCAATACTTATATATATAAAATAAGTCAGATTTTTCATTGTAAATTTAAAAGTAATGTGTTTCTTTACTGTTACATTACATAGTATAAATTTTAAGTAATCTGATAGTAACTCAATGCGTTAATAATACATTACCCCCTACACATCTGCCTAATATTGTCAGGATCGGGTAATGGATGAGAGCGAGGACCCAATTGAAGGAGGTAAAACAGAGGTTTATTAATAATAATATAAATAAAACAAACAAAAACTACCCCGTAGGGGAAAAACAGACTGGCAAGCAGGCAGGGCAGGGCACAAGGCATACATCAAACGACGACGAACCACATATGGCGATGAACCCACACGGAACTGCAAACACAAGGAGATTATAAAGGGAGCAAATGAGGAGGGTAACGAGGGAGAGCACCTGGGGAAAATTAAGTTCATAAACAGGTAACAAGATGGGTGGGGTCAAGACAAATTAACATGAGAGCACATGGCACACAAAACAAAAACACAAGCACATGGCCAGCAAACAATTCACCAGCCATGTGCAAAACAAGACACGAACACGCAGCTAATGAGAAAACTCATAAGCCACGTGTTCACACAAGACAAGACAACATGAAAGATATACAGCACAAGCACAAGATATAACATGAATGCTCGCAGCTGATAGAAACACGAACTGCGTGCAACAACAAAACACACGTGGACGGAGAGACAGGAGAGTGCGCACTCTCACAATGACAGAAAACGGAGCGCGAGTGTCCTGAACCCCGACACGAAACCGAAACTCAAGACATGAGTGCCGGGATCCGAACACCACGCTCCAACACGAAACAAGGCACGCAGACGAGAGAGCGCACGGCTCATGAAACTCGGACATGACGGGAGCATCAGGGCTCTGTCACAAAACCATGAATAACACTAGACCGAAGAGACAGAACCCTGACAAATATCTGCTGACACTTTATTTTGATGCTTACCAACACATATTCTACTGACTGTACTTTGCAAGTAGCCTACACGTCAACTTATTATACTAACCCTAACCTAACAGTACCAATTCTACCAATAATGAGAGTTAGTTGATATGTAGTTGCAAAGTTACATATAGTATTATGTTGAAAATGGACTTTATCTAAATAAAGTTGCAATTCAATGCAACATAGATACATTTGTATATGCTAGGTGCGCAGTGTAAGACGGAGTAAAGTGAGCCTGAAAGATCCAGCTGGATGATGTACTGTAATAAGCCTTGTCCTCTTTAAAAGCATGAAATCTGATAACGTAATAATGGCATTTTGGGAGGCGCTTTATCTTGCGTTTCACACTAGATTTACACAATACAGTCACTAGTGCCAAATAGAGCTGACGTGTCTCCTGTCTTTATATCTGATCACGGGGTCTTTGTAATCAGTTCTTGATGGTGAGATATCACAGCACATTGATATTCACGCTCATTGTTGCGCTCTCTATCTCTGGAATTTCTCTTTCTCTCCCTCCAGTCATCTGAATAAACATGATTAGTTCGGTTACAGACTCATTCGAACAATAATGAGGCACAGTGTTCTCTTATCTGATCAGGAAACAGTGTCTTCGGTTCGAGTCTCACTATGCCAAGCCATAGATACAGAGTATCTAGAATTGGTGTTTTTTGTGTGTCATATCTGGGATCTGACACCTAATTTGTGGATGCTTCATCTCATACACCTCTAAAACAATCTGTGCATACTGTAAACTGCCATTCAAAAGTCTCTTATGCTCACCAAGGCTGAACAAATACAGTAAAAACAGTGAGATATTATTACAGTTTAAAATAACTGTTTTCTATTGTAATATATTTAGAGATGTAATTTATTCCCGTGATCAAAGCTGAATTTTCAGCATCATTACTCCAGTCTTCAGTGTCACATAATCCTTCAGAAATAAGTCTCATATGCTGATTTGCTGCTCAAGAAATATGATTATTATTATCAATGTTGAAAACAGTTGTGCTACTTCATATTTAAGTGGAAAGTATAATACAGTTATTTAATAAAAATTCAAAAGAACTATTTGAAATAGAAATCTTTACTGTCACTTACTGATCAATTTAATGCATTCTTGCTGAATAAAAGTATTCGTTTTTTTTATCTTACTGACAGATATGCTAGTTATTTTAATGCATTTCACTTTTAAATTCATAGAGGAGAGAGTCTTGCTTGCTACAGTAGCACAATAATCTTATTTGCATATTCATTTACCCCAGTGCATCTTAATAGGAAACCATTACTGTAGTAACGTGTTTTCAAGGCACTCTATCTGTACTGCAAGCAAGTGTCGTGACACAACAAAACAAAGGGTGCTTGCACACTAGAGAAAACTGAGCGCTTCACGAACAGGAATATGTTTGAATCATTTGAATGTAGTTATACAGCAATTCGGATTCCCACAAGCACAGCCAGACCTGCCTGATCGATTTTGAAATGCGGGTTGTTTTGTTGATTTTAGTGAGAGTGACGTAGTTTCATCGTGTCACACCACACTCTATTTATTTTATGTTTCGTGACCCTCACAACCTAACAGATCCGCCACTGGTCCTTGTTCCTGGACCTCATCAATTACAAATTAAAGCATTGCCTGGAGCGACTTCCAACATCTCAAATTGAATTAGCATCTGCAGTTATAACTTCCCTACGAATATTGCAGCGGAAACGGTAATGATTGTCAAAAGAAGAGTGAGAGATGTACGCAAGGAGCCGAGGCCCCTCGGAAGAAGGCAGGATGGAGTGAGGGATTTTAATGAAAGTGTAGTGGATTAGAGAAATCCCTGGAACAATATAAAATCATTGCAGCCGCAGTCGACATCAAAGTCCCACTGATTGAGCCCCCTAAAGCCTTTTCACACAGGGAGCGGGAACGCAGCGGAGAACATGTAAACCAGAGCCGAGAGCGGCTGACCACTGCGCTCACATCCGACCGAGAGAGAGACGGATTCCAGACTCCTGCCATTTAGACAGAGCATCATGGGAAATGAACCGGATCAAACTGAGGGAATTCATTATCTCACAGGCCTCCTTGTTTTTAGATTGGTTCGGCAGTACAAAACAAACTATATGTTTTATAAGCACGTGTGGTAGCTTTTGGTGTCCCTCAAACAAGCATGATTCACGGTAATTCACTTCCAATGAACACGTTTCACCCGATAAACATTCAAATGCACACAGTTTGAAGTACAGCCACATGCATCAACATTATACATGTTAGCATGGGACTAGAGTGATAAAATGACTCACTTACCTTGTCTGTGTAAATATAGACCCCTTTCATGAACACTCAATACATTTTGATGTTTGCTTATCATAGGCTGTGTGGCTGTTTTGAGTTATTTTGAGGGGACAGCAAATTTACACTGTTATACAAGCTGTACACTCACTACTTTACATTGTAGCAAAGTGTCATTTCTTCAGTGTTGTCACATGAAAAGATACAATAAAATATTTACAAAAATGTGAGGGGTGTACTCACTTCTGTGAGATACTGTAACTATATACATGCATGTATGTGTATTTATATATACATAATAACACAGTAGACACACACATATATTATGTGAACAAAAAACTTTCATTTTGGCTGCAATTAATCGCGATTAATCATTTGACAGCACTACATTTTTTCACAATAAGAAGATTATAAGTTCTCTAAATCATTGTTTTAGCATTTGGGCTACTATGGGCTACTTTATACTCTGTAAAAAATATATTTTTGGTGTACTTTAAAAATGTAAGTTTCATGGAAACTAAAAATTTGAGTTAATACAAAGAAAATGGTTTAATCAGCAGAAATTCAATATATTATGTTACCTTTCGTTACCGTCAACATGATTATATAAGTTAATTTGACAAAATAAAGAAAAGTTGAACAAATCATGACAATATTTTTTACAGTTTATGTGGAACAAAAAGCATGGTAAAATAAAGTGTTACAAAATGCTACTTAAACCCTGCTTCTCTGCTTCCATCCAATCAATAACCAGTTTAGAACTAAGCCCCACCCTACAGTTTATTTTTCATTTATCAGTTTACTCGTAAGAAAAGATCAGTTGCTACTTCTGTTTCATTGTGACTTTATACAAAACAAAATGTGCTTTTTTTTTTACTCGAGTCAAAATAGTTTTTTGAGGTAACCTAAAAACAGACAAACGGAAACAACTCACTTAAAAGTTGCACTTGACCTTTCTGTAAACGTCTTCCCTGTTATACAGCATTCAGTTCAAAAACCGTCCCGAGCAGCGAGATCTGTGACCGTGTGACAAAAGTTTGTGTGCTCCTCTTGACCCCCCTCAGACGGACACAATGTGGCTCATTCACTGCCGGTGCGATACGCCTGCAGGAGGGGGCTGTCAGCCGAATTAAAATACCACGTAATAATAATAATAATATAAATAATGACATTGATAAAAGGGCTAATCTACACAAAACAAAACAGCGTGTTCCTCCCTGATTGTGTGGGTTGTTGCGGTATTCAATTAGGCCATTTTCACTGGCATATTAATCATCTTTTCAACAAACAAGCCAGCGTTAATTAAAGCAGAGCGCGAGGATAAAGACGTGTTGCTGGATCATCACTCCGTTTATCAGCCGCGCGCACAACCCCCCCACCGTTTAGCAAATCCCGCGCAGCGCTGCGAGGGGAATTTCAATGCTCTGGTGGAGCTGGTTTTTGGAGGGGAGGAGGTGGATTTCACGAGTGTCAAATACGGAGACTGTCAGTGTGAAGCCCTGCCCTTCACCGCCGGGAGATGAATTTATTCCTCAGTTTTATTCCATCTGAAAAAAAGAGCGCGGAGAGTAAATCGCTTTAACCCGAAACCCGCGCGAGAGGAAGTCGAAACTCTGTGCTTCTCTTTTAAGGGCCTCGACGGGGAAGAGAGTCAGATAGATTTAATATGGGGTTTAATATGATGAATGAATGGATGTTTGGCTGAAATCTGTCAGATATTAATGCACATATTAGCGAGGTCTCAAATGCACATGTCGTTCATTACAAAAATGTGCAGAACTTTTGCCATAAGTTCCATAGCACCCACGTTTATTGATACATTCACAGTTAGCGACTTTTATCTGTTTACGTTTATCTATTGGTCAAATAGTATGTATTACACATTCAGTAGTGCAATCCATATGAGATTTATACAATATTTTAAGCATTTTTCCCAAAGGATGGGGGGGGGTTATGTTCTAGTCTTATTGGCCACATTCATGAAATGCAAGCAGATTATGAATATTGTCACAGTTCATTGCAGCAAATTTTTTATTGGTGTTTAATATGATGAATGATGAATGTTTGGCTGAAATCAGACTGATATTAATGCACATGTTGGAGATATCTCAAATGCACATGTGTTTTTACATTTTTAAATTTACTGTTTCGTTGACATTTATCCCTTTACTTTTATCCATTGGTCAAATAAAATGAATTACACATTCGGTACGCAATGCAATTTATCATTAACAAATAATCCATATACCATATTATAGACAATAATTTAACACATTTTATACAATATTATAATCAATACCCCCCAAATACCCCAATTCCCTACAAACATCTTTACCATAATATCATAATTTCCATCCTAAATCTTCCATCCTCACGCAAACTTATTGTTATATTTACAGTTACATTTATGCATTTACTTATATCTAGGTAAAATAACATGGAATACACAACACGGTACAATTTACTGATTGCAAATAATCCATAAACAAACATATATACAATGTAATACCACAATAATGACATAACATGGGCCCAACACTCACACACACACACACACACACACACACACACAACACACACACCACACACACACACACCCACACACACACACACACACACACACACACACACACACACACACACACACACAACACACATGGTTGATTAAACAACATTCTATTTCAAATAAATGCTCTTCATTTTGAACGTTCTATCAAATAAATTCACAAAATTCACAATTGTTCCCACATAAACAAAATATTAGGTACACAATCATTTGTAACCTTGACACACAAACAAACAGTTTCACACAGCACACACACATCAACATTAGAATGCTTACTGACACATCACACACACACACAAGACTGGAGTAATGATGCTAATATTCAGCTTTGATCACAGGAATGAATTACATTTTATGTTCAAATTCATATAGAAAACACTTATTTTAAATTGTAATACTATTTCCAAATATTACTGTTTTTACTTTATTTTTATCAAACAAATGCAGCCTAAGAGACTTCTCAAAAACATAAAAAATCTGACCAACTTCAAAAGTTTGAACTGTATTGTATTGTATTGAACTGTATTGTGATTGTTTTTAACACAACATCAAAAACAAGTTCTAAACATGCTGAGCTGCTGTTTGGGTCATAACTTTAAGTTTTGTGTCTTCTAAGGGGAGCTGAAAGTGGTCGGTGATGGAGGAGAGAGAAGGATTTGCTCTTGTCAGGCACTTCTGCTGGGCACCACATGGGGACCTTTCCCTGGGAAGATTGAGGCGGCCACAGGAGGAAGTGACAAGGTGGGTTCACTTATTTGGTATGAGGGTGAATTCAAAATGTGGACATTTAATGAATTCATAATTCTGAGTTATGAAACAAGGTATAGGTGACACGTTTTATTTTCCACTTCTTTTTCACTTACCAAGTCTGGAAGCTTTTCTCAATGCTATTTTGATGCTTGCAACAAAAATGAACAGAAAATAAGATACGTTTGTCTCTGATTCTTTAAATGACACACCCTCAGTTTGCACAATTTTTAAAATAAAAATCCAGAATTAATAATTTTGACATTGCTGTGTCATTCGTTCATTTCTAAATGAAATCATTATGATGTGACTTAACATAAACATGTACTATTGTGTTTTAGCCAGGTCAACGTAATGTTTTATTTTGTACACAGTCTTAGTGAATTGTGGGTCGTTACAAGAAGGCATAGAGACCGGATGGACCGATTGAGAGGAGAGCAAGGGACAGAAGTGAAATCATTTGAATGCTTTTTGTGTTTGGAGGCCTTGGAGAAGGCAGTGTTGTGTTTTGGAGTGTACGAGAGGGAGCGCGAGTGTGTGTGTCATGGGTAATCTGTGCCCGTGGCAGGTTTACCCTGTGAAGCGGACTGGTATCGCAGGCCCATTGTTGTTGCTCCTGTCAGAGCGGGGAGAGGCCGATGGAGGCCTGTGCTGGCCTGATAAGGGGAAAGAGGATTCAGCGGAGAGAGAGAGACAGGCAGAAAGAGAAAGAAATGACTCAAGGAGAGTGGAGTGCTGTGTAGACTCTGTCTTTTTCATGAAGTATTCCCACACAGTCAGATCCACGCAAACCTCTCTCTCTTTCTGACGCTCCATTCTGAAGGTGGTGAGGCTTTAAAAACAGACACCATACGTACAGTAAGTGAGTACGCGGGTCGCACGTGGAAGGTAAACAAATTATGCACAATGTTTGTTTGGTTCTTGTGGGTTTTTACTGGTGTTAGCAAGGCAAGGCAATCATCACTACTGTTACTATCGCTCAAACTTAAAGGGACAGTTCACCTCAAAATGAACATACTGTCATCGTTGTCGTTCCAAACCCATAAGAATTTGTTCATCTTCGGAACACAAATGAAGATATTTTTAATCAGATCTGAGCGATTTGAGAGACTCAACTTGCATTGAAAGAGGAACCCAGGTGAACAAGCATTACAGCAACCCATTTATTGCAAAAATACCGTAGAAAAATATAAAAATGTGAATGTTCAGAAAATGTGAAATTGGTTTCCTGGGACAACAATCAATTATACAGTTAAGTGCCACTATATAAAGAGTTTATTTGCAAAAACCGATAACTAAAAATGACAATAATCTTATTTATTGTGTTTGTTTGCTGTATTTTATGTTTTATTTTTACATAATCAAAATAACCCAACTGCACTTTGACTGAGATTAATTGGAATGCACAATGAAAAAACATGATTTTTGAAAATTGTTAAAACTGAGTCATCTGTTTTTGTATATGAACTCTACATATACAGTATATACAGGTACATCTAAACAAATTACAATATCATGAAAAAGGTCCATATTTTGTGTCACTCATTTCAGAAAGTGAACCCCATATATTATATATATTCATTACATAGAGTGAAATATTTCAAGCGTTTATTTCTTGAAATTTTGATAATTATGGCTTACAAATAATGAAAACCCAAAATTCAGTGTCTCAGAAAATTTGAATATTACATAAGATCAATAAAAAAAGAATATTTTAAACAGAAATGTCAGGCTTCTGAAAAGTATGTTAATTTCTATGCACTCAATACTTGGTTGGGCCTCCTTTTGCATTAATTACTGCATCAATGCGGCGTGGCATGAGGTGATCAGACCAGGTTACTGCTCAGGTAATGAAACCCAGTTGCTTTGATAGCGGCCTTCAGGCCATCTGCATTGTTGGGTCTGGTGTCTCTCATCTTCCGCGACAATACACCATATATCTCTATGGGGTTCAGGTCAGGCGAGTTGCTGCCAATCAGTCCAGTTATTTTCTCCTTAGCCCAGTAAGATGCTTCTGACGATGTTTCTGTTCAGAAGTGGTTTGGCTCTTTTCCTGAAGATGTCTGAGCGTGGTGACTCTTGATGCACCGACTCCAGCTTCAGTTCACTCCTTGTGAAGCTCTCCCAAGTGTTTGAATCGGCTTTGCTTGACAGTATTCTCAAGCTTGCGCTCATCCCTGTTGCTTGTGCACATTTTCCTACACAATTTCTTCCTTCCAGTCAACTTTGCATTAATATGCTTTGATACAGCACTCCTTGAACACCCCCCCCCTTTCAGTAATGACCCTCTGTGACTTACTCTCTTTGTGGAGGGTGTCAATGATCGTCTTCTGGACCATTGCCAAGTCAGCAGTGTTCCCCATTATTGTGCTTTCAAAGAACAAGGATACCCACAATTTTATACTGTATGGATGTCATTTATTGAAACTCAAATGTCACTATTCTAATATTTTAAGATGCTGATTTTTGACTTTTATTTGCTGTAAGCTCTAATAATCAAAATTAAAACTTTTGAAGTGTTTTACTTTACACTTAGTTGCATTGTTATATATATAAAAAAAGTTGTTTGAGAGATGTTTTAAAGAAAGTAAATCATGAAGAATTATTAAAAACGTACTTTTTTTGGTAACACTTTACATAAAGCCTTTATGTATAATGTATTTTAATGTATGTTTTAATTAGGGATGTGACGAGATCTCGTGGCACGAGATCTGACTGGTCTCGCGAGAACATGACGATATCCTCGCAAAAATATTTAGAAATGTTTACATTAGAGCTATCTTCTTACTCAAGAACATATCATTCATACTGGAAACTTAACTCTGTTTTATTAGAGGATGAGGAAATTTGTCGGTCTGTAATATCTAGAATTACTTATTTTTTTAACAAAGCTCAAGCCGAGGATAATTTTGGTTCTAATTGGGAACTGCTAAAATATAATATTAGACTGATTTTAGTCAAAGCTGGAACTCAAAAAGCTAAGCAATATAAAGCAGAGGAACTTGATATTGTTAAAAGACTTGTCTGCCTCTCCTGCACTCCTTTTGAGAATTTATCTGTCGACCAGAAATCAGAATTGGTTGAACTTCAGAATTCATTAGATAACTTGTATATTCGAAAAGCAAAGGGTGCGTTTGTTCGCTCAAGAAGGAGGTGGTTAGAGGAGAGAGAACGCAATTCCAGCTATTTTTTTATATGAGAGAAACAGCGAAATCATCTAAATTCTATAAGTAGTCTTAATGCAAATGGAGTAGTTGTAAAGAATGATAAAGACATTTCTAATTATTGTGAAGAGTTTTATAAAGACCTTTATCGTTCCAGATACTCTCATCAGAATTTGGACTTATTCTTTAACTCTCTTGATACAGACCTTATTCCTAAGATTGATGATATTGGTAAAATTATGACTCTAGATTGACAAGTTAAACATTAAGCGAATATCTTTACTTCAATATTCCATTAAATAAAGGTCTATATATCGTGTCAAACTCGATAGAGTATGTAGGTTAGATTAAAGAAAGAACGCACCTGATAAAGACTATCTTTATTATATTCGTTTATCGAGTTTTAGAAATCATCTATATTATAATAAATCTTATATCTCAGAATTCATCCAGATAAACCGTTCAAATCGACATCGTAATAGAAATTGTACTTAAATCTTTGAGCTCCTCTTAGTGATACAAAGAATACCTTATAGAATCCTATATCTGATACATAATTGAAATATGTATGAGACATTTTATAAAAGTGGGATGTGATACTCTGTGACAGAAAAATGCTCATCAGAAGGCACTTGATTGTGGTAAACGTTTGCATAAACTAATAATATATCAACTTCCTTAATTTAGATATATGAATTATGCAATGGGATTAAAACATGACTTATTATATAACACGTAAACTTGCATACTTTTAACTTTCATATTCTGAAATGATTTCTTCTCAATCTCACTGATCTTCTCCAACCTTAGTGTATTCTCATGAATAATAACAATTTAACTTAAAGTGCACTTTCAAGTTATGACAGTTGGTTATAAAGCTCCTGGGAATATGGTTCCCCAAATAAGGAAGTTTCAAATGATCCTCTCACCCGTCTCTCCAATGTTTATTTTTCTCCCACCCTCTATGACTCAGGGTGTTATACATTTGATCCCTAAACCTCAAAAAGACCACTCTCAATTGGAAAACTGGCGACCTATAAGTCTTCTGAATAATGACTACAAAATATTAGCCATGATTTTTGCTAAGAAGATTAAATGTGTCCTAAGATGATATAATAGATGAATGTCAATCGGGCTTTATGACAGACAGACTTATTTCAAACAATATTAGACTTGTTCTTGATATTTTAGATTACTCCGATCTGATCCCAGATGACAGTTTTTTGCTTTTTCTTGATTTTTATAAAGCTTTTGATTCCATTGAATTTCCTTTTATTCTTAAGTCCTTGAGTAGTTTTGGTTTTGGTCCCAATTTTATTAATGCAATTCAAACTTTGTATACTAATAATAATTCATTTTATTTGTGGGCGCCTTTCAAGACACTCAAGGACACCTTACAATAATAAAATACATAATTAAACAGAAGGAAAAAAACAACAACACAATAAACAATACTACAAAATCAATACCCAATTAACAACTAAAATCACTCAGATAGCTAATCTAAAAAAAATGAGTTTTAAGACGTGATTGAAAAATTGAAAGACTAAGACTATATACGTATATCTTGAGGTAAAGTATTCCAAATCGTCGGAGCAATACAACTAAAAGGCTCTACATCCCACGGTAGTCAAATGGTATAATAAATGCCAATGCTTCAATTAAGTTACAACATGGTACTACTCATAGGTTTAACATAGAGAGAGGCATCCGTCAAGGCTGCCCTATCTCGCCTTATCTTTTTCTGCTTCCTATGCAACTTTTAGCCATCCACATTCAAAATAGTAATTAAGTTTAACAATTAATTATCAAAATTAAGTTTTTTTCCTCTGCTTCTGGTTTATGTCTTAATATCCATAAATGTGAACTTCTATCTATAAAAGATTCCATTGATGTTAAAATGTGTGACATCCCAGTCAAATCTGAAGTCAAATATCTAGGTATAATTATATGTAAAGATCAGAAAAAAAGATCAAAGCTTAATTTTGAACCTCTTATACTCTCTATCCGACGCAAATTAAATTCTTGGTTACAGCGTGATTTATCAATAACAGGTAGAGTGTTGCTTTCTAAAGCAGATGGGTTAACTCGGGTTATCTATCCTGCAATGGTACGTTTTCTGTTGTAAAACACGGTCCGCATCACCGAGTCCGCGATTGCTTGCGGGATGCTCTAACAAGGAACGCCAGTATACAGCCTCTAGTCAGTCGCTAAGCGCCCTCTATTGATGTCAGTACACACAGCCCTTACTGTATAGGTTACACTCAAAATCACTGTGTCACGGCACCAATGAAACCCCCCCAACACGGGTGAAACTCACCGAGCTCGCGACCCTGACTCCGGCGCGGGAGGCGGGCGCTCTAACAAGACGCCAAATTAATAAGGGTCATTCGCTAGAGCTCTATTGAGGTCAGGACTTCAGTTTGGCATAACAATTTACATCAACCCCCCTACACCTCAGTCCGGGCAAGTGATAACACAGCACCATGAGCGTGTCATAACCGCGGATCCGGTGCGGTTAACAAGGAACGCCAAAGACTACAGCCTCCACTCATCGCTGAGCGCCTCTAAGTCGGAGAGTGAGTTTAACATCCGTTACATGTGGAAACTTGTAGAACACTGGACAAAATTATAGTGACTTTGTTTGGAATGCTAAAACTCACTTTAATTAAAAAAGCGTTATGCTAGCTGATCGGGCTATGGGAGGTTTTGAGTTAGTGGATTTTTCCACTCTTAATAATTTGTTTAAAGTTAGTTGAGAATATGCCATTGTTTTTGGTGCAATTCCTGATTGTATTATACCTTTAGTCAAGTCTGGCCCTAAAGGTTGTTTAGACGCTCTTCTTTTTGACAACACTAACTTATTCATTGACCAAAGACTTCTCAATACCATGTCAAACAAAGACATCCGTTCAATTATTAATAGATCTCAGATTTCTTTACCTGCTTGTGTGAGTTTTTGGAATAACATATTTAGTGATATAGAATGGGAAGAGTTTTGGCTTCTTCGACAAAAATTCTTCTTATTTAATAAAGTTGTTGAAGTCTCTATCAAAATTATCCATAATTGCTATCCAGTAAATTACAAACTTGCTAAATTTAACAATAGTATTTCCCCCAATTGTTCATTTTGCTTTCAGTCTGAAGAAACAATAAATCATTTGTTTTGGGACTGTGTTTATTGTAAAGTATTTTGGGTTGACTTTTCCAATTTTGTTAAAAAATATTTATATCCAAATTTCTGTATAACCCCCAAAATTGTGTTTTTTGGTTACTCTTTGAATTGAGACCCTTCGCACTGCAAATGCATTATTAATCTATTGCTATTTCTTGCTAAATTTTACATTAAAACATTTACATTTTCAAAGAAAACTTGTTTTTTTATTTTCAGGAAAGATTTCGATGTGTATGTAAACTCGTTGAGAAACTCTAATAATGTAAGACTCTTTCATGGTGTAAGTCTTACACCAGACGCGAATACGCAATAAATCGCTATTCGCGCGAATTAGTAACATTTTGAGTTTAACTCGCTTCATTCGGAGAAATTCACTACACAACAGACGTGAATTCGCGTTGGGAGGGGCTTCTGTCAGGCACCCAGTCTCGTTGCACAATTATTCCTGTTTTTTAAAAGTACGAAGATGTATATACAGCTCCGGTACCCACATCAACCACAATTATTTGTCTCCATTGTTGTTTCGGATTTTCTGTCCGCTTTGACGTCACTTCTAGAGCAAGCTTATTGGTTACGCGCGCGATATCCGCCAAAGTAATTTTCAACTTGCGCGTTTCAGCGCGAAATCGCGCGAAAAAAACGCTCAATTCGCGCTTCGCGACGCCTCTTGCGCGATAGCGCCCGCAGGATTGTCTTTCGCATCTTTGCATTTGACACATGTAAATCATTCGCGTGCGACACGATCGTCTGGTGTGAACGCACCATAAGTCTTATAAGCTGACTTAGTATGCTTTGGATTATTGTTTGTAACCCTCATTGTTTTTTGTTCTTTCTTATCTTTGATTTGTTTTTTCATTATGCTAATAATAAAAAATTGCGCTCTCTTGATTCAAACACCCACACGCGACTGAAGGACAATTTCACTGTCTATCGACCGTTTCACATGGCGAGTGTCAGTGGAGCGTGAGAAGCACGTTTTGTCGCTGCCCATGTTGATGAATCAGAGGATCGGCCATCATCAGGCTTCCGATGTGAATGCTGTCATTCACTGATATGACGTCGACAAAACACGCGCTGCTCATGTAACATGTATGCCAGTAAGAGCTGTGTAACTACTCTCCTGACTCAAAAAGAGGCTAGCGACACCGGTTAGCCTTTGGCCTCCTTGGTGGACCCCGCTCCCGCGCTGGATCGGTTCGAGACCCGCTCTTGTGGTGGTGCGGACCCGGGGGGTTAAGGTGCCGTGACCCGGATGGAGTGAGGTTTAGGGAGGTGAGTGTAACATGTACTAAGGGCTGTGTAAAACCTCCCTCCCCTGATCAAAAAGAGGCGCTGTAGCATGCTGAGGCTGTAGCTTTAGCCTCCTTGGTGGAGCGCCCGCACTCCCGCCGCCGGCGTCCTGGGTTCGAGACCCGCTCGGTGTGATGGTGCGGACCCGGGGGTTACACTCACACTAACAACTCCACTAACACCGGTTTCAACACGTCTTAAACTTCAACTCTGTCTTCTCATCCAGAAAGAGCCACACTGTCTTCTCAACCACACATCATTATTTCTGTGTTACAGACATTTAAATAACAGAAGTACTGGGATAAAAGTTTGCAGTTTGTGTATAAACACTAATTGTCTACAGTAGCAATCAAAACGAAAGTATCTTAACACTTGTATTGTAACGCTTATCATCTTCGCTAGGAGGTGGCGTCAACTCGTTTAAAACATGTATTTGATATTGAATCATTCATTCAGGAGATTCCAACAGTGAAACAATCTTTATGAACTGAGACACTGACTCCTTCATTGAATTTGTATTTTTTTAATTTTTTTCAAATTGAATATATATATATTTGAAAGACTTAAGCCATGAACATTTTGTCAGAACCACTAGTAAATTACGTTATTTTGTGAGAGAATCGTGATCTCCAAGTTATGGGAAAAAACTGATTCTCAATATATCCAGAATCGTGTTGCTCTAGTTTACATGTTGTTTATTAGCCTACTGCATATAATTCATTAAAAAAGAAGATTAATTTTATAAAGTATAAGTTGATTTCAAAATGCACCTACATTTTGTGCATTTAGTGTTTTTTAGCTGAATAAAAGATTATATCTCCCTATATATTTCATCATTGAGGATTTGTTTTATAAAAAGTCTAAAAATATCGTCTCGTTCTCGTGAACCCAGAACTCGTCTCGTCTCGTGGGATAAGTGTCTCGTCACACCCCTAGTTATAATGCATTATATCACTTCAGAAATAATTGTAACCAAAGTTAAAATGCGTTATAATATTTGAAGGTTTGTTTGGTGTGTGTTTTAAAGCATTATACTTTCTATGGGTGTAGTATAAATAACATAAATGTGGTTAGACTTATTAATTTAATCATTTCATGCGTTATAATGTACATTACAAGGCATAGTTAATGCATTAAAACAGCTTTTATAATGCATTACATATAAAGGCTTTGAGTAAAGTGTTATCATTAACTTGATCAATTAGGCCTACTGATCACACTGATCAATTAATCACCATAAGATCAAGAAAATTTATGAAGTACATAGTCAAGTTGAATTTCAATTTCACCATTACTTTTTTTATGGAAAAATGAATAAATAAGTAATGCATCAAGAGATTTAAAAAATAAAATTAAACTGTGCTCCGATATCAAGACACCAAAATCTGCAATCAAACAATATTTCAATATGAAGATTTCTAAAGGCTGGAATACACTACATGACCTTTGCACAGATTTGACTCTCATTTACCGTCTGAAGGAGTCGACTATAAGACAGGCCAGTTGGAGTCGATAGATTTACAGTAAATCACATAGTGTAAATGCTCACAGATTTTTGGGCTTCAAGCTGTGATTCCATACATTCGTCAGAGACCATCATCAGCATGTTTGATATTTTAAGGCGATATCATAACCCATATTGTTTCCATTTGTTTTGTGTATTTCAGCAGCTAGGCACATTTCTATGTGAGTTTGTTGTGTTCAGAACAACATGAACAGTCTGGTAGTGTGATCCTCAGTCGACAAGTGTATAATGCTTAGTGTTATAGTGCATTCAAGCCTCAAGAACACTGTAGAAGAAGTTTTTTCAAAGTTTCAAGTTTAATTCAGTGTTATTTACTAGCACTTTATATGAAAATAGTTTTTTTTCCAATGAAGATTTATTTTGGCTGTAATGCCAAATGGACCGCAAGCAGAGCCCCAAGTCATCAGTACTAATTTCAGATGAATTCATCACAGCCCTTCGAGGTGAAGTGGATACGAGCTCTGCTAGGGATCGGGACATGTCCGGCTCGGGAACAGCATCATCCCTTCATCCCTGTGGGGGAGGAAAGGGAACCCAATGCTTTCCAGACTCTGAGACGGTTATCAGTGCGCTTATCTCTCCACGAGCTCTCTCGGGCCAAATCTGCATTTTTACTGAATCGTATGACCTTCCTGCCGACTGGTCAATCCTAGACCGGCCTGACAGGACTTTGTTTTACGACCTATTAGAAATAGAGAGTGATGCATAGCATACTTTCAACAAGACTACTTATTACAGAAATAATATACTTTAAAAGAATAACTTGATGTAATGCAAGTATTTGTGTGTGTGTGTGTGTGTGTGTGTGTGTGTGTGTGTGTGTGTGTGTGTGTGTGTGTGTGTGTGTGTGTGTGTGTGTGTGTGTGGTGTGTGTGTGTGTGTGTGTGTGTGTGTGTGTGTGTGTGTGTCTGTGTCTGTGTACTGTGTGTGTCTGGTCTGTGTGTGTGTGTGTGTGTGTGTGTGTGTGTGTGTGTGTGTGTGTGTGTGTGTGTGTGTGTGTGTGTGTGTGTGTGTGGTGTGTGGTGTGTGTGTGTGTGTGTGTGCATAAAGTATCATAGTTAAAATTTCTATTAATTGCAATTTGAGTCTTTTTAACCCACTAAAGTACATCTTGATATGTAATTTCATAATTATATTGTTTTTGAAATATGTTTTCGGTGTAGCTGCTGAATGTACTAACAAGCATTTAAAACATATATTTATATACTTTAATGTCATTTCTATTGAAAATAATATGTCATGTATTTAAATTTCTAAACAAATAGTGTCATTTAACATTCAAATATTGTAAAAACACCATGGCATGTTGAATGTTATGGTTTACATTCAGATTTTCTTGTTTGTGAATGACAGTTATATACTGTAAAATGTACAGTTAGTTCTGTAAACGTGTTTACAGTTTTTCCAGTATTATTATAATAATTATTCTGGCAAAATTATTTTGTAAAAACTACAGATTTTTTTTACAGTGTAACTAAATCTTTGTGTCAGGGTGCGGGTGATAGAGGACTCAGATGCAGAGTGAGAGAATGAGAACTTTATTCTCACAACAAAACACATAATAACATAAACAATATTTAACTGCTGCTTAGGGGAGCGGAGGTTCCAGAGCTGGCCGGCAGAGTCTTACGAATCCTGCACCACAAGGGAACAGAGGGTCAGATAATGAAGCGTGAATCTCACACAGAACACGAGCACGGACAAAACAATCTACTCATGAGGAACAGAAAAACAGGGACGTATATGGGAGCGGGCGAGAGTCAGCTCGTGATCCGTGCACGATCAGCACCGATTGCCCAGACCACGAGCTGCCGGCTATTTGTTTGGTCCAGGCGGCCCACCACCACTTCGACTATATATATATATTCAAGACACCACACTTCGAACATATATAATATAATTCCGGCCCGATAAGAACAGTCGGGCCCTGGCATTTGTTTGGTCCGGGAGTGCGTCGCCCACACATGCCAGCCCTGGCTGCCGGAACTATATATATATAATTCAAGACAGAACATATACAGACAGACAATACAGAGGAGCAAAGAGATGGCGTCGGCCAGACCCTGAACCGTGACACTTTGTATTGATGAAAGGACAATACAGCAAAGAGGAGCCGAGATGGCACCCTGAACCGTACAAAACAAAAGATTATTGAAACATGATTTAAAAAGTACTTTAAAAGGCATAATTACATTTGGCATTATTACAGAGTACTTAAGCGTGTTAAGAAACAATCATGAAAGTGAACTCTCTTGAAATACATATAGTTTATTAGTATTATATTATCTACAAGCACAGTTTTAATATATATATATACTTTTAAGATTTGAAGTACATTACAAGTGCATATTCAATAAAATTAAGTGCACTGCTTTTGCATAATTTACAACATTACAGATATCACACAATTGTATGAGCATGCTTTTTTTTTTTTTTACACAAAAATATCTATTTAATTCAGTAATTGTTTTCACTTATGAAATCAAATCCTCCACCCATCCTTTTGAAACCCATGCCACACCCGTGTGTGGTTGTGAGGACGCTGTGGTACTGTGATAGGGCACAACGTGTAAAGATCAGTGCTCAGCATCCAAGTCCATGCCACTCCATTCTGGATCCCAGAGCTCCCAAAGGATGAGATCTGATCAGGTGAAACATTCAGAGGCTCTCTAACAATGCAGCCATTCAGAGGGCAAACGGGACGGGGTGTGGCTTGCTCGCCCCTCTCCTCACACATACGTGGAGATATAGCCTTTGGGAATGACGAATTCATGGTTGAAGTTGTTTAAACAAGCTCACTTAGACATTGGATAGCTTGTCTAGGTCTGTTCACTGACACTCTGATGCATTTTGCACACAAAACAAATGGCAAGTTTTGGGTTCGAGGCCGAGGTCGGTCGCTGTACTGTGGATCAGATGGTCTGTTCTGATGTGGAGGAGACTGAGGTGTGTTTTTTGTGTCGCAGGTTTCGCTGGGGCTGTATGGAGGTCCTCGCTGGCTGAGAGACATGATGTGGGTCAGTGCAGAGGACGGAAAGAGCAACTGCGCCGTGTACAGCACAGGTGAGAGTTTATTCTTTGGGCTGACAAATGTCTTCTGTCAGGCTTCTGTGCTTGAGAAAGTGTGTCGTTAAAGACCCTGTGAAACGGCTGGACAAACACAACTGAAGCAGATCAGAAGGATATCCATCAGGAGAGATGATTTTGATGAATACAAACTGTGATTAATGCATGATTGTCTTAGTGTGTTGCGGGTCATTTAGAGTGGCAGTGTTTATTGGATCAAGGCCCTTTTATTGCCTGCCTGAAATTGTGTTTTTGATTTACTGATTCACATCATAGGAAACAAGGGTATTAGTTTGGGATGGAAATTTGTTTCTTTCCTTGTGAAAATAAGAGTAATATGTAATATATATATATATATATGTTACAACAAATTGTAATGTTATTTTTTGTTTGTTTTATTGTTTTATCATTGTTTTATTTTGCTTCCTCGCAACTGGTTGAAAATCATGATTACATATTTATTTCATTAAATGTTTTTATTCTATCATGAATAAAATACTGCTCTAAGCTAAATTATTTTTCTATTTTAATTAGCATAAGTAATTATGCATGAAAGTACACCTTTCTTTCAAAAGTTTGATGTCCGTAAGATTATAAAGAAGTGTGCTTTTATTCAGCAAGGACATGTTAAATTGATCAAAAGTTATAGTTTTGTGTGTGTGTGTGTGTGTGTGTGTGTGTGTGTGTGTGTGTGTGTGTGTGTGTGTGTGTGTGTGTGTGTGTGTGTGTGTGTGACAATATAAAAGTATTTACTATTTCAAATAAATCCTGTTCTTTTGAACATTTTATCTTAATCAAGTATACTGAACAAAAATGTCTCAATGCTTGAAAAATAAATAAAATAAAATGTATTATATATATTATATATGTATATACACATACAGTATTCATACATACATACATTATGTATGTATGTATGTATGTTTGTATGTTATGTATATGTAATGTTTTATATGTTATGTATGATATACATAAATACACATAAATACATATATTTAGCATATGTATATAAGTACATTTTATACACACATAAACACACACACACACACACACACACACACACACACACACACACACACACACACACACACACACACACACACACACACACACACACACACACACACACACACATTTTAAAATATATTCAAATATGAAACAGTGAGCATAAGAGAAAATATTATTATAAAATCTTATACAGAATCTTGTAACCCCAAACCTTTGAAACGTACATCTATCTGTGCTTTTATTTTTGAGGGTCTGTGGCATCAAAACGTACCATATTCAGATGACCTCAAAGCCATATCACACATGGACTGAACGCCACAGCTCAACTCTTAACTCGATTTCAAGGGAGTCTTGACTTCATATGTACTGGGAATCTAAAAAAAACATATGCCCTTTTCCGAGATAAAGCCATGGCCCCGTTTTTAACCAAAGAAGAAAAAGTGAGCAGGTAATAACTTACCATTCCACGAACAAATGCTCAATGTTTAAAGAGCAGAAAGATAACTCTTTGTTGCTGGCGCTCGCTCTCCTTGACTAAAAGTGATATTTCCGCTAAAGTGCTCCAGTTTTTTATTATCTGCAGGGGCTTAATTGATTAATCTACTTACAGTACATGTGTAAGTTCAACAGAGAACAATCCCTTCTCCATTCTGAAAAAATACTTGAGGAAATGAAAGACTTAAAGGCCTTTATCGCACTTATCTGAGAACACAGAGAAATAGAATAATGGTTGAACATCTCCAGCAATGTCAAATTCCATTATCAGTGTATTCAAACAGCACCGCCCCCCTGGAGGAGTGCGCGGCACAGCGATTGCGTTTAATTAAAAGACAACGCTGATGAACTGAAGGGCTTTCAATGGAGAAGTTATTAAGGGGGTCGGGATCGATTAGGCCGGGCTGCCGGATATCTCACAACTCTCCGGCTTACTGCACTCATGCAGCTTGCTGTTTCCCAGCGCTGGTCACATCAGAGGTTTTGAGTGAGGATTTTATACTGTATGCAGATTATACTCATGTATTCACATATTCTGGATTGGGGGGTGAATTATCATAGTACAATGTTGGCTTTCACACTTTATTTCCTTGCCTGGTCCAAACCCGAGGATCCTACTGCTGTTTTTTGGCTCTAAGAGCCACTTAAATTGTTATATGTTGGTTGGGTTTTGACACAGAATTTGCACGTCAATTCAATTCCTATTCATAAGGTTTTGATATGAGATTGATTCGTATATAGATTATTCAGGGAGGAAAAATCGCTCAATTAATGCTGTAAACTCTGTCAGTTGGTACATTAAGTTTAAAATTAACAACACAGATAAGAATTTGTTTTACTTTAATTTTGTTGTCGAAATATAAACTTTAAACATTTGGCTGTCATAACTTGATTTCATGACAGGTTTATTCAAACATGCATTAAATAAGATACCCCTAACAGGTGAAAATATCATCAGTATCATATGGTATGGTGAATATATTTAGCAAAATGCTGAGGTAATTACTGAGGTAAATGTAACGTTATGTGACATTATTTGCAAGCTGGTTTATGGACCGTTTTTCTGTGGTTGACAAACTGATTTAGCGATTAAATCATGATACAATTTACTTTAAGTTATTCAGTTTTTCATGCTGTAACTAGTATTAAAGTGTAAGATATGATCTTTTCACGTGAGGTAGCTACAGCGATCTGTCATGCCACGTTAAAGGACAGGACCCAGCCCAGTTAGCTATAATAACGTTACCTGCTTGACGGAAAGGGTTGCCAGGTTTTCACAACAAAACCCGCTCAAAACTACCCCAAACTAACCGTGTTATGAGGGGGTTCTCTGGTAAAAATCACATTCCGGGGGCTAAAATACACATGATTGGGGTGGCTATAAACCAATGGACATGAAAAACAAACCGCGGCAACAGCGATAAAGTACTGCAGACTTGGCAACACTGTGACGGATACAACGGACACGACCTCTGTAGCTTTGCGACCACACCAGCTTGAAGTTGTCTAATTTTCACGGTCTCCCTGCTGCACCAATAGTAGTAAGGCTTCCCTCTATGTATACATATCCTTACAAGTACAATTTAGCTGTATTAATACTCTCGTGAATGGCGGCGGACTGACCCAGAAGACAAGAAATTGTTGAATGAAGTCATTAGTTTTGTTTTCTTTGCACACAAAAAGTATTCTCGTAGCTTCATAACATTATGTATGAGCCACTGATGTCACATGGACTATTTTACGTGACTATTTCTTGAACGTGTCAGTTGCATTGCGGTCTATGCAGGGCCAGAAAGCTCTTGGATTTCATCGAAAAGGAAGATGAATGAAGGTCTTATGGGTTTGGAACGACATGAAGGTGAGCAATTAAAGACAGAATTTCCATTTTTTGGTGAACTGTCCCTTTACGTTGAAATCCCTACAATTACAGACCAGTGTGCAATTCATTCAAGAACGTTGTGAAAGTTTGCTGCAATAATGTTGATAAGGATATAATGATAAGCAATCATTGTCAAAGTAAACACAACGGCGTCACAATGGCTTTGTTTCCAGGTGGATCGTTAGGAAACCCATACGTGTCCCCATGAGGGTCTATAGTGGTTCTGGTCCGGTGTTTTCTGTAACAGCTTATGGGTTGTTGAGTTGTCTGATATGAAATGTTGTGTCGATTGCATTCGGCACACGGCTCATGAACTGATGAGTTCCCGCGAAGAGGGCAGTAAAATTCTTAAGCGTGTGTTTTATATGTGCTCTCTATCCTGTCAGAGGGCTTTTGGCTTATCTTGAGTGAATGTCGAGGCTGGAAATGTCAGGCACGGGCAGAAAAAATATGAGATTATGAAGCTGCTGGATGTTGTCATGGGGTTGTGATGCGTCATAAATCCTGGTTTGATGGCAGTGGATGTCTGGATCAGGAGGGACACGGCTTAAGGACTGCAGAGACTCTGAGCTCTGCCACTGAACAGGGAAGAGGTTTATTCTGGTCATTAGACGAGACGTAGACCTCATCTTTTGATTTATCATCCCCCCCCCCCCTTTGATTTTCGCTCTCCTCCCTTCATATTTCACGCTGGCTGTCTCTTTCTCCCCTTCTGTCTCATCTCTTGATGGACTGATATCTGACAGGCTTATGGCTGTCTGAGATGGAAGGAGTAGCTCTTTTAAGGTGAATCTGGGGTCAGCAGAAAGAAAAAAAGTCCTGGCACACCGCGGCAAGAGGAAACGATGGTCGTTGGCTTATCACTTGTAGTTTCCTGTGATAGTACTAGCGGATAATAACCAGAAAGCCTGTAATGCTGCTTAAATGTATCTTTGTTTCGAGAATTTGAAGTTCATCCACCTAGAAAATAGGTTCGCCTAAAATGTTGATTCAGTCAACCTTACTAATCAAATTGTAATCTTTTCATGTTTATTGAATTAGATGTTAGTGCAAAATCAATTAGCTTCGCATTTCAGATTTTAGACTCTTCTTTAAAAAAAATATACTCCGTACAATATATTCCAGGACTTCTAGTTATGTGCAATAGCTTTAGATGAGGAACAGACGGACGTTTAAGGAATTATTCACAGAAAATCGAAGTGGAAGACGCTATGAATTGTTTACTATGTCGAAAAGAGTTGCACGATTCTTTAAATTCTTCACTTTTATATTTTGTGTTGCATTACAAAAACTAACAGCTTGCTGGTTTTAGCAATATGATTTTTGGCTGAACTACTTTCTGAACCCTCGATTTAATAAATCCCCATCAATTTAATAAAGTTAAACAGAAGTCCTTGGAGGACAAAAATGTCCGTGGCAAAACAATCATACAAATATTATATAACAATATTTTTTTCTGCTTTCCCCGACATCAGGATATCAATCTTGATCACAACTGCCAAAATGCATTAATTTTCATATTTTAACCCTTTAAAAGCCAGCTTGTTCACATAATGGAACCCCCCCCAATCAGTCATTTTCTATATAATTAATGCTAATGCATTTTTGGGGGGATTATTACAGTCTTGGATATGTCAATGATTAGCAACAACCTTAATTTTACCGCATATTTTTTGTGGAGTGTATTAAGAAATACCACACACGCACAAATACCTCAGTACATACATACAAACAACAATCTGGCATGCATACTAATACATCCACACAATTATAATTAACTAAATGAATGCCTTTTAACAGAGAATGCATAGTTTATGATATTAAATTATGTGATTTCAATGGTTTTTCAGTTGTTTTCCATCAATTTTTGTCCGGTCCTCAGCGTAACGATTTTACATATTTACAATGTTTCTAGTGTAAAATAGATTTATGAAAGGAAATTTGGGTGAAATTGTAAAATTCCAATACAAATACACATTTTTGGCAAATATGCTTTTTGCATCAACGCAATCACAATGATGGGAAGAAAAAAAAGGACAAATATGTCCCAAGAAAATTTTTGTTAAAGACGTTTTTGGTGAATTATTTTGTCACGTTATTGTTTTTGGGGATCTAAAGCAGCAATAGTGTCTATATCTACCCTGGGTCTCGGGGTTCAGGGTTACAGTGTGATGTCAGAGAAATTTCAGTTTGATTCTCACTGAAGACGAAGTCGACAGAGACCAAGTTTAATTGAGTTTTCCGGAAACCAATCGGGAGTTTTGCTAGAAGGTAGAAGAGCAGAAGCACATAATCCTCTTCTCACTGAGGCGCTCGCTTCAGGGGTATCTCTCCTCCCTTTCTCCCAATCTCTCCCTCCTTCCGCCCTCCCCCCACCCTCTCTCCTGCTCTATCCCATTACCTGGAAAAAAGCAGAGGGTCCCATGCCACAATACTGAATACCCCAAGATAAAAGTAAAACATTTCCTTCTGAGATGTTTTTTATAGAAGCTGCAGTTGTTTTTCAGTCACAGATCAAAGTGTCTGCTCTATAGGGCCGTAAGCGTCAGCTAGAGGACATCTTCCCAGTGTGAGCGCCGTGACCATCTACTGGGAGAAATAACAAAGTGATGTGCATAGTATGTCAGTCATCGCGCATAATCCCTAGTGAGGCCCGACAGTGTCCTGTTGTGTGTCTAACAATTCCTGAGAAAGAGAAGGTGATGGATGAGTGTAAGAGATGTGAAAGAAACCAACAAAACAAATACAAATCTGAAATCTAGCTTCAGACTTTGTTTACATTTAGCCTGTTTACCTGTTTTCTTTACATTCACATTTATATTTATTGCCTATTTTGTTAATGTTTACCTTTTAGCCTTTACATTTATATTTACTTTCACCAATTTTAAAGTAAACAATTACTTTACACTTAGGCTCTTGTCAACCTATTTTGTTCATGTTTACACTTCTGGTTACTTTTTTTTTTACATTAGCCTTTGCTTACTTATCAATGTTTACTTTACATTTGCCTTTAAATTGGTTTACTTCTACATTTATTAATTTTAGCAACATTTACCTTTAGATTTGCCTTGGTTTACCTGTTATGTTTCACGTTTACACTAGCATTTACTGATTTCGTAAACGTTTCCCTTTATATTTGCCTTTGGTTTACTAATTTTGTTAATGTTTACATTTGCTATTCTGTTGACGTTTATCTTTGCATTTGAATTTGTTTGCCTATTTTGGTAATATTTACATTTATATATACATATTTCAATGTTTTCCTTTTCATATGCCTTTGTGTGGTTTTATTATTAGTTTTAATTACTTTTATTAATAATAAAAAAGCTTATTAATGTTTACCTTAATATTTGCCTTATATACTGTTTAATTTTACCCCCTTTGTAAATGTCTATCTTTGCATATGCATATTTGCATATTTTCACATAAGTATTTTGCTAATGTTCCCTTTTATATGGATTTGTTTACCTATTTTGTTAATGTTTACATTTATGTTTACTTTTCCCTTTAGATTTGCTTTCACATTTGCCTTTGTTGACCTATATTGGTGATGTTTTAATTTGTATCTGTTAATGTTTACACCTATGTGTTCTTTTATGTTTACCTTTGTTGTTCTTGTGTGTTTTGTTATCATTTACATGTTTTTTTTTCACCTTTATGTTTGCATATTTGTTTAAAAAGCTACCTTTACAGTGTCTTCACACTTACATTCGAGTTCATCATCTATTTTCTATTTGCAAGCTGCATGCTTACAAGCACGCATATGCTGTATGTGTGCATCTCAATTCAATGACACATCAGCCGGGCAACATATAGCACTGATGGCGTGGCGCGCAGCTATTAAGGAGCTGTCACAAAGCTTAATTACACGTTGGGATATGGAAATGAGTTGCTGCCTGTCAGCTCATCTGTGATTTGAATGCATCACATGTAACACAGAGAGACTGTCAAGAAAGACTTCAATCAGAAATGCTAAAATAACCGAGTTGAACGGCTAGCTACACTTTCCTCCGTCTTTATTAAGATCACCGCAGTATGAAAAACAGTAAACGCGGGGGGGAGGGAGGATGGGAAGCGGGTCTATCTCAGGCAGAATTGATGTGGTTCTATCCATATTCATATTCAGCAGCAGCTGTTATCGCTTAAAAGGCTTTCTAATTACAACAACAAGACAAAAACTGCTTGGATACGGTCCAGACCCGCTAAATGATAAAATAAGCGCTCATTCACTCTCTCTCTCACTTTCTCTCTTAATCTCCACAAAGCACCTTGGAGTCTACTCACCCAAATACATGCCAATGAACAGGGAAAGTGCCATTCGGAGATGCAGGTGTCACGTTTGATAAGAAACTTCTGGATTAAATATGCTGTGGCTAATGAGCAGCCGGGCGAGCCAGTGAGGGTGCGACTATGGGCACGATTGTTCTCCGGCTGATAACATTCTGCGGAAGAAACAGCCAAATTCCATCATTTAATAAACAGCCCCGGCCTCTATCAGAGAGAGCGCCTGGATCCCGGTGTTAAGTGGGAGACATTGCTTTTCATTATGCCAATCTCAGGGGGCTTCCATAGGGGTGTGGAGGTGAAGCGACAAACAAATTGTCCCATATTTAGACACGTTTGCTTGTGTGCATCTGTCTGTGTGTGTGAGTGTGAGAGAGAGAGTGTTTCTCAGAGGTGCAGCTGGAGCTAAAATCTTCAACTTGACAAAGTTCTTGCTTTTATTAGTGGAATGCATCACTATTGCTGTTGCTCATTCACTAAAAAAATTAGTGTAGGATCTACTTTGGAACAATAGAAATTGCTTGTAAATGCGGAGATAAATACCATTTTAGCTGTTTACCTGGTAAACAACTAAAATGTTTGCACTGATATAGCCTACTGATGGTAGGATCTGAACTATAGAGACTAGGGGCCAGTTTTACTAAATGGACATTTCTGCGGGTGATTTACGAACAATGTGCAAATTAAAGAACACAGACGCAACATGTCATTTACATAACAACCAACGCAATAAACCAGGCGCAGCGCAAATTATAGTAATAAAGAGTGAAGAAATAAAGAAGCACAGTATGTTGAAAAGACATAACTAGAAGTTTTGATAGACCTGGTATTGAGAGACTCCTAGTTGAGGGTTCAAAGTCGTCTTTTATTTCCTGAAGCAAATTAAAAAATAACATGTTTTGGCAAATGATATATTTGGATAATGTGTTCTTCTGGCATTCAAAATAAATGAATACTTGTGGAAAAAAAATCCTCTCCCTTCTACCACGCGCTCTCTGTTCCCTAAATAGTTTAAGGCATGTTTTTTGGGCGTTAAATAATGGCGCAAATGCCAATAATTTGACGAGCGCAAACGTTAGTAAAGCACGATTCATTTTAATACTCTCCTCCCATAACTTTTGCGTCTGAAAGGGAAACTCCTAGAAATGCATATTCAATAAGGTCAGGCGCAAAAATAACGGTGTCCACGCCGTTTCAGCGCGTGCATGTCTTTAGTAAAACCTGACAGTACAATTTTAACACCAAAAGACGGTTTGCACTGGCGCAAGCTGTACACTGTAATACAAGTGCACTGTGTCCTTGGGGCAGGGACAACTCTTTATCTTATCTACCCCTTAAAGCTGCATATTAGTATCTTAATATGTACTATTAACGTACTATTATAGACTATTAAGGGATAAAGTTGCCCCTTTGAAGGCTCTGACCCGGTTACAAGATGTACCCCTAAAACTATGATTTGTGCACATTTTATTCTGAGATACAGTTGTGGTCAAAAGTTTACACACACCTATCAGAATCTGCTAAATGTTAGTTATTGCACCAAAATAAGAGGTCAAATAATACAATGCATGTCATTTATTTATTATATTTTTTATGGGCATTTTAACTATTCAGGACAAACAAGGGACTCATGACCAATTTTTATCATTTTTATAAATGCAGCTATATTTTGTCTTATATGTAAAATACCTCATTCAGGACAGTACTAAATAAACAATAATATGAATTGTCTATGATCCATCCTATTTTAGTCAAAAAATAAGCATTTTGCAGAAAGTTGACGTGGAATTGTTCATTTTGTCCCCTGTTCAGTCTGTCGAGGTCTGACACAAGAACAATTGAGCTCAATGGAAAGCTGCTTTATAGTAGAAGTGGATGTTGTAATGAAAATTGACACTTGCATTGTTTTTTTTTAATACTGTAAATCTGGCTGCTTTAAAGCAATTCATAAAGCGCTATGCAAATAAACGTGATGTGACATCACCGGAGTGCCAAATTGCTGAGCTTGTGCAAACACATCCACATCTCTATGATCAGATGCCTTCTTAACTGCTGTTTTCTCACCACTGCAATTTTGTTATGTGTTTATTTTGTTATTGAGAGGAAAGCGTGCAGAACTACATATTCAGTAGTTAAGGGATCAATTCTCACTATTATCTAGTTGCTTATTAGTAGGCATAATATAGCATATTGACCGTTTCTTAGCACTTATAAAGCATTCTGCTTGACCATATTTTAGATCCTTTAATCCTACAACATACCTAAGCTTAACTATTATTAAAAAGTAGCAAAAAAGGAGCTTATTGAGGCAAAATTTTTACTTAATTGTTAATCATGATAGTTGGTCCTTAAAATAAAGTGCAACCACATATTCAACTAAATTTCCAACATAGTTTTACCCCTAAACAAAGAGCGAAAAAGGCATTCACTGTGAGTTAGGGCCTTAAGTGATAAGCGGTGACATCCCTATATCATCTACAGTTTCTCTACTCGTCATCTCGCGGAAAATCTTAAAATTTGACCTCTTCAAGGTCATTTCAGATCCATATTGATGCCATATTGAATATGTCGGATTGCCGAAAAAGGAAAGCGAGACAGACGCAGGTCTTGACCTGTCACTCATAAGTAGCTTAGTTCACCCAGCCAGTAAAATCTCACTTTCTGCCAGCATTCGCTTTAGCCGGACCAGTAGGCTAGCTGTCAGGAAGACGATTCATTTCTCAAAGCTCATATTTAGAAATTGAAATTGGAATTTTTTGGCAGACCTGTCAAGCTACCGCCATTCCTAAATTTGAACCTGAAAGCTGGGGGTGGGGTGTGCTGCGGGGAAATAAACACTGACTGCACCGCCTCATGAATATACAAAAAGAAGCATAACTTCACACCCTGCTTCCCCAGCCAGATGACTGGCCGTGCCTCACAGGAAGCCACATGATGCCCCTCTGGTGTGTGTTTGATGTAGCGCGGGCCAGGAGATCAATGAGGCTGCAGGTGTGTGGGGCAGATGGTGGAGAGGTGATACCCGGAGCGCTGGCCAGGAACACAGGAGCTCCATGAGGGCGGCCCCCAGGGGGACGGAGTCGTATGACTGATGCACTCTGGGATGCAGCGAGGCAGAGATGTGATTTATAGAAGGGAGCAGTGAAAGTGAGCTCCCCGCTGTCTCACACACACTGCTGCTGCGCTTGCAAGATCTCACTCTCTTATGCAAGGCTTTTTAGGACACTTTTTGTCTGCGTTTTCTTTTCGTTTTCAGTTGCTGTGTGAAATAAAGATGGCCTTGGTCCAAGAGACAAGTTATGTAGGTCGTTTTCTGCCATGAGTCACGGCGCTGCAGTTTAAAAGTAGAGAAGGCATAGTTCATTGTCCTTTTTATTTTAAAATCATGCTTGTCATTTTGAAATAAGGTTTAACACATAACCCAGAATCATGAAGAAAGCAATGCAGAATGTTAAAACCGGTTTAAATATGCATGTTCTTTTTACAGTATTAGAAACTTTAATACTCTTGTTTGATATGAAACTTATGATGGAAGCAGATCTACAAATCACCTATAGAAACCGGTTTTCTTTTCTACCAATCAAAGGTTTGGGGTCAGTAAGGTTATTTTAATTTTTATTTCATTTTTTGGTGCTCAAAAAACATGAGCAATGTTGAAAACCGCTGTGCCAATTAAGATTTTGTGGAAATTATTTTACCTTTTCCAGAATTCTTTGATGTACAGCAAGTTCAAATGAACAGCATTTATTTGAAATAGAGTATATAATATGTTATAGAATAGAATGTTGATTTTTATTGCCTTTACTGTCACATTTGATCAATTTAATGCATCCTTTCTAAATAAAATTAATGAATGTGAATGAATGAATAAATGAAAAGGTGTGTGTGTGTGTGTGTGTGTGTGTGTGTGTGTGTGTGTGTGTGTGTGTGTGTTTGTATAATGACATGTATGACATAGTATTACGTGATGTGTGTCCCCATAATTTAAACGTGCGTGTGCAATAGCACATGTGTACAGTGTGCCTATGCGTGTGTGTGTGTGTGTGTGTGTGTGTGTGTGTGTGTGTGTGTGTGTGTGTGTGTGTGTGCGTGTGCGTGTGTGTGTGAGATAATAACAATAAGAAGAAGAAGAGGAAGAATGATGACGAAGATAATAATAATATATTATTATTATTTATTGAATAAAACGGATGCTGAATTATTCTGAATTCATTCAGGATATGTCTTCTGGCTGAAATACAGCATATTTCCTCCTTAACACACGCACGCACACATTATTTATATGTATGTATACATATGCATATATGAGATAATGCATATATGTATATTGAAATAAAAAAGTTAAACTAATCCTACTTAGTATTTGCAGCACTGACAGAAACAAACAGTATTTAATAGAGGAGCAATTCAACTACCTTTATGAATGATTCAGTGAGACCTTGCTTTGAAAGGTGAGGACATCGCCACCTTGTGGTGAAGGCTTGATAGTTATGTGTTCCTCACAGATTCCTCAGGAAGAACATTTAAACGAAGCCTGACCACGGTCGTCTGCCCATACAGCACTGTACAGTCCAAAAATGCTATTGCTATGCAGTTTCCCTTTAGCCGTTAACTTAATTTCTGTTAGTCATGTTGGACGTTCAAACACTATAAAGCATTCTTATGTTCTTTCCAGCTTTGATGAGCAAGAAACTCATTTGCAGATCCAAATAGTTGCTTGAATGCATGGATAAAAGAGAGAGGGAGGAAAGACGCACGCATTTCATTTAAACCTCTCATTGTCTTCGCTACAGTGTGTCGTGCCAAAATAAACACTGGTCAGACAGATTGCTCTGTTTCACTGCCAGAACTGAAATAGCAAAGACACAAGAACAGGCTGTGCAGAGGCTAAACGACACTTTTATTTCGCTTTATCTTTGTTTGAGGATTGTTGCTAATGCTGCTATAAATTGTACATTATTTACACACTGCAATTTGTATATAATTTATCCTTTATAAATATGCACCATGGTTACTGTAGTATCTACAAAATCCCAGTAACAACAGTTAATAAAACTGGTGACGTGGTTTTGTCATTGTCATCAATAAATTATCAAAAATGATCTACTATTGATTCAAGTGGCTGGTAAGATTTTCATGAATTATTATGAATCATTTTGTACTGCCCTGCTGAAAAAAACAATAGAGCCCTGCCAAAAACACAATAGAAAATGTACTGGATTTAATGGTTATAATGGGAATCGTATGGGTTTTAATGGAAGCTATAATGGTGTCTACTGGTATGTGATGGATCCTATTGGTGGGATGTTAAATGCTATTGGAAAAATGCCCAAAACACTACAAAAAAAGGAATTTTGTAATGGTTTTACTGGAAAAAGCTAATGGTTTATAATGGTATTTGAATGGAAACCATTGGAATTTCTGTGATGGTTTCTATTGGGCTTCTATCGTTTTTTTTAACAGGGTGGGTACTGATGCAAAACCACAACTGCATTAAAACATCTGTTTTCTTGAATGGACATCTGTTCCTCGTGTCAGACTCACAATACCAAAAGTCCCGTCCAAGCACATGCAATTAGCATTCCTCCGCGGGAGGCATGACAGCACATCACAGGTCACCTTTTCTGCTTCGACATGCTGTCAGAGAGCACTCACGCATGTTTGAGTGTACTTCATCCTCATTGTCCAACTCCCCAATTAGTCCACGTCCTAATTCTAGCATTTAGTGCTGGCCTATCATGTCTCTTCTTGTTATCTTGCGTTCCAGACTTTTGTAAATAGTCATATTTAAAACTTTAATCCCCTCAATGGAAGATGACGCGCAGACAGAAAGTCCGTCATTTAGACAGATAAATGTTATCTCAGTCACAAAGCACTCCTCTTCTTTTTAACAGGCTAATGAGTTTGTTCTGCGGACTCCAGTGGAATGTTTCATCCGCAGCCCTTCAATTTGATAATGCTGTACTTTTATCCGAGATGTCCATTCTCTTTAGTGACAGCGTCTTCGGTAATACACTTGTCCCTCACTTGTTTGTTGCTGCTTCAAAGCAATGCATTCGTGTGTACAGCATGCTGTATGAGGGCTCAAAAAGTATTATGTTTCTATTTACCACTATATGCTGATTTATGTGTATTTTAGTAGAAAATAGATAGTAGAAGTAGAGGCTTAATGCTGTTTCAGAAAACAAGCTTTTGAGGTCTTCCATTGATACCACACTGACAGAAAAAAAATTATTTGCAACAAAAAATTGTTCTCTAAGTGAATTTTATGACAAGTAGAAAGCAACATTTTATTTTTTGTACTGTTCTCTGAGGTGCACTTATAATGTTATCCAGATTTTTTACATTAAAAACATCATTATTTAGATGTAATATCGTATTTTCTGTCCTGTTTTTGACCCCCATCATCAGAACGCTCTGTTTGAAAAGGTGTGGCGGATTGTAGACTCTGAAGTAAACGCCCAACTGCTATGATTGGCTAATAGTTTTGTATATTTGACAGTCAACATCCTTCACAGATGGACACTGCTGTGATTCAGGATAAAACCGCGTAAATACTCAGTACATATCAAATGATCTGTAAAAATAGACAAAGCAATAACGTAATAAACTCACACTTGTGTTGCGACCAGATGCATGGAATTAGGGGGAACGGGGACGCTAGGGACATGTCCCTACCATAGACTGTAAAAAAGATGGACGGCGCGTCTCCGCTTGCTTCCACTACATAAAAGTGAAGCGAATACATCTCAGTTTGGCTGCTGCCATCTTGAGTAAATGACGTCATTTGGAGCCCGAGTCTGCGCAGTAGAGCTTCGTTTGGAGCCCGAGTCTGCGTTTGGAGCCCGAGTCTGCGCAGAGCTTCGTTTGGAGCCGAGTCTGCGCAGTCTGCGCAGAGCTAGAGCGTTTGGAGCCCGAGTCTGCGCAGTAGAGCTTCGTTTGGAGCCCGAGTCTGCGCAGTAGAGCTTCGTTTGGAGCCCGAGTATGCGCAGTAGAGCTTCGTTTGGAGCCCGAGTCTGCGCAGTAGAGCTTCGTTTGGAGCCCGAGTCTGCGCAGTAGAGCTTCGTTTGGAGCCCGAGTCTGTGCAGTAGAGCTTCGTTTGGAGCCCGAGTATGTCTGCCCGATGGAGCAGTAGAGAGTAGAGCTTCGTTGGAGCCCGAGTGGAGCCCGAGTATGCGCAGTAGAGCTTCGTTTGGAGCCCGAGTCTGCGCAGTAGAGCTTCGTTTGGAGCCCGAGAGTCTTCGTTTGGAGCCCGCTGCGCAGTAGAGCTTCGTTTGGAGCCCGAGTATGCGGGAGCAGTAGAGTAGAGCTTCGTTTGGAGCCCGAGTATGCGCAGTAGAGCTTCGTTTGGAGCTTCGTTTGAGCTGCGCAGTAGAGCTTCGTTTGGAGCCCGAGCCCGAGTATGCGTAGGAGCAGCCCGATTTGCGAGTAGTAGAGCTTCGTTTGGAGCCAGAGTCTGCGAGTAGAGCTTCGTTTGGAGCCGAGTAGAGCTGCGCAGTAGAGCTTCGTTTGGAGCCCGAGTCTGCGCAGTAGAGCCAGAGTCTGCGCAGAGTAGAGCGTTTGGAGCCCGAGTCTGCGCAGTAGAGCTTCGTTTGGAGCCAGAGTCTTCGCGCAGTAGTGTCAGAGTGGCAGTAGAGCTTCGCGGAATCAAGACTCCCGCCCAAACTCCCGCAGACCCAATCAGCCATAACGACATCCCCCATTTTTAGAGCATCAAATTACTAGCTTAATATCAAACTTATCACAAAAATGAACAATTGAACATATATCAGCGCGATAACAACTACCTTAAATGACCAAAACCATATTTCGGAAAATTGTATTGGAAGTGTCATTTATTTTTTTATTTTGACTGTCCCATTCGTTTACATGGAGAGGGCGGGGTTTATGACCTGTACTGCAGCCAGCCACCAGGGGGCGATCAAAGAGCCTGCAGCTTCACTTTGAAGGACGAGTGAGACACACCCAGTCCCTACCAATATCCAGCCATTACCTAACTGTCCCTAGCAATATTTAGATCAAATAATTAAATATATGTATATGTTTTTTGTCATTTCAGAATCATCTGAAACGTCATATCATTGATATTACCTAACAAGTTAAAGTATATACACGTTAGAAAACTGCACGCTCTCAAGGACGCTCATTTAATACATGTGCGAATAGTCGCTCACCGGACGAGAAGCACAGTGCTCACAGGTACAGCTCACAGGTATTGCACCCAATTCAAGACAGCAGTCCAAAACAGTTAATATAAAAGCCCACTTCAGGAATGAACAAAGTTGCATCGATGAGTTTGAAGAACGTTTTTGTTTGACGAAACAGAGCAAACGGAAAGTGAAAGCGCGATCTATGGCTACTATAAGCTCCCTATTCAATTCAATTCAATTCAATTCTTTATTGTCATTGTCATAATAATTAACAACGAAATATCGTTAGAGCATCCCCACTGCATAGCAATGGTAACAAAGTGCAAAGTGCTGCAGTCCAGTCACAATTATTTTTGTGGTGTTATGTAATGTGTGCCTACGGATATGGGCAGAATGGGGGGAGATTGTCTGTTTAGCAGCCTCACTGCCTCTGGGTAGAGGCTGTTGGCCAGTCTGGCTGTTCTAGCGCGTATGGACCTGTATCTTCTACCTGAGGGCAGCAGGTGAAACAGGTGATGTGCTGGATGGTGTTGATCGCGCAGGATGTTTTGCACACGTCTTAGACAGCGAGTGGTGAAGATGGTGCTCATCTCCGGAAGAATAGTTCCGATGATCCTTCCCGCTGTTCTAACCACTCGCTGAAGTGCCTGCTGGTCAGCCTTAGTGCAGCTGGAAAACCACACTAGGAATCCATAAGATAAGACACAGTTGTAAAAATTCACCATTAGCTGCCTGGGAATTTTGGCACTCTTCAGTTTCCTCAGATAGTACAGACGTTGTTGGGCTTTTCCTACAACTGAGGCAGTATTAGTGCCCCAGGACAAATCCTCCGATACAGTTACCCCCAGAAATTTAAATTCTGTCACTCTCTCCACCACCTCATTGCCAATAGAGAGTGGAGAGTGTTTGTATTGTCCAGTTTTGCGGAAATCTACAATAATTTCCTTGGTCTTCTTAATATTAAGAACCAAGCTATTGTTATCACACCATAATGCCAAGTGCTGTACCTCATTCATATATGCTGTCTTATCGTTGTTGTTAATGAGCCCAAGCACCGTGGTGTCATCCGCAAATTTGACAATATGAGTTGATGGGAAATACTATATAAAGCATACGGACAGAAAGACAAACGTTGTGCGGAAAGATACACAATCTTCCAGCCTAGGATAAAGTCATGAACATCAACAATAATTTGGGACAAATATAGTGTGGTTTTTGTAAACTATGTAAGTGGCACTATGTGGTGCAGCAGGATTTGGAACAGCATCCTGAGCCGCCGCAGTCTTTAACTTTAAATTAATGTTGTTCAGTTGAATGTACAAATCAAGCTGTTAGCCGAAATATCCAAAAAATAAATAACAACACTGATATACGAGCGTGCTATTTATCTGTCAATCAGATGCGCACGAGTTTCGTTACTACAGCAACAGCAGATTTTTATTTCAGAATCATAAAGATCAGAGTCCAATTTGATTAATATTCAAATAATGTGATGTGTGATTAAAGGGACAGTTCACACACAAATAAAAATTCTGTCATCATTTACTCACCCTCAAGTAGTTCCAAACCTGTATGAATTTCTTTGTTCTGCCGGACACAAAGGAAGATATTTTGAAGAAAGTTTGTAATCAGGCTGTTTTGGGGCACCATTGACATCCATAGATAGGGGAAAAAATACTATGATACCCAGAACTGCTCTGTTTCCCACAATCTAAAGAATATCTCCCTTTGTGTTCAGCAGAACAAAGACATTCATACAGGTTTGAAGCTACTTGAGGGAGAGTAAGTCATGACAGAATTTACATTTTTGGGAACTATCCCTTTAAGACACCCAAAGCTCTGATGCTGATGTTGTTGGTCCACAAAATCAGAATTGTGTAATTATTGTCTGTTAAACATACTATTTTACGGATTTATGTCCCCACCAATGTCGAAAGCAAACCTACGCCCTTCACTGTCGGTTCCAATATAGCCAGCACAGCATCTTTTAGTTTCAACATTTTTGAAAATCCCCCGTCGAACTGTGCCTTGTTTGTAAACACTACAAGCAAGAAACACTACTGTGCTGCGAGATGAAGTGGATGAACTTGAAAATCGTCATTCTGGATTTTGGTGTTCGCTTGTACGGTGGCTCTGAACTGTCAAAACATCTCTCAAAATGCTTGCTACGGATTCGAAAAACGCCAAAAATCGAACCCGATCCGAATTTTTTTATGACGGACGAAAAGTGTGTAAGGGTGATTGACATAATGTGAGGTCGTACTTATTTTTCAATGTGCGAACATTTCGGACTCAGTAAATGTCCTTTAGACTAACGACAAAGTTTTGAATTCTGAAACTTACAGGATGTTTTTATAGTACAATGACTTCTTAAGCTCTTATATGTCAAAGGATCAAAGGAATTTTGGTTTCTCAGTTCATTTAAAATACTCTATTAAATACAAACTTTGCTTTTTCTCACAGGAGGACATGTGTGGTGTTCCACAACTAAAAACATCATGGAAGGAGACGAACTTGCAGCCTGTGTGGTGGATTTGCACTCGCATCTTCAAACACCAGCCCAAACTCCCTACGGTCAAGGGATGTACCCAGCCCGACAGCTGGACGTCATCCAACTCCTTCCTCAGCAAGCAGCCATGGCGTCCATACTGCCCGGCGCTATCATCAACAGTGAGTGCTGTATTATCAGGACTCTGCCACAGTGGATAGACTGATTAATGTGCTTGGAAATCCATGTCAAAGAGTCATCACAGCTCTGATGTGCATGTTTGCCATGGATAAGAGAATTACCAAGGGTCGAGGCTGACCTTCAGTTTTGCAAGAATTAGATTTTTACCCTCTTCCACTCTCTAATCATAGTTAACAAGAATTTGATGCAAACAACAGTGCATTTGCTTTGATGGGTCTATAGGGTTGAGTTGTGTGGTTCATCCCTTTACTGCATAATCAGAATTACAGATATATTGTATCCTAGCATCCATCCATCTATTAGAGTTTATTTTATTGTATTTGTTAAATGATTTGAATAATGCTTTCTGTTGTGAATTTCTTAAAAGCATTTAAACCTGGACAAATATGTAAGATTTTGGAATGTATTATAAAACAAATAGGAAATATTTAAGATTCTGCACTATTTCAAGGTCACTAATTAATTTAGTATAAAATTACAAAAAAGTAAAATAGAAGCGGTTTTCTAGTGGTCTCAGATTTCTTGACCCCACTGTATTTAATTTCTGCAATTTTAGATGCTGGCTTTTTACAAGCTTTAGATAATATAATATGGATATGCTTGTGTCCATTTCTGTCTTTGTAGAAGACATCTTCCCCTGCAAGGCTTGTGGCATCTGGTTTCGGAGTGAAAGAAACCTCCAGGCCCACCTTATTTATTACTGCAGTGGGCGACAAAGGGACCCTGAGATGGTGGCAGAGAAAAACGCCAATATCAGCCATCCAATGCTCCGCAATTGCACATACCCCCAATGCAATATGAGCTTTGCAGGCTCGCATGCCTTGGAAATGCACTTATCCACACATAACAGTGAGTAGACCAAGAAGACATTATTTTTCATATAACCATTTGACCAGTCACAAATAAGAAAGACACACTTGTTGAACTAATCTGGTCAGGTTGGTTCTAGTTCAGGGATAGGCATCATCAGTCCTGGAGTGCCGCTGTCCTGCAGAGTTTAGCTTCAACCCTGAAGAAAATCCTCACCTGCCTGTTGCCATAGTAATCCTAACGACATTGATTAGCCTGTTCAGGTGTGTTTGATTAGGGTTGGAGCTAAACTCTGCAGGATAGAGGCACTCCAGGACCAACGTTGCCTATCCCTGGTGTAGTTTAAGGTCCGGGAATACTTTACTTTCCACGTTCCGTTCAATCTCGTGCACAGCCGCATACACACAGCTTTCAAAGTATAGTCAATTACAGATGAGAGCGCATGAACAAGTTCGACACATGTGCAGTTTCACCTAATATACTCTCAACATTTATCTCGTGCATGCGCTCTTGTGCACAGACAATATTCGCGGACACTTCTGATGAGTAAAATTGCATCACACGGACAGAGTGTTGAACGTGGATGGACAAAGTATACTTTGGGCTTTAGGGGTGTCCAAACCTGTTTCTGGAGGGCCATTGTCCTGCAAAGTTATGCTCCAACCCTAATTAAACACCAGCTAATCAAGTTCTTCAGACCCACTAAAACTTTCAGGCAAGATTGTTGGAGCTGTTTGAAGTTAAACTCTGCAGGACATTGGCTACAAGCAGGATTGGACACTCCTGGTCTGATTGAAGGTTTTAGATGAGTTTTGGGAAAGTGTCACATGGTCAGGCTGCAAGACCAGCTAAACCAGCTTAGGCTGGTTTGAGGTGTTTATTGGTTGTTCGGTAGAGAAAGGACAGGAAATTATGGGTATAGTGCAGGGGTGTTCAAACTTGTTCCTGGAGGGCCGATGTCTTGCAGAGTTTAGCTTCAACCTTAATGAAACACACCTAAACTAGCTCAACAAGGTCTTCAGACTCACTTAAAACTTCCAGGTAAGTGATTTGGAGCTGGTTGGAAATTAAATCTGCAAGACGTTGGCCCTCCAGGAGCAAGATTGGACACCCATGGAACTGTATTTCAACTAAAGTTATCTGCATAGCACCATGACTCAACATATAGGAGCATTGGTTAGACTTAACTTTATATTATAGTGTTGCTCATTAACACCTTTTCTGTTTTCTTTTTGTTTATCAAGGTCTCAAGTCAGATGAGATAACCACTGGAAGCAACTTGAAATGCACAATTTGTGGCTACACTGCTGAAACCCTTATGGTACTCCAGCACCACATCCTCTCCCATCTGTCCCAAACCGGCCTGAGATGTGGTCACTGCCATTTCACATTCCAAACCCCCAGAGAATTGGTCAAACACCAGGAGCTACATGGACATAGCTGTACAGTCAACAAACTCAAAGAAGACAAAGCTGATAACTCTCCTAGCAGCATTGCAGGCAGTCCTCAACAAGTCAGAGCTAATGCGAACATGAAAGACCTTCAGGAAAGCACAGTACAATGTGATATAAGTCACATGTCAGAGCTGGAAAGCACGGAAAGTAACCAGACATCCACTAAGGGTGAGGGAAACTCAGGAAACATGGCTAGTATTTCATACTCCAGAGTTAAGTCAGAACCTTCAAGTCCCCGTTTAGCCTCTTCACCCATTCAACACCACCTGCCTTCTGCATTTCCCTTACCCCCCTTCATACCACATGTCCCGTTCTCACAGGATATTACGGTGGGCCCGCAAGCATCTGAGATACTGGCCAAGATGTCGGAGTTGGTCCATCGCCGGTTACGTCACGGGGGAAATTCTTACCCTCCAGTCATGTACAGCACACTTGTGCCAAAAGGAGCAACGTGCTTTGAATGCAATATCACCTTCAATAACCTTGATAATTATTTGGTGCACAAAAAGCACTACTGCAACAGTCGCTGGGAAAACACACACAAGCCACATGACTTCTCTGTACTTCTGGATAAACCAACAGGCACTGCAAGCCCGAAAATCGGAGCTAGTTTAGCTGTTATGCTAAATGCCGGCCATCCCTCTGAAGTGAAAGGGCATGAGCCTAAACCTTGCAATCCCATCGCAGGTGGAAAAGTGACAGATGAACTGTCGGTGCAAGTTAAAAAAGCGTCAACTCCATCTGGTGCACAGGAGAGACCAAATGGTACACAGCTGGATTTACAAAGCCAGAAAATGCCACCCACCGAAACTGATCCCAACCACACAACATGCGACGCCTGCAAGATCACCTTTAGTCGACATGAGACCTTCATGGTGCACAAGCAGTATTACTGTGCCACTCGGCATGATCCTCAAGTGAAACGCGCAAACAATAAAGGAGCAGCCAATCAGAAGGCAGTACGTCCTCGTAAAAGAAGAAAGGCATATGAGCTGGCCACCCCTGAACAAGAACAAATGACTCCTATGGGTATGCCATCGTTTCTTGGTATGCCCACTTTAGGAGGTCCATATATGTCAAATGACACACTGGATAGCTTCAGGGACCATCAGAGATACAATATGATCCAGGGGTTAGTACCCAAATATCCAGAGGCTTCATTGACCGTTTCAAAATCAGCTCTTGTGTCAAAATGTAATACAATCTCTAAGGAAGAAGGTGATGCACCTATAGATCTCAGTAAAAAATGCATGCCACAGTTTGGCAACACTTCGGTTTCCTCTAAAGGACTTATGGATTATCATGAGTGTGTAGTGTGCAAGATAAGCTTCAACAAGGTTGAGGACTATCTCAAGCACAAACAGAACTTCTGCCCTGGTACTATTTTGCAAAACACTTCTGCTGAGAACAAAAAAATTAAAAAGGAAGGTCCTAGAAATACTAGCACCCTTTTAGAGAGTGCCCTCTTTGAGCTCCCAGCTCCGCATGGAAAGATTGAGCATCCAAATGCAACATCTGAAATCCAAGCTTCCAGTGAGGAACAACCAATCCCGAAAGAAGATGACATGAGGAGTGTGTTTCATCCCTCTGGTGGTTACCCAAGTCCTGCTAAGAAAATGAGATCTGATGAGCAAATTTGGCCTTACTATGAAATCAAAGTAACTGATTACGCTGCAGGGATGCTTCGGAGGCAGAGTCCAAACGAGGGCAGTGAGGGGGAAAAAGACCAGCTGATGCCTGATGCTAGCAATCTTAGCACAGATGACCCTGAGACTCAGAGCAAGTCTTCATCCTTAAAGGACAATCTTGACCTTGAGGACAAGATGGAAGATGCTAATAAACAGCATGGTGCCCCTACACCGGAGACGGCGGAGAGCCATGCAGACAGTCCCATCAACTGTAAGGAAAGCACAATGCTGGTGCCATCTTTAAAGACTGAGGAAGTCTCAACGAGCTTCAAAGGAGTGTTGAATAGGTCCATTGCCACCACAAGTAACGTAAAGTACTGCCGTCCATGTGACATCCAGTTCAACAACCTCTCAAACTTTATAACACACAAGAAGTTCTACTGCTCATCACACACAGCAGAGCATGTGAAATAGTGGATCTGAACGCAGTCTTAAATCTAGTCCACAGTAGTAGAAAAGTTAGAGCTGTTAACCAGCGTCATATCTTGAATTCACGTGGCCCAGGACATTATAAAGACGCGTCCAAGCCCCTAAACATGTAGTTAATGTAAAGACACCAGGACAATTTACCCAGTTGTCCTTCTTGATGATAGCCCTGCTGTTTTGAATCGGACAATGGACACTTTTGTTTTTGATGACTAAAAGTGACCATTTGTGACTTCTTTAAATTTTCTTGGACATATTACATTTTTCACAAGCACCAGTTTCTCCCCTTGTGGTCAACAACGTAAGACGTTTTTACAATTCCAATGCTGGTGTACTCAGCAGCAGGAGGACAATCAAATCAGGAGATTTATCCTACAGTCATTTATTTGACACTTATAAAATATTTGTTGGGAATACTGTGTGTTGATATTTTTTGTGTTTTTTAATGTATTTATTTATTTAATAATAGTTGCAGCTCTAAAAAGAAAATGCAGATCTGATATGAAAAACAGGTTTGTTGAAAGTTCTCTTTAATGTTTCTTTTACAATTACAGAAAGAAGCTACTTGAATGATAGAAACTGATTAAAAAGACAAATCTGCAGATAGTGGAGTAACCTCTGGCTGACTAATGTGTCAACATATCCTTACATATGGCAATCAAGTTTTCTGAATTAATGACTGGTCAATACATGTAGAGTCTAGTTTGTCCTTGATGTTTATGCTTCCATATGTTTTTCTTGTCAATGCAGAACTCTTCTTAAAAACTGACCTGTATGCGTGTTTGTTGATTAATTCTCTCTTTTTTTTAAATACTTGGCTTCTAATGCAATACTTTTTAAAAGATGAAACATTATTTAAAGCAGTATTATGAAAGGGTACATTTTTTACTTGGACCCTCAGAATTCGTCTGTGTGAAGTGTTTATTAAAGTCTTGCTGGAGAAGGGTTTACACTTGGTATGGATGACTCGTTGTAATCTTTCCTACAGAAAATAATAATAATAATAATCTGCTAAAAAAAATGTTGTAAAAAATGTGTTGCTATGCATGTACTTGTATGGAATGATATTCCAGAAATGTGGGAAATGTTATTTTATGTGACATAAAAATTAAAATTCTAATCTCAGGACAGCAGTGTCAATGGATTTGCTATGTATCATCTCTTTTTTATCATTACTGCACATATTTAGTTCAGAACAATATCTATAGACAATAAGAGTGTATTTGGCCAAACGTACAAGCGTTTAGTTAGAGGTGCAACATCAGTCTTTCACAGACATTCTCACTAAAACGTATGTAGAATGCAATTTTTGTATAATACCACTCACTTATCATCTGTGAATTTAGCTCTGTACCTGTATTATTCATTAGTTACTCATTGGTTAATCAATTAGCTAGGTGTGTGTTTGTGTGTGTGTGTGTGGGGGGGGGAGGTATGCATGGTGTGTGTTAAATACACAAATAAACATTTAAATGATAAATCGATACCCATTTTATTAATGATACTTCCTACATGTTCCACAAATATTTCATAATTGTGTATTTAAGGAAATGTTGAATTAGATTTATAAAAGTAACTTTTTTGGACCCTGAAGTTAGTTGAATTATTTAGAACTGTAGGAGTGTTTCTGGTCAAATGCATTAGCACCACCTAGTGTTTAGTTATGATGCAGCTCCTGTAAGAAAAGTAGATTGGTGAGTTTCCATTTTACTCTGACTGAATGCTTGAAGCTTGTGCTGCATTTTTAAATCCTAAAATAACAAGCATAATGCCATTCGGATGTGTGATTTCTTCTTTCAAATCCACAACAGATTCTAACGCAGATGTCATTAGTTATAATAATCGCTTACACCAGTGTTTCTCAACCCTGTCCTGGAGTCTCAACACTGCACTTTTTAAATGTCTCCTTAATCAAACACACCTGATTCAGGTCACCAGCTCATTAGGAGAGACAAACGCATTAATGTGTCAAACACAAGAGACATTAGGCTCATTTGAGACGAGCACATCACTGAAACGCAACAGAGAAAACCTGAGCTGGTGTACATTTCTACTTATGATTCATTTTAACATACAGTGACCAATGATGCTGTAAAAAACCTTGACCTTCTTGACACAAGGCACAGCTGAGCTGTCATGCAGCTATCATGAGAAAAGGAGAATAACATAAGAATGAATTAAAAGTCTCTTTCTACACAAAACTCTTGATTCATGATGTAACTGCATGATGATCAAATGAACTGATTACAAAGCAAGCACATATTTATTCTTTGGAAGCCGGGCTAAATGAATAAACACTGTTGTTTTATTCCTGACCCTCAATCACTCACTGTAAAAATTGATAAGTTGACAACTTAATTTATTTTATTTTTTTTACTTAATAATTTTAAGGCAACGGGTTTCCTCAATTTTTTCAAGTTAAGTCAACTTATCACTTTTTACAGCATAGTTACATGGAACGGAATTACATAATTTAATTACAAAATAAAAGTAATTGTAATTAGTTACATGTGTAATTAAATTAAAGTTACTTATGAAAATATTAAGGATTACATCTGATTTTTTCACACACAGACCAACATACCGATTTAATTGATTTTTTTCATAAATAGCAGTGAGTGCTCTAAAATATGAAACACCAATATTTCAGAAGTTTATAACATGCTTATCCGATAACTGTCATATTTCCCATATGGGTTTATGTATATGCTTTATTTTTTTTTTAGATTAACTTTTTTTTTCTAAGGCATTGTTAGATTCCAGTGTAAATATTTGATTTAAAAAACAGTATCATAGATATTAAACTATTTATTGTAATGATTTTAAATCTGTATTTAACCTCATAATGATTTTAAAGTAAGTCTGATTTTGAGGTGGCTGTGCTTCAAAGGGGACATCAGATGCCCATTTCCCACAAGTTGGTATGATTCTTTAGGGTTTTCTTAAAATAGTCTCAATGGTCGTGTAAAACAACACCCTTTTTACCTTGTCAAAAACAGCTCTGTTCACAGCGACTCGTTTCGGTGCATATCTCTTCACATGATAATGAGCTCTGCTCTTCTGTGGAAGAGCAAAGGTGATTAGCAAATAATTATACAAAATATAAAGTGTGAGACTTATTTCTTCTGGAAGTGCATCTGGATCACGAACAATGGGTACTGATCCATCCTTGAGTTTTACATTTTTAACAAAACCTGCCTTGAATTGTCCCTCATTCAGAAAGCAGTCTGGAGTCAAATGATTTGCGCAGCCAGACATAAACGAATTTAGTGAAAGTGAAGTGACGTGTGGTCAAGTATGGTGACCCATACTCGGAATTTGTGCTCAGCATTAAACCCATCCAAGTGCACACACACACACCGTGAACACACACCCGGAGCAGTGGGCAGCCATATTGCTGCGGCACCCGGGTCTCACCTCAGTCGTGGTATTGAAGGTGGAAAAGAGCGCTGGTTATTCACTCCAAAATCAAAATGGCTTGATAATTGAGACTGTTTAGGTTTCTGGGGAACAAAAGGAGTGACTTTCTATCATTGTAGGGTGGTTTTGTCCACACATAAGACACATTTATATGCTAATTAAGATATTTTGTATCCAATGTCTCCATTAAAATTCAAGAGACTAAATATTTCGAAAGTCTGACAGTAATCAGTGTTGAGCACTACTGTAAGGTTAACCCTGCCTGGTTTAACATGATTGAAAATGATTAACAATTAAAAACATTATACATTTAGAAAAGTAATCAAGTGTAATCAGTTACATTACTTTAATAAAGTAATTGAAAAGTTACACTACTTTTTACATTTTAAGTAGGTTAACCAGCAACCTGTTACATTTCCAAATTAACCTTTCCAACACTGTTCAGAAATTATTAAACAACCATCATAACTTAGTAATGAAAAACACAAAGTGTGTAGGCGAAATGAATAAATACATATTTTAAATAAAATCCTAAGACTATGGAGAGCAAATAAAAAGCAAACAAACATTCAAATTACAGATAATCAAAATAACTAATAAATAGTTTACAAAACAACATTTCACAACTGAACTGAGCAAGATATTGTTACCGAGTAAAGTGAATTACGCCTATTGTTGCCCAGGCTGACATTCTTAACCTTTTTGCTTGCAAAGTCATGTATTACATCATCACAGGACAGCTGGCTGCCAGCATTGACTGTTGCTAATTATGGCAAGAGCACTCAGACGTTCTTGTGCCATTGAGGATCTGAGGTATGTTTTATTAGCTAGAGCTTTGATGCCACTGTCACTGGCAGAGAACGTGGAATGTGAATAGCTACCTAAAGGTTTGCATATAATAACTCACATGTGCCTTTATAATGCAAGCAGTTCCAGTGCTGTCATTTTGTCTCCAGGGAGAGTTGGGAGGCTTTCTTCTCATTCAAGCCAGTAGCTCTGTAGCTCATCTGAAAAGTTTTTGTCTGATGGCGATCTTACGGGAGTTTGAGTTCTCAGAAGAAGACCTTGGCCTGTATTCACAAAACATGTTATATTACCACTAAGAGTTCTCCTAACAGCCCCAGCCAACACATCCATGTGGGGCCCAAAGGGGTTGCACCTGGGCTGATTTCTGGGGCCCACCTGGGCTACCCAACTGGGACCCAGCTAATTTTGTCCTCAGTTTCCATGGTGGCCCGACATGGGTTAGCCCAGATGGGTTTATGATGGGCCCTTGATGGGCTCCATATAGGGCCCATTTGGGCAATCCCATGTGGGGCCCATAGGAGGCTGCTTACATGGTTTATGATGGGCACCATATAGGGCCCATTTGGGTAATCCCATGTGGGGCCCATAGGAGACTGCTTACATGGGTTTATGATGGGCCCTTGACGGGCTCCATATAGGGCCCATTTGGGTAATCCCATGTGGGGCCCATAGGAGACTGCTTACATGGGTTAATGATGGGCCCCGGCTAGGTTTTATGTAGGTCTCTTTTGGGCCACAACAGCTATATATATGGGCTAAACATATTGTTTGTTTGGTTTACCTTATTTTACAGTAAATCCCTAACTACAAATATTACATTTAACCACTAAAGTACAGTAAAATGTGAAATGTATTGCTTCAATGAAGAAAGACCAATAGCTCATGCTTTCATTTATTAAGAACTTTTTAAAACTCAAATACAAAACACAAAGTGCAGTAATGCTCCAGCAACATATTTGTTATAATAACCTCTTGAACTGAAGAGTTCCAAAACAAAACAAGGACAAAGCAACAGTGTAGCTCCTCAGTCCCCGTTCTCACTCTCCCAGTGGCCCTTTGAAAAGATAGAACAAATGAATATATTTTGCCACTCGTTATTTAAAATATTATATAATACATATCAAATAAATTTTATATTTTTAGTTTAAACATGTCAGATTAGCCTTTAGTACCTCACATCACGTTGTTAATCAGTGCTTCTCAACCACATTCCTGGAGCCCCCAAAACTGCACATTTTGCATGTCTCTTTAATCAAACACACCTGATTTTGGTCATCAGTTTATTAGTGGATAATCCAAGACCTGGGGTCGTTGCATAAACATAGCCACTATGTTAAGACCGTATCTTAACTAGTTTAACCAACTAACAGTTAATCAAAGTGTGGTAATCAGTCTGTCTTTGATTCAAATGAGGCTATTATACTTTTCTATGTAACTGACTTTACAAAGTTATGACCAGTCTTTGAGGAAAGTGAAACAACAATAACAGATGACTAACTTTTAAGACTAGCCTAAGCAGTTTATGCAACAGGCACCTGAAGTGGGTGTCATTAAAGGGGCTCCAGGAATATAGTTGAGAACCACTGATATAGAATACATTCACAGGGACATTAAACAACTCCACCAAAAACAACTAAGTGACAGCAAAATGTCTAAAAGCTGCTGATTTATACTTCTGCGTCTGACATAAGCCGTAGGCTGTGCATCGGTTTTCATTTATACTTCTGCGTCGTTGTCCACGTCAACATGCAGAACACATGCGGACCGCTAGTCTGCAGTGTCCACGGCAAAAGCCGAAGAAGAAGCGGCTTGTCAGAGAAGCATCAGTCGTGACGGCGGCAAATAATATCCAAGAACAGATAATTTATTTAAAACTAAAAAAAGAGACGACAACGGAACAGGAGAAGATGGCATTCTTTCAATCTCCACAAGGATTGTACCGAAAGTGTGAGCGATGTGTAATGCTATGTTGTATAATAAATTATAAGACACTTACTTGTTCTTTGCTTTGATTTATTTTAAACAAGAAGGTGTAACATTAAAGTACAGTAAAGTGCAAAAATCACACACAAAACAAATACATAGGGAGGGAGGGGTTCTAGCAAACCAACAGCATAGAACACGCTGTCAGATTTTTGGAGAGGTGCATGTCAGGCAACAGCGTAGGCTGTAGTAACACACTCTCCTCTACTCGCACTAGACACTTTCACACACTACTGTGTGTACATAACCCCCACAAATGACTGATTGTAATATATGACTGATATATGTATGTATGTTTACTGGCTCAAATCACCCTACACTGTTCCCCAGCCAGCTGCTTGAATGTCTCTCTTTTTGCACATGTACAGTATTTGAGTCATCTGTTTTGTTGTGTTAGCCAACTCTGCGTGTCTTCATTTAACTGAAAGTGTCCAGTATTTTTAAACACTGTTAGGTCACACGTATATTTTCTAGTTTCGTCGTAAACTATAAGCAGGACTTGTAGTTATTTGGTCGTTCGCACGTCCAGAGTTTTACTGCTGTGCTATAACACATTTTCTGCCGCGGACGCACTCAGTGTTAGAATGGTTCGAAATGGTTCCAGGCTTGTTTTAGGAGCGTACACTCGGTCTGTCGATAGTTTTAAGCATTATTGTTTACATTTTTAAAGTTAAACAGCTTAATGAACTCTTCCGGCATCTATCGTTGCAATAATGCATAAAACGACTCCGTTATAACCACCTTGTATTCATCAGAGGCTCATTTGACTGCTCCTAATCCTCGCTTTAGAGGTTCATGGTTTCAGGTTTGACATTTTATTAGAAGCTTATTTGTTAAAACATTAGTTATATCATCGTTTAATCATACTGCTTTTAATCTTTGTTTTAGAGATACCAGTGTGATTCTAAGAAGTTTTTTATTTGTAAAAGGTTTGTATGAGACATCATAAAAGTCTAAATGTTTAACTGTAGGGTTGTTTATGTCCATGTTTGTGTTGAGTGTTTGTGTGTGTGTTGTGTGTGTGTGTGTGTGTGTGTGTGTGTGTGTGTGTGTGTGTGTGGGTGTGTGTGTGTGTGTGTGTGTGTGTGTGTGTGTGTGTGTGTGTGTGTGTGTGTGTGTGTGAGGTGTGTGTGTGTGTGTGTGTGTTGTGTGTGTGTGGTGTGTGTGTGTGGGGTGTGTGTGGCATGTTTATGTGGTTTATGAGGACACAAATTTGTATAATGACATGGGTATGACATAGGTATTACAAGGAAGAAGGTGATTTATGAGGACATTTTCAGTGTCCCATAATTTAAAACGCTTATAAATCATACAGAGTGAGTTTTTTGAGGGAAAATAGAAATGCACCGTCTCCTGTGAGGGCTAAGTTTAGGTGTAGGGTAGGTGTAGGGCAATAGCACATACGGTTTGTACAGTATAAAAACCATTACGCCTATGGAAAGTCCCATAAACCATAAAGTATGTGTGTGTGTGGTGTCTGTGTGTGGCGTAACCATAAAAATGTATATGATGAAAATAAATAACCAAATTAAGTCAATTTACATCAATTTCCTACATCAGTTTTATAAAAAATAAACAACTTTCTTTATTATTAAGTGTGTATCATCATTATTTATCTGTGTGTGTGTGTGTGTGTATTTTCTAAAAACTTAACCTGTGTGTGTGTGTGTGTGTGTGTGGCGCACGTGTGTGTGTGTGTGTGTGTGTGTGTGTGTGTGTGTGTGTGTTGTGTGTGTGTGTGTGTGTGTGTGTGTGTGGTGTGTGTGTGTGTGTGTGTGTGTGTGTTTCGTAAGATTGACAAAATGCAAAGAGTAAATAAAGGAATAGGTGAATTAAGTGTAAATAAAACAAACTTTCCCAGGGGTTAGGATCTGTTTGTTTAAAAGAACAATTAGGCTAAACTATTTTTAAAGTGAAAAGATTTAGGTGAATGATGTTGAATGGCTTAATTAATTAAGACATGTAAAAGACTTATTAAAAATAACTTTAATGTTTTAAAACAGTACTTTGTTTAATTATTTTAAATCACGCCGTTTTGGTGCCTCCTCCTCCGGCGTTAGAGGGTTGGTCTTTGGGCGGGTCTTATCGCAATGCCCGTAAGGTCATTCTAACTTTGACCGTGCCAGAGCACGGACATCTGTACGGACACCACGAATGCGATAAGGACTTATTCTCTCGTTTAACTCTCCGTTCAGCGAAGTTATGATAACCTATTTGTTGTAGTCTATCTTTTGACTGCGGTGTTTTAACAAACTGCTCTGATATTGTCTTCTTTTTAGACAACGGCTAAATGTGTGATTCTTTTTTCCTCTTTTCCCAACTTTTTCCTTGTCTATTTACTTTGATTTTGTATTTTCTTTAACACTGTCAAACTAACTACTTTTTGAATTACAATATTACTAGGTTTTAACAAACGCGTCTGACGCATTTTTATTTATTTTATACCGCTGTAAGATAAGACATTTCAAATTATGTAACTTTTAATATTAGACCACAAGATAGATTTAATTTCACTATAGATATGTTTTAACAAAATCCTCTGATATTCTAATGCTCTCATTAGAGTTACAAATGACCTGCTCTTATCATCTGATCGTGGTTGTATCTCTCTATTAGTGCTACTGGATCTTAGCGCTGCGTTCGACACTATCGATCACAACATTCTTTTGAATAGACTAGAAAACTTTGTTGGTATTAGTGGAAGTGCATTAGCATGGTTCAAATCGTAATTATCTGACCACCATCAATTCGTAGCAGTGAATGAAGAGGTATCATATCGATCACAAGTGCAGTATGGAGTACCTCAAGGCTCAGTACTAGGGCCGTTACTTTTCATGTTTTACATGTTACCCTTGGGAAATATAACCAGGAAATACGGGGTAATCTTTCACTGTTATGCTGATGATACTCAGCTCTATATTTCTTCACGGCCCGGTGAAACACATCAAACTGAAAAACTTACTTATGGAATACATAGTCAATATAAAAAACTGGATGACAAGTGATTTATTACTGCTAAATTCTGAAAATAAACAGAGGTGTTAATTATCGGACCTAAAACCCCCACAAGTAATAACCTAGAATACTGTTTAACACTTGATGGCTGCTCTGTAAATTCTTCGTTATCAGTCAGGAACCTAGGTGTGCTATTTGATAGCAATCTCTCCTTTGACAGCCACGTTTCTAGCATTTGTAAAACTGAATTTTTTCATCTTAAAAATATATCTAAACTGAGACCTATGCTCTCAATGTCAAATGCAGAAATATTAATTCATGCGTTTATGACCTCAAGGTTAGATTATTGTAATGCTTTATTGGGTGGTTGTTCTGCACGCTTAATAAACAAATTACAGATGGTTCAAAATGCAGCAGCTAGAGTTCTTACTAGAACCAGGAAGTATGACCACATTAGTCCGGTTCTGTCAACACTGCACTAGCTCCCTATTAAACATCGTATAGATTTTAAAATCTTGTTAATTACTTATAAAGCCCTGAATGGCTTAGCTCCTCAGTAATTGAGCGAGCTCTTATCGCATTATAGTCCTTCACGTCCGCTGCGTTCTCAAAACTCTGGCCATTTGATAATACCTAGAATATCAAAATCAACTGCGGGCGGCAGATCTTTTTCCTATTTAGCGCCCAAACTCTGGAACAATCTACCAAACACTGTTCGGGAGGCAGACACACTCTGTCAGTTTAAATCTAGATTAAAGACCCATCTCTTTAACCTGGTGTACACATAATGCACTAATACACTTCTATTATTCCAATCCGTTAAAGGATTGTTAGGCTGCATTAATTAGATCAACCAGAACCGGGAACACTTCACATAACACATGATGTACTTGTTACATCATAAAAGGATTGACATCTACGCTAATATTAGTCTGTTTTCTTTCTTATTCCGAGGTCACTGCATTCACCAGATCAGATGGTGGATCAGCACCTAGAGACACCTCTACAGCCCTGAACGTCAGCGGAGACCAGGACACCTAGATGAGCCCCAGAGACAGACCCCCAGTGAGGACCCCGTCACCTAGACAGCCAACAGGAAAAGACCTCGGGAACAGTTGAGCCCTCCAATCTGACTTTGCAGCAGTTGGAACAAACTGCTGGTTCATCTGTCCAGAGGAGAACGGCCCCCCGACTGAGCCTGGTTTCTCCCTTTTTTCTCCGTTCTGTCACCAATGGAGTTTTGGTTCCTTGCGCTGTTGCCTCTGGCTTGCTTAGTTGGGGACACTTCATTTCCAGCAATATCGTCGACTTGATTGAACAGAACTTTTTGAACTGAACTGAGCTGGACGATGCCATCACTGAATTCAATAATGAAATGCCTTGAACTGAAAATTGAGTGTTTAATCTTGTCATTTTACATTATTGACACTATTTTCCCATTTTGATATTGTGCAGTTGCTTTGTCACAATTTGTATTGTTAAAAGCGCTATATAAATAAAGGTGACTTGACTTGATATTGTCTTCTTTTTAGACAACGGCTGAAATGCAGGAATCTTTTTTCTCTTTTCCCAGCTTTTTCCTTGTCTATTTACTTTGATTTTGTATTTTCTTTAACACTGTCAAACTAACTATTTTAAATTGTAATATTATGGCGCTTTTCCACTGCATGGTACGGTTCGGTATGGTTCACTTTTGGGGGGTTTTCCACTGCGTACCGTACCTAGTACTTTTTTAGTACCACCTCGGCCGGGGTTCCAAGCGAACCGTACCGTTACCAAAAACGTGACGTATAAACTCTACTGATCACTGATTGGCCGGAGAAGAGCGTCATTACTGCGTCACTGAACTTGCGACATGAGACCCATAGACCCGCTAGATTTAAATCAGCACAGCCAGCGAAGGATCGGACGCAACTTTTGTTTGAACAAACGCACCTTTTTGTATCAAGCGCAAAATAGCAGTGTCGTTGTCTGTTGAGGAGACGTTCCTCTCGTTGATAGCCGAGGAGCGGATCCAGTGAGAGCTTGATGGCGCGACGCCGAAGGAAAAAGCCTTATGTATATACTTTTGAACTTGCTATATTTTCAGAGTATGTCTTCTGTTTATACTTTTACCTTTGTATGTGTGTTTTGCTTCAATTAAAAACAATCTGATCGAATAAGTGTACCTCCAGACTATATTAAATATGTATTATTGTATGAGCACGTAATGAACCTCTTGAAAAAGACAAATGATTAATGCCACGATTATAAAAACCATCACATAAATAAAAAAAACATGGGATACATTGTACATTTTGAAATATTCAAAAGTTTATTGATAATTCACTTTACAGAACACGCTACATGAATAGTTAACTAATCAAGTAACGCAGCACACCTGCACGAACATCACTGCCCTACACAGTCTCTGCTGCTGGGGGTAAATCACAAGCATTCTCTCCATTGCTGTTAAAAACATCCACATGCCGAGAATGAAGAACACTATTCCGTCTCCTTTCTTTGTTGTGAGTTTGTTTGTGGCGCGTTTACGATGATGTCACGGCAGTAGCGGCGGCGCAAATATAACGACGCGTGAATAATCCCGCCCACTCTATAGCGGTACTAAACTGCAGGAAATGCCCGAACTGAGCCGTACCGTACCGTCCGTGCCGAACCGTACCGTACCATGCAGTGGAAAAGCGCCATTACAAACTTCTGACAAACGTATCTTTTTAACAGCTTGATATTTATTTTATACCGCAGTAAGATAAGACATTTCAAATTATTTAACTTTTAATGTTAGACCACGAGATTTTGACATATCTTACTTGCTTAACTAGTCTTAATTTTGATTTGTTTTCTTACACTGCATTCTTCCTAATTTTTAAACAACGCTTTCTGGAAAATACAAACATTCTTACGTGTATATTCGATGCCTTCATATGTATGTGTATGAAAAAACTTTAATAAAAACTTACCTTTCTTCCAATTTTACACAGTTTCACACTTAAATTGTTTAAAAGCACATTTCAATGAACACACAAAAACAAAGTTTTCAAAAAACATTCCACACCTCCTCCCCCGGATCAGATATCCCACGTGGGGATGTAGACGCAAGGGTGGGGGCTGTACAAACAGGTGTTCAGGTTTGGGTGGTATTTTATGAGGGCAATAAATCATTTTTATGTGACACAACATGTACTACCTTCTCTCTTGCCACATTCAAATAAAGATTTTAAAATGCAAGTGTCATATATTCTGCTAATTGTCAGCCTTTTACAGGTATGCTTCTCATAAAGAAATTAGTGAATATGCATATAAACAGCCTTTTAATTAACAGAGTAGAATAATCATGGCTGATAGTAAGGCATGCAAGCGTCGAAGAAAACCAAGCTAGATGCAATAATAGCTGTTACTTCTTGCCCAAGTGGTTAATGAAGTAAGAAAGAAAGTAAATTGTATTTATAGAGCACATTTAAATTCAGCTTACACTGACCAAAGTGCTGTACGAAACAGAATTTGAATAAAAAAAAGAAAAGAATACAAGGATATAATCGAAGGAAGATTTGGAGTTCTGATAACCTCCAAAACCAAAGGCAATACCTTTTTAAAAGCTCATTATCCTTTGCATTAACGAGTTGGGCAAGAAGAAACAGCTGTTCTTGCATCCAGTTTGCTTTTCTTTTACGTTTGCATGTCTTACTCTAAGCCATAATTATTCTACTCTATTAATTAAAAAGCTATTTATATGCATATCCGCTACGAGAAGCATACATACAAGAGGCTGACATTTACATTTGCATTTATTCATTTAGCAGACGCTTTTATCCAATCAACTTACAATTGAGGAATACAATAAGCGATACATTATAAAGAGGCAAACAGACATAGGAAGTGCTTGTAATACACATTTCTAGACATTGTTCAGAGCAAATTCTAGCCAGACAGTGAGAGGTTAAGGGAAAGAGAGCAAATTTAAGGAAAGAGAGTGACGTTTTTTTTTTAAGATAAAGTCAAGTGATGACGGAAGAGATGAGATTTTCAGGTGTCGCCTGAAAATTGTCAGGGATTCAGGATTCCGGATGGGGGTGGGAAGTTCATTCCACCAGCCAGGAACGGTGAATGAAAACGTTCTGGAAAGTGATTTTGTGCCTCTCTGTGATGGCACCACGAGGCGACGCTCGCCCGCAGATCTCAGACTTCTTCTGTAGATTCGTAATCTGGAGAGGATAGATTCGTAATAGTGAGTGGAAGTAGGAGGGTGCTGAGCCTGTGGCTGTTCTATATGCAAGTATCAGTGTCTTGAACTGATGCGAGCTGCAACTGGTAGCCAGTGCAATGAGATAAAGAGCGGTGTAACATGGGCTCTTTTGGGTTCGCTGAAGACCAGTCGTGCCGCTGCATTCTGAATCATCTGTAAAGGTTTGATTGTGCATGATGTAAGTCCGGCTAGAAGAGCATTGCAGTAGTCCAGTCTAGAAATGACAAGGGCCTGAACAAGAAGTTGTGCAGCATGCTCTGTCAGAAAGGGCCTGATCTTTCTGATGTTGTGTAGTGCAAATCTGCAAGATCGAGCAGTCTTTGCAATGTGCTCTTTGAAAGTCAGCTGGTCATCGAAAGTTACACCAAGATTTCTGACCGAAGCTGATGGGGTAATTGTAGAAGAACCTAGCTGGCTGGTGAAGTCATGCTGTAGAGTTGGAGTGGCAGGGAAGACAAGAAGCTCAGTCTTTGCCAGGTTGAGCTGTAGGTGATGTTCTTTCATCCATGCCGAGATGTCTGCCAAGCAGCCTGAGATCCGTGCAGCTACCGTTGGATCATCTGGTCGAAATGAGAGATAGAGCTTTGTGTCATCAGCATAGCAATGGTATGAGAAACCATGTGCCTGTATGATGGGATCCAGTGATGTAGTGTATGTGGAGAAGAGGAGGGGTCCAAGAACCGAGCCTTGGGGAACCCCAGTGACCAGTTGATGTTCTGTGGATACCTCCCCTCCCCAGGCCACCCTGAAAGACCGACCAGTGAGATAGGATTCAAACCAGCGAAGTGGAATCCCAGTGATGTCCAGTGATGAGAGGGTGGTCAGGAGGATCTGGTGGTTAACAGTGTCAAAAGCGGCAGATAGATCCAGCAGAATGAGAACTGATGATTTGCAATCTCAGTTGAATGTCCACATCTGAATCCTGATTGGTTAGCATCCAGTAGGTTATGCTTTGACAGAAATGAGTATAACTGGTTGAAAACAACTCGTTCAAGCTTTTTCGCTATGAATGGAAGGAGAGAGACAGGTCTGTAGTTTTCTAAAAGAGAAGTGTTTAATGTAGGTTTTTTGAGCAGTGGGGTAACCCGAGCCTGCTTGAATGCAGTGGGGAAGATGCCTGTGAAGAGAGCTGTGTTGATAATGTGTGTGAGTGCTGGTAAGAGTGTGGGAGAGATTGCTTGGAGAAGGTGTGAGGGATTGGATCAAGAGGGCATGTTGTAGGATGGCTGGAGAGGAGAAGTTTGGATACTTCTGCCTCAGTGAGGGGACAGAAGGAGAAGATGGAAGTTTTAGCAATAGATGTGGTTGGTTTGAGTTCCTGCATGTGTGGAGCTGAGAACTGGCTACTGATTGAGCTAGTTTTGTCTGTGAAGAATGTGGCAAAGTCATCGGCTGTTAAGGAGGTGGTGGGGGTGGTGGAGGGGGACAGAGGAGAGTGTTGAATGTTTTGAAGAGATTGCGTGTGTCAGATATGCTGTTGATCTTGTTGTGGAAGTATGAATTCTTGGCAGTATGGACTTCAGCAGAGAAAGATGAAAGCAAAGACTGATAGATGCTTAGGTCTGAGGGATCTTCACCATTTTCTCTCTGCTACCCTGAGTTTGGACCGAAGTTCACGAAGAACATCAGATAACCAGGGGTTAGAAGGGGCAGCACGTGCTGGCCTGGAGGAGGGAGGATATTTATGGTCTAGACAAGAAGTTAAAGTGGAGAACAAAGTGTCAGTGGCAGCGTTCACATCCAGAGCTGAGAAATGGGCAGGTGAGGGAGGAGAGGAGGACACTACAGAGGAAAGATGTGAGGGTGTAAGGGAACAAAGGTTTCGTCTAAAGGTAACTGGTAGAGGTGCTGGTGGCTCGGAGGTAGCTAGATGTAGGTTAAATGTAATGAAGTAGTGGTTAGAGGTGTGTAGGGGTTTTACCAAAATTTTGTCTGCAACACAATTGAGTGTGTAAATTAAGTCCAGCTGGCTGCCAGATTTGTGAGTGCTTGTGGTGGTAAGGCGTTTTAAGTCAAAAGATGCTAGAAATTAAAGGAAATTTACAGCATGAGGCTTGTTCAAATGAATGTTGAAATCACCAAAGACTATAAGTGGACTACCATACTCAGGAAATGGGGACAACAGGCCATCCAGCTCTTCTAGGAAGGTGCCCAATTGCCCAGGGGGGCGATAAATGACTACAACATGTAGTTTTTCTGGAGCTGTTACGGTAATAGCATGAGATTCAAATGAGAAATTATTGCATTGAGGAGTGTAGGTTGAGTATTTCCAATTGTTGGGAAATGGGGGGGGGGGGGGGGGGGGGTGAGAGAAGGAGAAGGAGAAGTTGTTAGAGAGCGCAGCAGGGGTAGCTGAGTCTTCTGGACGAATCCAGGTCTCAGTCAGGCCCAAGATGCTGAGTGCAGTTTGGGAAGCAATAGCGTGATTAAGATCTGCTTTTAGCTGAACATATACTTGTTTAAAGTGCACTTAGTCTGCATTTTAAAATATTTATTTGAATGTGGCTGTTAACATTTTTTTTAAACCTTTATTTAAATATTTTAACATACTATTGCGCTCTACAATATTTCTATGAATAAATCTCTGACAGAGACTATCAGCCAATCATTGTGTGCATAGTTAGTAAGCATGCTGACATGACCCATAGCAACGAGGTCAACCCGCCTTTACTCTTAGATTAAGACTTCTCTCTACTCCTTTGTAAAAGTTTGTCTCAGAAACTTTGGTTTAAGAGAAAACTCATAGCTAAAAACTTTTACTGCTACTTAGGAGAACTCTTAGTGGTAAAATAAAATATTTTGTGAATACGGGCCCTGAGCTGATTTAAATGAAATAAACTTGCACTGACTGATCTTAAAACATGTCAGTGCCTTTGTTTTTGTCTTAAGATGCACACCAGTAATGCTTTTTTCTAAGGCATGTTTATAAAAATTACTTAAATGTCCTAATTAAACTATGGCCCTATCCTGGTTTAGGCTAAGCCCTGTCTATGAAACCGCCACCAGGTCATTGTGAAATAATCTTAGCGCTAAAAAATGTAGGAGTCCTTAATTTAGGACTGAAACGCCCACTGTTTTTATGATTTTCTCCAAAATTGATGAGTTATGAGCTACTTTTAGACTTAAGATGTTTTGTGAATACGGGCCCTGAAATCTGAAGGATCCTATTTCTTCATCGAGTGACTGGGCTTCAGTCCTGTTCAATCTTTAGTTTTCTCCCTCAACTGTAGATGTGATATCAGCGTGATCTTTGAGAATGGTTCATCAATGGGTTTCAGCTGCAAAAAGAGTGAACAAATTCTGTACAACTTCAAACAAGTCACTCACAAGTAAACCTATCTGAACGCATGGCATGGGGCCCCCTGGTGGACACAGGGGCCTTGTGCAGTCACGCATGTCTTTTATGAGTTACATTGGTGATCAGAAAGAGCACATTCGTCATCATCACCTCCAGGACATTTTCTCTGACTGCAGTGTTGTGGAGAATTGCAGTAATAACAGAGCAGCCTTTGGACGAGTTTATAGCTTCAGGCACCACTGGATTTGTTGATGCAGTGAAAATCTTGTTTCCATTGGCCTGATTTAACATTTCCTTTGCCATTTAAATGTATGCATTTGCCACGCAATATCATCATATTTGTTTATAAATTGTTTTATACATTTTTTTTTTATAAATTGTTCATTGTTTATAAATTAACAAAATGTATTAGTATGAACACAAACTTTATTTAAAATAAACAGCAGCTGTTTTGACAACTTCGAAAAAAAAGTATATCAGGAAGCAATTGGTTCAATTAATTTAAAAAGCTTTTTTTTTCATGAACAGTGTTGGATTTGGGTCTTTAGTGCGAGTTATTTTCTAGACTGCTGTAAATTGTTATTAATGCGGATTAAAAATAATTAAATTCGTTAAAGTTTGTATTAAAAATAATTAAATTCGTTAAAGTTTTTTCTAACGTTAAAGCTAGTTAGCGATGAAATTGAAGCAACAACTTCTAAGCAGCTGTTTCGGTATTTTCACAACAAGCGCTGGGACTTTTATTTTGGAGGACACCGAGTGCGGGACTCTTACTTTGAATCTCGCATGTGTTGTTGCTGATTCTCCACGCCGAGCTGCAGCACCGGGAAAATGTCTCGAGTTTACGTGGGAAAATTGAGCTATCGCGCCAGAGAGAAAGATGTAGAAAGGTTTTTTAAAGGCTATGGGAAGATACTGGAAGTAGACCTGAAAAACGGGTAGGTGATATTCTCTGTACTCGAGCAAACTGAATGTGTAGCCGAAGCAGCGTTTGAGTCATTAAGAAGGATAAACTGTTGTTTATTTTGCTCCAGTCGAATCATAAGAGAGCTCAAGAATGGATTAAATAGCCCTGATAATGAATTGCGCATAAAAAATGTGTTTGCAAATATAAAATCGGATTTTAATCAGTCTTTTTAAACCAGGCTGTTTAGCGGTTTTAGCCCAGCATGCTAAACTCCATTGTTTCCAGGCTGGCCTCGACTGAGTGCTTCATTTTGCCTTTGATAGCCACTAAATATGAAATTAGTTTATATTTAATTAATTTTATAAATACAGCAGGGTCCAAAAGTTCAAACCCCTAGTGAAAAAAAACCTTATTTAATTTATTTATTTTAAATAAATTATGATCCGCAATTTGAGTGGAAATATGAGGATATTAATGAAAGCAGCTTTCTAGTTTCATGGTCGTCCGGTTTTACGCAACGTGTGGAGTTCAAGTTATCTAGCTTTGCATCTTTTAACCCTCTGTACGTTAGTGCCTTTTTGTTTATATGTATTACTTCGGGTTTATGTGCTTGTGTAATTTTTTGAATAGTGTTGTTCATAAAAATACGTATATGAAAAGCTCAACGATGTAAATAATGGCCGTGCTAAAGAAAAAAAGGTTCACACCTTTTGATAATTGCTGTTTCATTAGGAAATGTGACCCTGGCCTGCACCACAAAACCAGGGTAATTTTTTTTGAAAATGAGATTTATACACCTGAAAGCTGATTAAATACAATTTCCATTTATGAATGGTTTGGCTGAGATACAACTATATGAAAATCTGGAATCTGAGGGTACGAAAAAATCGACATATTGAGAAAACCGCCTTTAAAGTTGTCTAAATAAGTTAGCAATGCATATTACTAATCAAAATTTAAGTTTTGATATATGTATGGTGGGAGATTTACTAATTATATTCATGGAACATGATCTTTACTTAATATCCTAATGATTTTTGGCATAAAAGAAAAATCAATAATTTTGACCCATACAATGTATTGTTGGCTATTGCTACAAATATACATCCTGTGCTGCTTGTGACTGGTTTGTTGGTCCAGGCTAACAAATATATCAGTACAACAGAAAATTGTACTTACCTAGCCATTTAATGATGTCTTTAAAAATTAAATATCCGAAAAATTTCATTTGATGAGTAGAGAGAGTTTGATTTTGTGTTTGTTATATCATAAATCTCTTCAGATATGGCTTTGTGGAGTTCGATGACCCCCGTGATGCAGATGATGCTGTGTGCGATCTGAACGGCAAAGACCTTTGTGGGAAGAGAGTGATTGTGGAGCACACCATAGGACAGCGGCGTGACGGTGGCAGCAGATCTGGAAGAAGTAAGATATGCTTTTACTCGCTATTCCACAATACCATACACCAAATACTATTTTTGTTTCATAGGAACATCTCTTTCTTTGGTTGATGTTGAATTGTACAAACACTGAATATTTTCAGGCTTCTCAAAAGGAGAGTTTGGTGCTCAACATGCCCATTATAATTTTTGATCCTTATACCAGAAATAGGTGTTTCTTGAATTAATGTTTGCAGTGATGTCACCGCAGGTCTTCAGGTGAAGGAGATCGACTCTGACATGGTTTCCACAGATCTGTCCATAAATCTGTTGAGTAAGACACTGGTGGTTTAAAAATAGTGAGCCACTTGTCCTTAGGCATGGTTATGTCATCAGTGATTTGTTTTTTTTGATCATCTTCACATTGACTCGATCTAAAAACAGAATAGAACAGCAAGTTTAAAGGGATAGTTCACTCAAAAAAAAAAAAGTGCTGTTAATTTATGCCATCTGGCATTTTTTTTCGTCAGTAGAACAGTAAAGATTTTTACCTAAAGTCGCAGTCCTTGTTTCATTAAATGTAAGTCGGTGGTTGTTAATTGGACATTAAAAAGCATATCAAGGAACACAAAAAAATACCTGTGTCTCCTGACGATATTGAGGTATTATGAAGTGATCAGTCTGTGCAAGTTATTAAATTTTACAGTATTATACATAGCCTCAGGCAGCAGGGAAATCTGATTATTTTCAGACCGAGCGTTTCACTGGTGAACGGGTTCAATTCACTAGTTTGTTCACATAAACACGCAATGATGTAACGCATACGCAATTATATTAATAAAGCACCCAATAATGATGTGAAACACGTTTTTTTTTCCATGCCTTAAGCATATAAAGTGAATAAACTAGTCTTCATCAGTTAATCTTTCTGCATAAATGCACATAACACCAGCTCATTGGTCTACAAATTTTCATTTTTGGGTGAACTGTCCTTTTAAGAGTGTCCGATTAAAAACCATTAAAGCGAGCCGATGTGAAAGGACAGCTTTTCCCATTAAGCCAGGTGCTGAGGATCTCAAGGGGTTTAGGAGATGTGGTTTGAGCTCTTTTAGGTGTTTTGGTTTTGTTTCTTTTGATTCATTTCCCTTTTCCCAAATAATGAATCTCTTAAGTACAGCGTAAGTATGTTATGTGGTGGAATATTTTCAGTTCTTGAAGATAGTTCACCTGAAAATTATTGTCATTTACTCACACACATGTGATTCTAAAACTTAAAATTCAGTTTGTAATTTATTGCACTAGTTGAAGTAAGCTCAGTCTCTTAAACTACTTTTTCTACCATGTTATAGCTTTTTGTAGATTATTGCTGTCTCAATGTAAATCTTTAAGTGTTACTGTGTGTGAAATGCACAGAGTCTTAAAGGCCAGTATGGAGACTCTGTTGTGTTTTTCCTGTCCTGAACGGTGTGCATCTTCTTCTTGTCACTCTGAAGCTAGTCGGTATGGTCGAGGAGGAGGAGGAGGAGGCGGAGGAGGAGGAGGAGGAGGAGGGGAAAGGTTCGGCCCACCCACTCGCACAGATTACAGGCTGATTGTGGAAAATCTCTCCAGTCGCTGCAGCTGGCAGGACCTGAAGGTACAGAGCCACGTTAGTTTCATGTCAATGCCAATAGCCAAGTCACTTCTTTTCTCCCTCTGTATTAACCCCTGTGTGTCTATTTAAGTTACAAAGAGATCCTTAGAAGAGAAAAATGTCTGTGTTAAAAAAGGTCATTTGTGAGGATGTAACGGTATTATCAATATCGTGATAGCAAAACTCTCGATATCGTTGTGGTCACATGACGATATATGAAATGATAGGTTTTATGGGCAAAAAGTGTAGTTTTTAAAATATATACAGGTACATCTAAAAAAAATTAGAACATGGTGAAAAAGTAAAAAAAAATTTCTTGTAACTTATTTCAAAAAGTGCAACTTTCATATATTTTCGATTCATTATATGTAAGTACACTTCAAGAGTTTTTTGTTTTAATTTTGATGATTAGAGCTTACAGCTAATGAAAGTCAAAAATCAGTATCTCAGAATATTAGAATATTTACGTTTTCTTTTCAATAAATGACCATCCATACAGTATAAATTGTGGGTATCTCTTGTTCTTTGAAAGCACAATAATGGGGAACACTGCTGACTTGGCAATGGTCCAGAAGACGATCATTGACACCCTCCACAAAGAGAGTAAGTCACAGAGGGTCATTACTGAAAGGGGGGCTGTTCAAGGAGTGCTGTATCAAAGCATATTAAATGCAAAGTTGACTGGAAGGAAGAAATTGGGTAGGAAAATGTGCACAAGCAACAGGGATGAGCGCAAGCTTGAGAATACTGTCAAGCAAAGCCGATTCAAACACTTGGGAGAGCTTCACAAGGAGTGAACTGAAGCTGGAGTCAGTGCATCAAGAGTCACCACGCTCAGACATCTTCAGGAAAAGAGCTACCAAGCCACTTCTGAAACAGAAACATCGTCAGAAGCATCTTACCTGGGCTAAGAAGAAAAAGAACTGGACTGATTGGCCAGCAAACTCGCCTGACCTGAACCCCATAGAGAATCTAGAGGTGTGCAGATTGAAGCCCATAGAGAATCTAGAGGAGAGACACCAGACCCAACAATGCAGATGAGAAGCCCTGACCTGAAGCCCATAGAGAATCTAGATGCAGATGACCCCTATTGACCTGAAGCTGAAGCCCATGAGAGAATGACCCTATGCAGATACCTAGATCACCAGAGCTGATGCCACTGCAGATTGAGAGAATCCACCTGCAGCTGGCACCAGTGCTGATTGGGCTTCCACCTGAGCAGTTGATCACCTCCATGCCACGCCGCATTGATGCAGTAATTCATGCAAAAGGAGGCCCAACAAGTATTGAGTGCATAGAAATGAACATACTTTTCAGAAGCCTGACATTTCTGTTTAAAATATTTATTTTTTTATTGATCTTATGTAATATTCAAATTTTCTGAGACACTTAACTTTGGGTTTTCATTATCTGTAAGCCATAATCATCAAAATGTCAAGAAATAAAGGCTTTAAATATTTCACTGTGAATCTATATAATATATGGGTTTCACTTTCTGAAATGAGTGACAAAAAATATTGACAGTTTTCATGATATTATAATTTTTTTCAGATGTACATGTATAAGCTTATTATTCTAACATAAAGGTCTTTAAAGTTGTGTTTTGGGCCATTATGCTTTGGCACAGTATCTGTCAAACAAACTAAAAGCGAAAGCACAATATGGCTTAATCCCTTCAAGTCTGTTTTCACAATTTAATATAACATCTTTAATAATTTGATGCATCATAATATTTGTTTATTTTTGGTGAAGAAAAAAAAACGACCATTCTCACACTTCTCAGTACACGCATACAGTGCCCTCCATAAGTATTGGGACAGTAATGATGAAATCGCTTTGTTTGATGAATATGAGGCAAAACTACAGAATTTTATTATTAGCCTTTGCACATTTAAAAATTTTACAGAGTAAAAAGGACAGCACTTTTAGAGTTCATTCCGCTATCTGATGTGTATTGCATGAGTTGAATTTAAGACGGATGTAAAAGTTTAAAAGCAAAAATTTAGCTGCAAATCGCTAAATTGATTGCGTGCAATCACAGCAGTGATTGGGTCTGCGGGTCGCATGTCTATGGGTCTATAGATAGACATTACCAGACTCTTGGTCTTATCCTTTGAAAAGCTTTCCCCAGCCTTTAATGCAGCCATTTCCAATTGTTGCTTGTTTTGGGGAGTTTCTGCCTTTACTCTCCTCTTCAGCTGGTGAAATTAAGGTTCAATCGGATTTAAATCTGGAGATTGACTTGGGCAATCTAAGACTTTCCGTCTCTTTCCCCTAATATACTCCTTGACTGAACTGGCAGGGTGTTTTGGGTCATTGTCCTGATCCAATATGAAGCGCTTTCTGTTGAGGCTGGTGGTATATTACCCAAAATTGGTAGCCAAGATGTTTTTGTACACTTCTGCATTCATTCTGCTACCGTCATCATTAGAGATCAACCGATATATCGGTTTACCGATATTTAAGCATTTTACCATTATCGGATATCGGTTTTGAATTTATTAATTTTTTTTGTCACATTCATAATTATACAGAGTATAACCAGCAGTGAAAGGTGTTCTCTGCATTTGACCCATCCAAGTGCACACGACCACCGCATGTAACTTTTAACATATATTTAATTATATTAACATTTACTATAGAACCATTATTTTGCCAATAAACATCTAAATAAATACATCTCTATCTAAATTAATTATTAATTATCTCCGCAAGCGATCTCAGTTTGAGTATAGTTCTGTGTAAATAGATAAACCGCGCTGTCAGCAGTTTTCATAATTTAGAATGACAAAAACATTTTAATAATTCTGATAAAACAGTTAAGAAATGCAATAAAATACGATGTTTTGTTTGTTATAGCTTATTTCAATATTCCAGAGAATATTATTCAGTGAATTATTCTTCACTCTTTAGTCTATTAAACAGCGTTTAAACCTAAAACTGTAGTTTAAAATGATATGACTTCTGTCCTTTATTTTCTCCATTTGAAAACATTAGACATTCTTTTGCTTATTGTTAATATCAGTGTTGCTGATGATGCTTTTTAAAAAAAAAATTTTGTTTAATTTTAAGATTAAATTTTACATGAAAATGTAAATTTTCAACAGTTTTTTGTTGTTGTTAAGATGACTGAAAGGAGGAAAAACTAAAGTGAAGAATGGACTTTCTTCACTCTGTTTATTTACTTTATAACAGTAAATAAATATCGGTTTTGCATATCGGTTATCGGGTACAAATAATCGGTATCGGTTATAAAAAATCAATATCGGTCGATCACTAGTCATCATACATGAAATCATCATCGAAGTTAAGAGGGTCTGTTCCAGAGACAGCCATGCATGTCATGACACCACCTCCACCATGCTTTACAGAGGCTTTATGCTTGGGATCATTTGCAGTTCCCTCTTTTTTTCACACTATTGCTTTCCCGCCACTTTGATAAAGGTATCAATTCTTTTTTATCTTTTAAATGTTCCTTTCTAAAATAGTCTACCGCTTGTAAACACAAAGTCTACAAAAATCATTTCAGGTTCAAGAAGTGTTTCAACATTGCATCAACTACTCATAAACGCATTCATTTGTAATTGAATTATCACTCCGTAGGTTATTTATCCATGTATTATTGAAAGGTTTTTGTCTTTCAAACTAATTAAAAATTCTCGTTATTTCTTATTTGCAGATGTTCTCAAACTTTCTGCAGTTCCTTTACGAACCCTAGTTTGGGAAACCTTGATGTAATATAATGTTCATGTTGTTAATTACAGTGATACTTTGTATTGTTACATCATTATTGTACAAGATTATCCTATTTAAATCAATGTGATAAACGAGTTAAATCTAAAAGTAATCTGATTACATTACCTAAAATGTGCAATGTAAAGGATTACGTTACAGACTACAATTTGTAAGTAATCTACCCAGCTCTGTAGTACACCCACAAAATAATTTTAATTACGTTGTTTCAATTCAACTGGCCCATTTTTCTAGCAGAAAACAGAAAAAAGCATTAATTTTACTTAGTAGGTCAAACTTGAGAAAATGGTGCATCAAGTGAAATAAATAAATGTAGTATAATTTGTTGCCTTGCCAACAAAATTAAAGCCTATCAAATGGCATTGAGATTAAATATTGCTTTTTTAATGGGTTTCAGTGGGTACATTTTTGTCCTTAAGGTCCTGAGTATATATTTTTTTGTGTATTGTGAAATAGATTTATGAAAGGAAATGGTGACATTAAAATTCCAATAAAACACATTTAGGCAAAATGTATGCTTTTTGCATTAGCACAGCCACACACACAAAAAAAGGATGCGCAATGGTTAAAAACTATAATGTACTTTAACCCTTTAGCATTTAAAAATGGAACATCAAGATCAGTTGTGGCCTGTAAACATGATTGGTGATTTGTTCTTGAGTCCTATTGTTGTCATTGTTCTCAGGACTACATGCGGCAGGCTGGTGAGGTGACTTACGCAGACACTAACAAGGGCCGCAAGAATGAGGGGGTCATTGAGTTCAGGCAGTACTCCGACATGAAAAGAGCCCTGGAGAAACTGGATGGAACCGAGGTCAATGGAAGGAAGATTCGACTCATCGAGGACCGGCCTGGTGCCAGACGCCGACGCTCCTACTCTCGCAGCGCCTCCAGGTACCATCAAATCAAGTTTAGAATGAATTACATTGCAAATGTGGGAGACATTTAACTGATAATTAACTGAGACTGTGCATGTCACAACTTGATGTCAGGATATTAGTAATAGGCTAAATTGACTTTGCTTGTAGTAAAAGCTGCTTTAGTTTCACAGAGAACGTGTGTAAAGTTTCTTCCTCGCATCCCTCAGGTCTCGCTCCAGGAGCCGGAGGTCTCGCAGGAGCCGAAGCCACAGCCGAGCCAGCAGTCGCTCAAGGTAGGCATATCTAGTGAATTAAGATTTCAGTTTTCCACTGTGAACTTGAAGATAAATAAAATGACTTTCTGTTTTAGAAAACATTTAAAAATCTGGTTGGTTTTGTGCAATAAGAATACTTTCATGGGATATTAGACAGTCATTTTTTAGCGTGTTAATGCACTCAGTGCTGAACACCTTTAGCAAATTTTGTTGCCATGCAAGCACAGCTCTTATATACTTAACTTGAGGCATCATAGGGTTGAGCAATATACCTATTGAATTATAAAACTGTACATTTGAGTATTGTGGTGAAGTGTTATGGTTGTGCAAAATGGTCAGGAATGACTGTGCCAATTAGGCGGCGCACAAGATGTAGTGATGTAAGTGTCGTTGTTGCATTTTAATGTTTTGTTAGACTAACCCACGAGACACGCCACTGCTGTGTTATTCATTCAACATATTAAAGAAATATAGAAGCTCAATGCGGAGGAGATCTTGATTAGGTTAAAGCCGAAACAGAGCGCATATTCAGCGCATTTTTAGACGGACAAATATGACTTCTGTACTTGCGTCAAGAGATATTTTGAAAGCCATGCAAAGTTAAAAGCTTGAACCTTTTAAGAAAATACGTCACAAATTTGTGGAGGTTTATTTTATTTCACTGCGTCTCAAATGTTTTTAAATGAAATCTTTGTATTAAGCAATGCATAAATACACGATGCAATTTTGTTAATTGCATCGTGTTTATGCAATTTTGCATTTTTATAGACGGTTATTTCGTTGCATTGACAATTTAATGCGCTGCATTATTTTGCTCATTGCACCCTCCTGTGGCCTCAGGAGACAAGCCAAAAGTTTGACTTATTTAATATGCATATATTAACATAAAAGGCGATATTTGTTTACATTTTTATTTAGTTTGACTGTTAAAAATAAAAATTTGTCTCAATAAATTGGGTAAATAAAAACAGTGTTAATTTGAAACTTTTTTTTTCTATGCTCTGTTTTAACGATTCCGAAAAATATAAAACATTATATCATTGATAAAAATTTTTTTTGTTATATCGCCCAGCCCTAGTTCCAATACACTTACAATTCATGGTAAACATCTAGTTACGCTAATGCAGGTTTTTTTTTTTTTTTTTTTTCGTTAATTCTACAAGGAGCAGTGCTCAATATTGATTAGTGCTCAAATTAACTACAATAGTATTTCAATCTTGTTGCATTCTTATTTACATGACTGTTAAAATAGTATAAAAACGATATTCTTCAAATGTGTGAAAGACCTACTTCTCCATTGCACAGGTGTTTTATTTATTTATTCAAGCTCAGCTTTCTTTTTTCAGTGTTTGGTCTAATTAATGAAATTGGCTAATGTAACTGAAAGCAAAAACTTCCTTTCCTGCATCTGATGTGCTGTGCATTGCTAATTCTCAGATTCAAGTTTCTATATTCTCTTATGACAGTAGTGTAAGCACTGTTTAGATATATGAATCCACTAGAGGGCAGTAATTGCTATAATTTTTGTGTGGCTTCAAAGGTGCTAATATGATGATTTCTCTCTTTCCAGAGCATCAGGCTCACGATCACGCAGCAGGTCAACCAGCAAGAAGGCAAAGGGCGAGAGCAGTAATGGAGCTCGCAGGGGAGGTGAAAGTGCTAGGGATAATAGCACGAGCTGCAGCCCCCTGAGCAAAAAGAGCAAACGGGAGAACAAGAGGGCTCGCTCCTATTCTCGATCCAGATCTCGATCCAAATCGGAGAACAACAGAGATCTCTCCAAAGAGTCTGGGTCCAAATCTCAGGAGGCAAACAAGAGCAGCAATGAAGGCCGGGCGACTGAAAGGGCGCACCGCTCTAGAGATCATTCTCGATCCAAATCACAAACGCCACCAGATGCTGATCTGCGGAGGGAATCTAGATCCAGATCCAAATCTCGCTCGCGATCTTACTCCCGATCTCGATCCCGCTCAAGGTCACGTTCTTAGGTAAAAAAAAAAGTATAATAATCCAATTGGCATTTCCAGTCTAACAAAACATCTTTAAAACAAGAATATATCTTGATTTTCTGTTTTCTTTTCTTTTTTACCCCACTGACAAAATGTGTCATTAAATGGTTAGATTTGTGCTATAAAAGAGACAATTTGTGGTTGAGGTAAGAAAATAATCTGAATTGAAGATATATGATCTGAAAACAAGTCTGAATGTTACTTTTTTGTGAAAAGCAAAACGGTGCATCTTGTTTTTAAATATTTTTCTTGATTATGACAAAAATAGACTGAAATGTGTCAATGTTGTTCTGCCCTTTGAAGAAACTTCAAACTACTTTTTTTGTCTTTTTTTTCTCGAATAGTTTGTAGTATTAGGGAAATTGCTTGCGTATTCACATTTCAGTATTTACTGGTATTGTTAACTTTATGCATCATTTTTAGTAGTGTTTTTATTTTCAATTTGCTTGCAATATATTTTATTCATAAACATGGATTAAAATGAAACCAACAGTAGATGTCCCTGCCTTTGCATTGTATATTTAGAAATGTATCATAGTTGTTGTTGAGCTGGGGCAGAGTTTATGGTCTTTTTACAACAAATTTCTCCATTTAAAAAATAATAAAAATAAAAAAACTGCTTCACAATACTGTCCAATCAGTTCATTTACAAAGATGTTTTGTGGTGGGTTTACCAGTATTGCGGAGTCAAATGTATAAAAACTGTTCAAAGGAAATTGACTCATTTCATTCCAAACTGGTATAAATATGGAACACAATGTTTTTTTTCAGACAATGTGCTGCTTTCTACCATTCAATGAAACGAAAAGGATGTCCAAACACTGACAATGAAGGTTTTGCTTGAGAAATCCTTGACACCATTGACCTCAGTTAACTTGTAATTTTTCAGTTAACAATTAACTTTCCCACGTCTTAATGTAAACATAATTCCACAAGATGTCGCCAACATTCAGAAAAGAGAGAAAAAGCTGTCCGGTATATCAAATATAGCCTATATACAGCTTTCCCATATAATGTTCCTCTTCTGTTCCCTCAATATTACATTACAAACCTATATATATATTCATATCCACCAACAAGTTCTGAGAGGCTTTACTGTTCAAACCCCAAAGAGAGTAATATAGCCTGTTGAATGTTTGTGTAATGTGCTCTGACTGTTGAAAGCTAACTGAAGTCTGGTCACTCCGTCGAGTCTCGACGAAGGCGGCGCTCTCCTCAACACTTTACTGAGGGGAGAACACGAAATGTGGACACTGCTGAACGGACAGACGGTGTCTATAGATGATGGAGCGACATTTACCTTATCTGCCTTTAGAAAGTCAGTTATTTTAACCCTTCAGTGTCCTCTTCTGGAGAAGAAAAGCTGTCATGGGAGACGCGCGGCACTTCGCACGCGTCTGGGTTGATGGAGAACCGCGAAACTTCGCAGCGGGTGAAGAACATCACGAGCATGCGTGTCCAGCGCGGTAGAACGATGGAACGCTAACGCGATACATTGTAACTAAGGCAAGTACACGCATTCTTTATTGAGGCGCCTTTGAAAGATTTGTAACCAGTAACACCAATATCTATATAGCAACTGACTTGACCTTATTAGAGGTCGATAGATTTGTAATGTTACTTGAGTCTAATCTCAAGTTTAGACGCAAATTGAGAAACGATGCTTCAACATGTCGAGCTGTTTAATTCCATTTGATATACAGAGGGGGGCATATATTTATTAGAATGAATGAATTTGAGATTGAACCCACTATTGATGTCTTTGATCATTTTAGCTCAAGCTGGTCAATCTTTGAGAACCGTCCAGAAATGTGTCTGAAATTATAATGAATTACAACAAAACAATGGATCACATTTGGTGCATTTTTTACATTTGATATATATGGTGCATTATAAAGGGCCCACGGCATGCACAAATGAATTGGAGATTCAGCCATTATTAAGAAAAAAAAGTTTATTATATTTTTTTGTGTGTGATATGACAGCTACAACATAATGTTTTATGAGGCTTACTGCAATGTCAAAAAAAATTATAAATATACTTTTTCTCTTCATTTTACATGCAGCATGGAAATCAGTATGTCGCAATAAATTTACACTGTTCATGCATTTATGCCAGTGATTGCTGAAATATTTGAGTGTTCAGGCAGGAATGTATTTATTCAAGTTCTGCTCAACATGAGTCCTGTCTACAAAGAGATGCCTTGAGTGCTTATAATCTGTACAAATAATCAAACAATCATTTGAAACATTCAGCACAATTCAAATTGAACGATTGATCTACATATGGTGTTTATATGTTATACTGTTGCTTAATTAATTTCACCCATTTGAAAACCAGAGTGAACAGCCATTAAAAGTAAAGCTGAACTTGGTAATGGAAAAAAGAGGTCTGGAATTCATCAGTCCAGCCTTTTGATGAATCAGTCCAAACATATGCTCCGAGATGCATGCACTATAGATTGTTTTTCTGTCTGCATCACATTTTACTTATGGAGTTTGACATTTGCATAGTTGTAAAGGAAAAAGTTCAGTTGTTTTTTTATCTGTCAGTATATTAAAGAAATATGTCATGCCCCAAAACTAATGCAACAGTTTACAAATAGTTTGAGAGGACTGGGAATAATCTTGTTTCAATAAAATACAGCATCAGCCACTTTTAAGTATATTTAGAGCCTATACGGTTTATTTAGATACAGTTTATGATTTATTTGTGGTACACCATCAGAATGGTGTTAATCTATGTATACATCTCAGAAAATCCCATGCTGCATTCGGTTTCTGAAATTGTAACTAAATCTTTGATTCTTTGTGCCATTTATCTTTGATATTCCCATCAAAGTGCAAGATGCACTGGTTCATAGATTTCCAGCCTTTTTTTATTTCACTTTAAACTCATCCAACAGTTTGTAAAAACAGTTATGTAAATACAATTAAATTCCACGGGCTAATCGTACATTTCATTAATTTGTTTACGCAGCACAATGAGTCAAGAGCTTGACTTGCATTTAACCTGAAACATTCCTTTAATGTATTACTATGTATTAAGTGCTTTTTGCATGCTGTAAAGTAGAAATCACTGTGCTTGTTTTCTTAAATGATTTAAAACAAGACAAGCCCCTATGGATTAAATATTAATAGAAGCCATTATAACAAACAAGTCTGAGTAGAACTAAGTTATAGTAGCCGTAGCACATATTTCATATTTGTTTAGGAATCTGCAGCAAACATTAAGATGAAAAACTTGAATGCATTGCTGAACACTCAACTTTAACCTTAATCTCGCCTTTCCCTCTTCAGCTTTTCAGACTCCCATTAGGGACCATTACAGACCAGCCTATGCCATGAGGACTCAGAAATCCCACGGCCAGACGTCAGCCACACCTTCCCGCCAGCGCTTGCCACGTTTCAGTCTTCACTCTAGGAGAAAGAAAGAAGGTGTAATACAGGGAAAGCTGCGTATCCGTTCCATGCCTGGTGCCTTTCTGGTGCTTGGAGTAGTGGTTGTTGTTGTTGGCACCGCGCTTGCCGTGGCAGGCTACTGGCCATACAGGGCCCATCGATCATCAGTGGACACGACCGAGGAAGGATCCTCTGGAAGCGCATCAGGATGGGGATTAGGGTCCAAAGGACTGTTTTCCGCAGCAAGTCTGGTTCATAGCGAAAGGATGAAACTACTAGGACCTGTCATTATGGGAGTGGGACTCTTCATACTTATATGTGCCTATACGGTACTCTATGAGAATCGGGATAGGGAAACTCAAATGCTTCTGGCGCAGATGCGGAGCGTCATTTGCTCTGTTTCTGCAGCCATGCCATCAGCAGACCTCTTGCAGGTGAACTCTCTTGCCAGCCACTACCAATGGGTCAGCAGTTTACCTGCAGCCCACCTGAACATCCTCTGCCTGCAGGAAATGTCCAGTTCGGAGCCTCTACTCCAAGTGAAGAGCATGGATGAGGAGGACATTGTTCAGCAGCAAGACACAATGCACACTGAGGTCCTTCATCATCAGGACTCTTCCTCCACGCCCTCGATTCACTCCTCCAACTCTTGCAACAACAGCAAGGAGTTTTTTTGCACCGAGGAAAGTGGGATCAACTCTGCACTGGATCTGCAGCGAGAGAGTCACTTTGGACTGAGCAACTGTATGACCGCATCCTCGATGTCCACACTGGGTGGGGAGGACTTGGAGATCTTCTCCATCCCACCCAGACGCTCCTACAGCATGAGCCACAGGACTAAACCTAAAATACTGCCCAGGGATCTGGTGCATCCAGAGGACGAGTCCGTGTCTTTGACGGGTCACCATATGCTTCCAAGACAGTCCAGCTCAGAGGTGTGCTTGAACATGGTTGGCGTTACAAGTCTTGACTTTATACCTGTGGAAGAGCAGAGGCACCGCAGCTGGCCTCGGCTGGACCTCGGAAGCGCCAGGAAGTATCTCAAGCTGGAGAACAAGGAGGACTCTGTGGACAAGTTACTGGACCAGCTTGAGCAGCAGTGCTTGCAGTTAAACAAAAGCTACGGCTCAGGTCCCTTCCAGTGAGCTGAGGTTTAATTATTACACCAAGGTTAATGGCTTGGCAGATCCGAAGGAGCTTTATATAGTGGTATACACTTGGAATAACCTAACCAACAAATGGGTGCAAGTTTCCAGTGGATATTTGCACAGTTTCTGGAATCCCTTGAGGCCAACTAATTTGCTAATTTCCAAGACCTAGCTATTTATCTCACTTGACTAGTTTTGGTAATTAGCTTGTTCGGAGATTTGCGGAGTATGGAGTTGTATCACTTGCTGCCCTTGACGGTATGGAGATATAAACCCATGCCCTATAGGAAGCTAGGGATTGGAGGTATTTTACAGTCATGGGAATGTGCTAAACAGCTTGTGATGTCATAGATGATTGGATGGATCCCAATTGGAGGGATCCGTTTATTATTGTTGCCCTACTTGTTGCTAAGACACAGCAAGCAGCATTATTTAACCTATGAGGTGGAATAAACGAAGACCTCGGCAGTGACTAGATTCAAAGTAAACACATTTCTGACTTACGAATGCAGGTCAGCCAAAAGCACGGCTCTGGGTTTGATATATAAGGGCCCAAAAATGTAGAACGCTGGTTATTTGGACCAAAAATAAATTGTATTCATCCAAGCTGTGTGTCTACTATTGGATTGCCCATTAGAGTTCATTTATATTGTTAAAGTAATGCAACCTCAGTTGGAGTATCTGTAAATCTTTTGTCTATGGCTTCCCTGAGTATCTGCTCTGCTTGTATTTCACCTTTCTTCCATCTCTGCCTACCGCAGTGAAACGGAAGCATCGATGATGAGGGCGCAGTGTCCACTTGGCTTCATTAACTGATCAGTGTTTTTGCATGCACTAATGCGGGTAAATAATTGCTTTCCCTTTAAAGGGTGGAGCTGGACCGAGCCCCTCCTCTTTGCAGTGAGAATGTGTAACTTCACTCTGTTTACGAAAACAAGGCAGTCACCCTGTCTCTATTTCCTCCGTGTAGCCTGTTTTTGGTACGCTGTGTTATTTGCTGTGCGTTCTCAATGTATACTGAGCAATATCCACAGTCTGACTGACCAATCAGATCCTTTACACCACCTTTGAACTGAATCCCATGCCTGTGTTGCAAATAAAAGGCAAAACAACTTTAAATGTAAGCGTTTGTTTGCTGTCCATTATTCTACGTTGATGCAAGGTAGCATCGGGGGGTCAAGGTGTGGCTCATTATCTGCTGCATTTTTTACCTCTGCTGGTAGATGCTATAGCCAAACGCTTCTTTCTCCGTCGATGGACACTCATATGCAACATATAAATCACATTTTTAGCAGTGACAATTTTTCTAGATCTTATATACAGTAAACCATCATATGAGATTTTCAGCTCAGAGGATTGTCTCATAAAAAAAAAAAAATTCAGAAATGTATTATATGAAGGTGACAGAAAACAGGTTAGAAAATATATTTTAGAATAACATTCGATATTGAATAAACAATAATGTTGTAATATTTGCGTACTGCATTGTGATTGGTCTAATGTCTTAATCTATTTGCATACTGACTGATTGTTCTTCTAACCATCCATAGTCACTAGTTGAGTTGTGTGTTGTTTTCTGCAGACAACAGAAAACAAGATGCATATTTAATTTACTTGCAGCATTTCATTTACTTTGGCCAAAGCCTTAAAATAAATGGATCAAAAACTTTTAACTTTAACTTTACAATTTTAGCTAAACTTTAACTGGTAAAACGAATCTAACTTATTTAGTTAAAGGCATAATTAAAGGAAAGACCTGGTTTTGGACAGGAATCCTTGTTGTTTAAAGGTGCAGAGAGACATAATATCAGCATAATGGAGCAGAACTCAGCCATGCGCTTTGTTAGATGTGTATGTGTAAGATTATGGATGTTTGTAACCACTCGGCCATTCGGCCTTAAAAGCAAGGTCTGATTCAGTGATGATGGATGAAAGCAGCGTGAAAGAGTTTTGCTTTAGTTGAATATATTTCCAAGGTGCTTTTATTGATATTAGGCTACTCAGACATTCGGTTTTTCTTCTACCCAACTTTAAGAAATTAATTCAGTATAAACTACTTATTTTACAATCTCCATTCAAACTTTTCAACAAATGTATGATCACAGTCTGAAAATCTCCCCTTTCATTGTTAAAAATGTAGAATGAATTCAGTATGAATTTGCATACTGAATTATGACTGTTTTGCCTGCCTTTTCCATCAGGAAACACAAATCTAGGTTTATTTTTGGACATGTTGTCACTTTTATTGATAGGCTACGGTGGAAGAGGTAATGACAAACTCAAATTCACCTGCACGAACCTCAGTATGAATGTCTACAGAGTAGTATTTTCACAGTTTACGATCTTCCGAATTTAATTTGACATGTCTTGAATAGCTCTGCTCCAAAAAAAAACTAGAATATGGAAATAAACCCTGTTTATTTAACACAGCTGATTGTGATTGGTTTATTAGTAGAGTCTCTGATCTGTGTCGTCCTGGGGTCCTACAGAACCACGACTCCATGCAACGTCAGATCTGTCTTAAATTTTGAGTCCCACTTTACGTTACCCTGCCTGCAACAATCATTACTTCTAAAATGTAGTTCCTGTAGCTCGACAGGTAGAGCATGCATTGGCCACGGTCATGGGTTTCTTTCTAAAATAAATTCACACTAAGTGACATGACATTTCTAGCCATGCAATCTGACATGCTATAATTCATCTCAAACCATTGTGAATGTGTAAACTGTTTTTGTATTTGTATTTATTTGATGCTTCATCGACTGTTGCTCATACAAGTTTCACAGAACATCTCATTGGAATGCACTGAAGATTTCTGTGAAGGGCATATTTTCAGTATGTTCATTGAAAAAAAAAAGAAGGATATTATATTTATGCAGGCTTTAATGACGTGTGACTTGCAAAGCATTTTTTTATATTTTCCTTTCTTGAAGCAATTTCTAAATTAAGAAGGAACATGAAACCAAAAAAAAGCTGTAATCAGAATCAGGGTAATCACTTTTCACAGATAATGCTTATAACATTAATTATAACCTAGAGGGCAATTTATGTTGAAAAGACATCAACTTGACATTAAAACTGACGTCAAGAAACAGGTCAAATATGCAAATCAAGCTGACGATCAAGTCTTGACTAATATTTGATGTCAAATTGATATCAAGGTGTCTGCTGGGAAGTGAACAGGACAGTTTCCAATATCTGTATGCTCTTTTCTTACTAGCAACAACTTAATATGTAAATGAATTAATATGTATTTGCCTTTAAGGAAAAGGTAGATGTTTTTACTGATTTTACACACATTCATTTGACGCATAATTCACTTCCTAAATTTAACATAAAGATCTAAAGGTAATAGGAGATTAAAGATTATTGGAACGTGGTTTTATTTATTTTTAATTTTTACGATTTCAGTCTTTCTACTTTAAATTCACATTTAATTCAATGTGTTACTTGCTGTTTCTTTGCAATTTACTTAAATAGATTCAAAGTAAATCCTATTTTTTACATTTCCCATGTAAACAGGATTTATGGCTTACAAAAGATCACAGCAGATTTTAGCAGATCACAATAACTTGAGTTATGCATGCCGATTTTATTAGAATATCACTAGAATATTACGGAATATTCCAGAATGTTACAGAAACTTCTAGAATCTTCCCATCCGCACAAAAGCAAAATATCTTACAAAAAAAGCATCTCTACTAAACCAATGTTTCATAATAAATGATAGAAGTTCTAAAATGTTCCTGTCCTAAATATTTACCAAAATATTGATGCTTCATGAAAATAAATAGTACAATAATATAATTAGCACCATAGAATTACAGAAGAACCATACAACTGTAATTGAAACAAATTTGTGTTACATTGTGGAATCCGCATAGAATATGCTATTTGTACTTTCCCTTGTCACACTACAGGACTGTAGAAAATCCTGCCAAAAGTCAGTTAAGAATAACTTTCTCTTATACATTAATGCACTTTTTTTTTTTACCAAAAACTAACTACCCCAACTTCCTTACAACTCACTTTGGATATAACTGTCTTCCAAACTGATGATTGTAAAACATACAGAAAAAAGCATACTAAAGTTTGGTGCGTTTGGTTCAGTAAGTTTCTAATGGAAGAGGATGACGGAGGGGAAGCTGTAATTATCCTCAGCAGTGTTTTAGTGTTTTTCACCCCCCCCCCCCCCACCCCCCCTTATTAGGTTTTATGGCTCCTTCCGGGCAGGTATGCAGTCTCTCGTGATCCCTTCTCATTTAATTGGTCATTTACAAGATGGCTTCTGCGGTTCTAACAGCTTGTAAAGCTATAGCAGGCAAGACCCAGGCCTTTTTTTGCCAAAAAATCAACGAGGAAGAGCTGTATGTAGGTGGAGAGGAGGCAGAGCAGAGGACTAAAGCACAGAACCGTCATTTATCTCTGTGTGAATTTGAATGTGATGTTTCAAACAATGGCAATGCTACCCATTTTGGCATTATTTACAGCTACAGTGTGGACCGGATGACATTTTGCTGTACTGCTATGTCACGGTAGATATATTTGCATATATCAGAGGGCAGGGTTGCTTTATCTTACATGCGAGAGCAACACATAAACATGGAGCCATGTGAAAGTACAGAGCAGGTCCTGGTTGAGGTCCAAAAAAGTTTGGTTATTGTTTATTATTGCTGAGCATCTTTGCAATTTACTATAGTCTGATATATGCAGCCTGACTCATACAGTGACAATCTGTTTTATAAAATTAGTATTAATTAGTTTTATACATTTTATATGCACTGATGCCAAAAGTATTATTCATGAATACTGTTTTGGTTTGCTTCCATCAAGTCATATATATATATATATATATCACATACGTTTATTTGTAATTATTTCATTTTATTGCAAGTATTACATTTTGAATTATTTGTGGTTCATTTTGAAAATATTCACTGAGATACTGAGGTGCATAAATTCAGATCAGGCCTACAATCAATTAGTTCCAATTTCCAAAAATAAAATGGTTTGAAAGAAAACAAGATGATTGAAAAAGATTAAATCTAATATTTGGTAATAAAATTGCATAACGAGAAATTTATTAGCAATTTTTTTAGTTGGTGAAAAAACTAGTGTTCTATTAAATTTGGCCCCCACTGTATATATATACCACCCACCTCTAGCTGCCTATATATTTATCTTGCTTTTACTATCTTTGCCAACAATTATGTAGCCATTATGTTTGGCAGAGTTGTGGAGATGTATGGCAATCTTGGACCATGCTCTTCATCTCAGATAAATTGGCACGGCTTGTGCTTTACCAGACACATTCTCCTCTGGCACAGGGTTATTAGCCACCCTCAGCATCTGCAGTGCATTAACAAAGTTTAGTAAAAGCTTGCAGAGTTTCAAAGGTCCTCTCGGCACCTTAAACATGTTGCAGAAGTGTGTTAAAAACAACACCTCTCTGCGCTAAATGCAGCCAGATGCTGAGTTTGGGAAACACAGCCTGCAGTTTCCCTTAAGCAGAGAACTGCAGGTCACAGTATTTTTAAAGTGGATTATAGTTTTGAACAATACGTCATGTAACTGGGCACTTTGGGTCAGAGAGTGCTGTTTGGGTTTGTTTATATGTGTGTGTTCAGGATGTTAGCAGGAGGGTTGTATAAACGGCCTGGGTGTAATTGTTTTTTACTGCTGTAGGTCCCAGAGGCACAGTCTCGTTGGCTTGTGTGCGGCCAGTCAATGGGATCCAGGTGTGACAACAAACTCTTATAGTGATTTAGAGCTATTTCATGTTTGGGCGGGTTAGTAGCCAATTCATATGAATTGTACAACATGCTTGCACCACACTGAGTATTAGGATTAGGTGTGGATATTTGTGTTTTTTTAAGTTTGGTAACACTTTATTTCGATACAGACCACTTTAGACATTCTACTAACTATAAGTACTTTGCAACAACATGTCAACTAGCATTAGATTATTAGTATGGGTGCCATCAGAATGCGTGTCCAAACAGCTGATATCACAATAATCCACAAGTAATCAACAAGCTGCGTGTTTGTAAAAAACAAATCTGCCATTAAGACGTTTTTAAAACCCTAAAACAGTTGCTTCTGGCTACAAATGCTGGCATGTTTCAACTCAAACATGGACTAACCTGACTTTTGGGTTAAAATGTTAAATTAAAAGTTCCACCTAACAGTTGGGTTAGTCCAGATTTGATCCAACGTTGGGTTAAAACAACCTGGAATTTTTCTGCTCAATATCTGGTAACACTTTATTTTGATGGACAACAGACATTCAACTTTGCAAGTACGTCAACTTATTCTACCAACCCTAACCCAACAGTCTACTAGTACTCTGAATGTTAGGTGACTTGTAGCTGCAAATTAATGAGAATGGGTTTAATTAAAAAAATTAAGCCAACAATTTGGTTAGTCCATATGTGACCCATAGTTGAGTTGAAACAACCCACCATTTTTATCCAGAAGCAACTGTTTTAGGTTAAAAACGTCTTAATGGCAGATTTGTTTATTACAAACATGCAGCTTGTCGATTACTTAGATTACTTGTGGATAATTGTGATATCTTAATCAGTTGTTTGGACTAAAATAGTAAAATAGTTGTGTTTCCTCATGAGATCGGATTTGATGAAAACAGTTCTTAAAGACAACACAAAAGAAGGTGAAGACATGGCTGACACGTTGCATTCCTTGCTAACGGAGCACTTTTTCAGTATCCTTGGTTCCAAAAGTGTTCTTCCGGTTGATTTTCTCCATTGGCATGTCAACACATTCTTCAGTAAAGATCTATGACACAAACAAACCATCTCTGGAACGAACCACATAAAAAAAAAAAAAACAATACAATACAATACAATATAACTATATGTTACGGGTCCCGGGCGTGGAACACGCAAGCAGATTAAAAATACCTGAATTATCAGGAGAAACAAAAGCACACGCAAACTTCAGTGTCTTTCCGCAGGCGCAGCTTGGTAGCGTCTGAGGTAAACACAACGCGCATCACCATGGTAACCCACAGCGCGTGCTTTCTCTGGTGGCTAGAACTGTATTGATTTAAACTCAGTCTTTAGTGGTGATAATTGATAGATGACTGTGTGCACAATAAACTCTTTTTCACATAAATAAATAAATAAATACCTTAATTAATAAATAAATATTAATAACAAAACAACCATTGCAATTGTGAATACACAATGCAGCAGAACAACCATTCACGAGGGTGAAGCAATACATAGACTCTTTAGTTCACACGAGAGGTTGGCGTAGATTCTCACAGCAATTCGTATGAGTGGCTAATTTATACGAATTCGTATGACCTCACTCGTACAAATTCATAACATTTTTGTACTTATTTTACGAGTTGCCCAATTCGTATGGATTTGTATGAATGACATACACCTAACCCCGCGCCTAAACTACCCATCACTGGGGTTTAGACAAATCGCACAAAATCATACGAGTGAGGTCGTACGAAATCATACAAATCCTCTACCTCATCAAAACACATACGGTCGTGAGATAGCGTTGGAACAAACTACTCATCCCACACTCTTAAAAATAAAGGTTCCTTATTGACATTGATGATTCAATGAAGCACCTTAAACACAGAGGTGTAAAATACTTGATTACTGCACTCAAGTATTATTTTGGGGGATCTGTACTTTACTAAAGAACAATTTAAAAAGACTACTTGATTACATTTCTGAAGAAAAAAAACTGTCCTTTTTACTCCTTACAATTTTATTTAATCTTGAAAAGTACATTACGTTTGTATTTTATCTTATGCACATTAAATATGGTAAATGGATGCTTGACGTGAAAACCAATGATCATAGATTTCACGTATCAAGCACACACATTTCTACTTCAGTTATGACTTTCATCGGGTAAATATCTGGCTTCAAAAGTTCACCATCAAATCCGAGGAAGCAAATCCTGTTTTCCTAAAACAAGTGTATTCATTATTCGTTCTGTTATGATAGAGCCATTAGCTGTGTAATATATATACAATAGTGAGTGCTAATAAAATCAGTGATTAGATTTTAAATACAAGTGGGAATACTTTTTTAATTAAAGTGTTTAAATAAACATTGAATGTTAAATGAATTGTAGTTCATGTTTAGTGATGTTCTTATCAGGTAGTGGATAAGTTGTATTTATAATATGTCGTTACATTATACTTTTAGTAGGAATTAAGACTGTTAGTCTGTTATATAAAAAAAGAAAAATCGTAACAATTTCATGATTTGCTCATTAATCTAATTAGTCGCAAATAATTGTTTATCAATATTTGCTATGAAAAAACTCTAAATAGCCCAAATAAACAATTCAAATATAATTTAGACGGTGACGTTGAATAGACAACACAAAAAAGTGGCCTTTCAAAGCGTTAATTTTGTTATTCTATGACTCTCATTAATTCAACACATTCTTGTATTCTGGGATAGTTCACCTAAAAATAAAAATTCTCTCATCATTCGCTCTCCCTCGTGCCATCCCAAATTACTTTCTTTCGTAAGATGAACACAAGCAAAGTTTTTTAGTCCAGTCCAGATAATGCAAAGGGACAGAACCACTTCATGAAACCACACAAAGCGAATATAACGGTCAAGTTTAAAACATTAGTATTTGTATCCTTCTTACACATGCCTTACATCAGTTCACTTAAGAATACACTGATTCATTAACAGGGGCGGCATGAGTTACTGTCATATTCACTTTGTTTAGTTTTTGAAGTGCCATTTTTGGATGTCCCATAGACATGATTTTTTTCTAAAGCTCTTAGTTTGTGTTCATCTGATAAATGCAAGTCATATGGGATGGCATGAAGGTGTCCTTTGAATCCCTTTCCCCGTATTACTTATTTGTTGTTGTTGCACTAGATATACGTGTTTGATCTGTGCCGTTGCATTTTGTTTCGTTTTCTCCCTTTAATCAAACGTCTGAATGTCTGTCAGAAAAAAAGTATGTCTACTTTTTTAATATTTGAGTATAGTTTAAAGTGGTACTTTTTAATATTTACATTTAGCAGATGCTTTTATCCAAAGCGACTTACAGTGTATTCAGGCAATGCATGTTTTTATCAGCATGTGTGTTCCCTGGGAATCGAACCCACAACCTTTTGCGCTGCTAACGCAATGCTCTAACCACTGAGCCACAGGAATACTTATACTCAAGTATATTCTTGGCCAGATACTTGAACTTTTAATTGAGTAAAATCTTTTAGTACTTTTTGCACGTCTGCTTAAACATCCACGGAACATTTCCATTCTACAAAGTTTCTTTTAGGAACTTGTCACTAAAAGCTTCTTTGGAGAGCCAAACATGGTTCTATGGCACTGCAGTAAAAACTGGAAGCTTTATTTTTAAGAGGGCACACCATGCAAAATCCTGAACAGAGAGGCTAATGTTACCATGGACAAATATACACATGCATATTTGTTTATATATCTCAGTATTTTTAAATATATTGCAATTTATACTTGCAATAAATAACTAAAATGTTTCATAATAGGCTTGTTTGATATGATCTGTCCAAATCTAGTGATTTTCACAAGTGATCACTGCAAAATGCATGCCGAGTGTTGTCTGATTTTATCTGATGTAAAGCTATGTCCACAATCTCTGGTATTGCGCAGTTGTCTCCCTGAATGTATGATGGAAGACGACTTGATGATGACACAGCATAATGTTTATTGGATTATACAACTATGAATTGTTCTGTTCTAAAATGCTTGATAATGTAACTCTGATATCATACTTTGACAGTACAGTCTATCTATGAGATATGTCATGCTTCTAAAAAATCTAAAGTACATGCCTGTATTTGAGTAAAAATGAATGCAAAAAGTTTTTTTAGTTGAAATTAAATAAGTACTTTTGCGTGTCTTTTTCATCATATTTATTTGCATTACTTTATTTTTAAGAGTGTATTTCTTGTGCTATTGTGGGATTACAAATTGTATTAAATGTTTAATTTAGATTCTTTTATCCACTTCCTGACTCAATGTATAACTGTGCTTTGTCTCAATCAATCATGTTGATCAGAGATTCAAAGATGGCAGAGTTGATTCAAGAACCCTGGCCAGACGTTGATTCGTTGATCAACGCCCAGACGTGGAATCGTTAGTTTGATTGGTTAGTGTCTATGCATTTGATTATCTGAGATGCACTTCCTCATGTCTTGCTTTGTATGAAGTTGTCTCCACCTCCAAAGAAAGTTTTTACCTTGAACTTGAAATTTCGATGACTCAGCTACCAACAGCTTGTGCTCTCAATAAAGAATCCTGCTGACGATCCAATCCGAAGTCTCTGGTCCTTCTGAGTTTCCTACTTGAAGAACCAAGTTCACAACACTATCAAACATGACTTTCTTTTCTATTGAAGGTCGAACCCCAATGAACTGTGACTTTCACAGAAGCATATCATCTCTTTAAATCTCCGAATTCAAAGTCCCTTCTGTGTCTGTCTTAAAAGACTTCTGTCTCTATAGAAGAAATGACTTCGTTCCTGAAGCCTGGTGTGGCATTCTATACCCATGAGCTTACTTCTAGAAAAGAGTTCTAAACACATCGTTTCAAATCTATGCAAATATGAAGAAAAAGTCAGTATTTGATGGAACTTCAGGTGAATGAGGCTTTTATGTTCCTTATAGAGAGTCCCAGGGGTCTGCTGACGCTCCTCGATGAATCACCGTTCAGACGATGAGCGTATTTGGACTTTGAGTGAGAAGGATGAATGTTTACCTGCATATTATCAGGGAACTGAGGGGAACGGTTTTCATTTATCTTTGAACACATTAGATGATTTGCATAAGATGTGACATTATTTTCATGACATTGTTCACTCAATTTCTCAGACTATTATAAAACACACTGCATTGCAAGTAAAGTGAGTCTACTGAGAATCATCATTACGTGTTGTGGGGCAAAGTGTGCTTCATTTTCATGAATATAATGTAATAATAATAATAATGTTAATTAACACAAATATATGTAATTATATTATTATAATTATTATTATTTATTTCTTTTTGATTTTGGTGTGAAATATTACCCGGGCAGGTTTTCATGAAATTGTGCCCCCTTCATTATCTCCAATGGCTGAATTTTTAATTCATTAGTAGCTGCACAGTTGTATTATTTACTGAGCTTAAAGGTTATGCACACACACAAACTACAGCTGAGGTGAAGCGGCAAATGTCAGGAACTTTCCGTCCAGGATTGAGGTTTCTAGGGGGTTTTATAAACCTTATGAAAAAGACACCAAAGTGCATTGAATGTGTACTAGTTGAAATTTTAGAAATACATTTATTTAGAAAGGATACTTTCTGGTAATATCATTTAAATTACTTTACTATGCATTATACACTATAAAGAGTGCAACGTTTTAATGCCAAATGAATAATATAGTATATTATTTTCTAACACACATATATCTCGTTTAATGCATTTTTTTTAATATGTATGTAGAACACAAAAGAACAAAATAAACTTTTAAGAACAAGAAATTTGTAAGGATTTACATATATGCATGCAACGTTTAAATGTGAATATTAACACCAATACTAAAATTGAATTTTAACTTGCAATGAAGTTGCAACTCATTAAAGTGTGTATTATAGACTTCCAAGGTATGTTATTTTCCTTCTAAGTCCTTGTTTTAAACATGCTTTTATATATTTCCATAAGCGCTGGGCTGCAGCAGTAGCTGTGAACCTGTGTACATCACTGAAGGTTAGACCTTTTTATCTGCGTTGTGCATCATTACACGTAGAGCCTCAAGCTTCAGCATGCTATTAAATAAACATAAAAAGACCTTTGAACATCCTTTTCGCTTTATCCAGAGGGAAACGTTGACATAACCAGTGAAGTGCAGCTTTATATTAATTTCAGCATTAATTCTGATCTTTCTAAATAATTATACATTTCAGAACAAATTACTTCTGAACTATGCGATATGCTAATATGCAATTATATCGCATTAAAATCCATATAAAATCCATTCTTTTGTTTTAACTTGATTAAAGCTGAATTGATGGGACTGCACACATAATTTGACAAGCTTTTGAATGAATCTATTCATGCAGCCGAACTGACTGATAAGGTCTACATGTCCTCCAAAATTCAGATTTGGTCCTCACATATAAGATGCCTTATGTAATTTTAGTACTTTTGTTTATTCAGGTCTCATACAGTCTTTAAAATTCATATTCAGATAGCAATCCAACTGCACAAGACACAATAACACTGTAGGTGTCCTGTAGTACATTAATGCTTACAGATCGTAATATCATGTTACTTATAAATGAGTCAGTAACAAATAAGAATGATAGAATGGGAAAAAAGATTTGAAAGCAATAATAATACAATTTAAATTCCAAATATGATTTTTCTTTTTAATTTAATTTAATTAAACTCTCAAAAACTGAACGTGTTTCAGTGCACAGTCTATGTGAACTGCATTTATAACGATTTTTTTAAGACCTTAATGTTCAGATCCAGACCAAAAAAATGATTGTTATGCTACTTCAGAGCCAGAATATATTTCACTCCTCCTTTTTCTCCCAGCAGGCAGCTCAGATTTTCATTTTCACGGGATTGCTGTTGTTATTTTATAAGCTACAGTCCCAAGTCTCCATCGATCACATAGAGAGCTGTTTGGCAACACACACCTGTTTAAATGTTTTGAGCTTCATGGCTCATGATGAGAGCACAGAATCACGCTCAGCAGAGGTGAAGAAAGACTTCTGATTACAGATCCGTCGAACCCGATTAGGATGCATGTGACCCGTGTGAACCCACCTCTCGCTGGATTTACAAAAAGCTGTTGTGCACAAACACACATGCTGATGACTGTCCACTCACTGTCCATCTGTGAGAGTGTTTTGTTATCAGTTAAACTTATCCTTCATACCACATTTAATTTATTTATTTTAACATTTTGATTACAAGATCATAGTTGGTTTATTAATCTGTTTTCCTCATCTTGGGCTTTTGACTGGTCCATATGATTTAGGTGGTGTCAGGTTTTACTGTCCTTGTAATCTGGACAAACTGAACCTACACACACACACGCACGAACGCACGCACAAAGTAAAAACAAACTTTTTGAATGGTTTCCGTAGGTCTTTCTGCTAAAAGCTTCAAATGGAGACATGGAAACTGTCATTCATCACAGATAACATTCGTCATTTGAGACTGTGTCCTGTTTGTTACATTTCATGACCCTTGTTGTCCTTATTGCATGTGTGTACAATTGTGTAAGTGTGTAAAGTAAATGGATTATGCACTATAAATGTTTCATTGATCAATCAATCAATCGGGCACTGATTCCTGAGTGCCTGAAGCAGAGAACATTATCAGCAATTATTATGAAACTCTCAATTTAAATGAAATGTTTTAGTTGTAATGACAATAGAAATACATGCTTGACCTGTAAAACGAATGTAGATGGCAGCTCAGGTCATTTGGTCTAGAAACAATGCTGATAAATGTTTCATATATTTCAGAAATTCCTTTAATTTATGACCTCATACTGAGAGAATGTTTGCCTGCAGACTTCAGTATCTTGGCAAAGCTGAGTGCAGTGTGAGACTGTAGAAGAGACAAGTGAGATTGGGATCTTACCACAGGATAAAAATCTGAGAAGCAGCTCACGGTGTCTGCATTTGAAACACTAAAGAGACGGTTTCTATCTGAGGTCGAGTGTTCATTTTGCATGAAGTCCTGTAATCTCATGTTCTGAGTTTTGTTTAGAATGATTCTGAAATTGCGACAGCTCTAGAAATCTGCTGTGTTGGATTATAAGGATTTGTCCGATGCTTATGTAACATGTCATGCTGAAGTGTTTAGTGAGTGTGTTTCAGCTGGCGCAGGGTTTATTGTGTCATAAACTCAAATGTCACACTAATAATGTGTGCGATCAGGTTAGGAATATGTACATACAGTGGATTCATGGGTTTTGATGTGTAAGAGTGTGTTTGTGTGCTGCAGTCAGTGTCCATGTGCGATCACTGTGTTTGTCTGTGGGTTTATTTGGCTGTTCTTTGTCCCAAAATTGTCTCCAAGTTTGCTACATGGCTCCTCCGGAGACATCCTGATATGTAGAAATGATTTATAAATGAAGTAAATAATGTTTAAAAATTAAACAACTTTGCTTGGTTGGTTAAGATTACGTCGTAGTTATAATTAGTTTTATGTAAAAACAATAGAAGTTTACAATATGAAGTGCCATGTTTTGTATTTAAACACTTTTATTTTTTTCTCTAGCTTATGCAAGATATGTACACACAGTTACACAGTGTTGAATAAGTATGATAGAGTTTAGTGTGTATGGGTCATATTTTGCCTGCATTGTGGGGACCAACCACCACGTGTGAGGTGTGTGTGTGTGTGTGTGTGTGTGTGTGTGTGTGTGTGTGTGTGTGTGTGTGTGTGTGTGTGTGTGTGTGTGTGTGTGTGTGAGAAAGAGAGTGTGTGTGTGTGTGTGTGTGTGTGTGTGTGTGTGGGAGAGAGAGAGAGAGAGAGTGTGTGTGTGTGTGTGTGTGTGGTGTGTGTGTGTGTGTGTGTGTGTGTGTTGTGGTGTGTGGTGTGTGTGTGTGTGTGTGTGTGAGGATGTGTGTGTTGGTGTGTAGTGGGGTGAGAGAGAGAAGTTTGTTTATCATCACTAGAGAGAAGAGAGAGTGTGTGTGTGTGTGTGTGTGTTTGTGAGTGTGTGTGTGTGAGAGAGAGAGAGAGAGAGTGTGAGAGTGTGAGTGTGTGTGTGTGTGTCTGTGTGTGTGTGTGTGTGAGAGAGAGACAGAGGTGTGTGTGAGTGTGATGTGAGTGTGTGTGTGTGTGTGTGTGTGTGGTGGTTGTGGTGTGTGTGTGTTTGTGTGTGTGTTGTGGAGTGAAGTGTGTGTGTGTGTGTGTGGTGTGGTGGTGTGTAGTGTGTGTGTGGGAAGGAGGGGGGTGTGTGGGTGTGTGTGTGTGGTGGGTGTGTGGTGTGTGTTGGTGTGTGTGTGGTGTGTGTGTGTGTGTGTGTGTGTGTGTGATGTGTGATGTTGGTGTGGGTGTGTGTGTGGTGGTGTGGGGGTGTGGTGTGTGTGTGTGTGTGTGTGTGTGTGGTGTGTGTGTGTGTGGATGGTGTAACAGCACTGTAGGGGTTTCTCTGGCTCAACCGTTTGTTTATCATCACTCAGTTCACTAAGCTGAAGAGAGAAGTTACTCTGTTATTCAAACGGAATAATCAAACCCTCTGCAGCTCATTTTACTTCCTTACGAAGTCACTTTATGCCTCTGTAAGTCTATCCTTGTTGTTCTCTCTCTCCTTAGACACAAAACTCTGCAGTCTCCTTTCCACATGCTCTTATATAAGATTATCGATTTCAAATGGAAATATGAAGGAAGCACAAGAACTGAAAAGAGATTATTTTTTTCAATTTTCCATTTGCTGTTCTTCATTTCTTCCACCGGCTCTTGCTCGTGCTGCTGACAGACCATTGGACTCCAATCATGTGGTCATTTCTTAATAAAAGCCCTTGTGAAAAGAAGTGCACTTATGTGTATTAAATGTGAACTTGTAGTGTACTACAAATCTTAGAAGTATATTAAAAAACTGTACTTTCATATAATATAATATTAATGAAATAAAAACCCACTTTAGCGTTCTTATCATTGTTTTTATAATATTTTGTTGTGCTTTAAAGAGGTACACTAACATACGAAAGCACATGTAAAGTAGTTGATTCTAATTTTAACTTTATATTAAATTATATATGTTATACGGTTGTTGTTGTTGTAGTTGCTGTTATAATTATTATATAATGCGTATATATATATATATATATATATATATATATATATATTAGGGGTTGAGCAACTTCTGATTTTTTTAAAGTCGACTTTTATGTGATGAAAGTCAAGTCGACTAGTCGCTGATGACGTTTAATGTCATTAATGTGCCTTAGGCTGGCCACAATAAAAGGCCACTCTAAAATGTGCAGTTTTACTTTATTGGGGTGTTTGGGATGCTCTGGATCGGTGTATACGACAGCGTGTTCCAGTTCCTGCCAATGTCCAGCAACTTCACATCAGCCATTGAAGAGGAGTGAACCAACATCCCACAGGCCACAATCAACAACCTGATCAACTCTATGTGAAGGAGATGTGTTGCACTGCCTGAGGCAAATGGTGGTCACACCAGATACTGACTGGTTTTCGGACCCCCCCGGACCCCCCCCCAATACAGGCCTTTTATTGTGGCCAGCCTAAGGCACACCTGAGCAATAATCATGCTGTCTAATCAGCATCTTGATATGCCACACCTGTGAGGTGGATGGATTATCTCGTTCACTAACACAGATTTAGACAGATTTGTGAACAATATTTGAGAGAAATAGGCCTTTTGTGTACATAGAAAAAGTCTTAGATCTTTGAGTTCAGCTCATGAAAAATGGGGGCATTTATAATTTTGTTCAGTGTATATATATATATATATATATAGTATTCTGCCATAAATGCTCGCCAGTACATTCAGCAGTACACTTTAACCATATTTCAGTACAATAGAAATAATTATGAAATTATCAAAAAAGAGTCCTTATGTCAAAAAGGCACTATGTAATTCATGCAAAAATATTTTTTTTATGTAATTGGTAATAATATGCAATTAGATGGCTGAAAAATTACATTCAATTTCTTAAGTGTTATCTTTTAAAAATAATTTCCATAATAAGTACTCTTATTAAAAATATGTGTCACAAGGGAGAAATGTCTGTCTGTGTGTGTTTGTCTCAAATGTGTGATATGAATACATCAGCTTGTCAGGATGAACTATTTCCTGCTTGTTAAATATTACAGTTTTCTCTTTGTGATTGTTTAATATGCTTGAGGGCAGATGATGACAGCAGACGATGACTTGATGTTTATTTGATTTATTCTGCCAGAAGATCTCAGACACTTATGTTTCGAACAGTATACCACCATACCAGTCATGCTGCTTCTGAAGTATGCAGCATGCATGTAAGGTTTGTGATACGCAAATATCCTGTATGCATGAAATACATTTGCCAAAAGATGTACAACCACAGCACACTTCATGGAATACTGTTTCCCACAGTTCAATTCACTCAATTTGACCTTCCATTTCCAGTTATTAATCAGCAATAGTTGTTGGGCAGAATATGACACAGTACTACGTGTAGTTAATGTTTTTTTCTCTCCCCCTTTCAAACAATCAGCCTACTTTGGTGATACTATGCTAAGAGTGATGGATCACATGGTAATTAATATCATGGCATTTTATTTTGTTCAGGGTTATTAGGTAAAACACACCAACCAACCAACCAATAAATAATTAACTTGAAGTAAAATAACATTAACCATACCATACCATAAAATATTAAACACTTTTTTTAAACAAATTTCCAAGAAAACACTTCTCAATTTAGTACTAAAGAAATAACAAAATAAATACAATAAAATTGAAATCTGAAGCTTAATAAAAACCATAAGGACATAAAAAGACAAAAACAAGCAAAACAAATACTATGCCTAAAATTAAAGCCAAAATATAAAGTATTATTCAAAAATATTAATTATTAATATTATTAAAATTAAACTGAAAAAAGATTAATTGAATTCACACAAAAAAGTAAGGCCAGTGGTTGCAATCAATTTATTTGAGCTACATTTTAATAAAAAAAATAGTTGACTAACTTAAAAAAAAGTTATTTAAATGTAGCTAAAATAAAACAAATTTAAACCACTTACCAAACCATCCATAATAATAAAGCAGTAGATACCAGCTTAGTGTAATATTGAGTCACAAACGCATCCACTGCTGTAAATCCCGGTTCAGTTAGAGAAGGCTCCATTGAACAACATCAGATCGAGCACTTTAGTCCAACGAAGCAATAACGTTGTTATACGGACGGATATTCCTTTGTTTACATCTCCTTTCTTCAGGGAGAGTTATTGTTCGTATCCACTTTGGAATAGCTCATGCTCAAAAAACTGCATCTTGGTTGTAAAAAAACACATGGTTTTGTAGTATACAGTGTTACACACAGAATGAGACCATCTCCCAAAAAAAGTAAACAAAAAATTGTTTATTTGAATTCTGGCGCTCTCTTGCAAGGGCTGTGACGCACGCTGTGACACACCTGTCATGTGATGGGGGCGGAACTTAGCGATCGGCTTTTTGGACCAAATTTTTTTGTTTTTGTCAAAAAAAATTATCTATGTGTATGTGTATTTTGTGGGGAATGTGGCTGATCTGTATGATCAGCATCTGTGTGGCTGATAATCAGCTGTGATTACTCTGAATGAATGAGGGCTATCGCTATGCGGCCGTTATGGACTATATGGCCCATATCTGTATGATTATCATCTGTATTATCCCGCACATCAGCGTGTGATTACTGACTATTAACAGCAATCAGTGTGAATGTCTGGCCATATCAGTGTATGTCTGGCAATCAGAGTATGTACGTGAGTATGTACTACATACAAAGTTTATTTTTTTATTACTCAAATTATTCTTATTGTATGTTTTGGTTTCATGGTATCTTCTTCAGATTTGAAATATAAACTCACGAGACATGTGACTTTCAACCCATTACTTTTCTAGATTGCTCCAGGACTTATTATTATTTTTTATTCAGTGTGGTACACTTTTTTCAAGGCACTTCAGTCTCTATAACGTTTTATATTTTTGAGCATTATCAACTCTGGATGATGGATAGTAAAGCCCAAAGGGTCTTCTTTGCAAAGACACCAAAATTGTGTGTGTAGCACCCTGAAGTCAGCACCTGTTATCATTTTAAGTTAGGTAGGTCTTTTTCAGCTGTGAGTCCCAAAATGGGGAGTGCTGGCTAACAGGTTAAAATAATTAGTATAATTTCTTTAAGTGTATAAACATTTACAATAAAATAACACTGATTTTGTCACTGAATCATTAATAATTTAATAATACATGTTCTGTACTTAAGATGTTTCACATCAGCCTGGTTCCATTACAGTTATAATGCTCCCTTAGAAGGTAGCTGCCTATGTAGAGAGTTCCCTAGGTTTTAGAACACAGCCCATGTAGCTATAAAGCAAAACACATATACATCCTCTGATTTTTGTTTAGGCTTCCTTTCCCCTTCTGATATCTTCCCTCTCAACTTCAACCATCTCTCTCTTGCTTCTTCCCAACATACCACTCTCATGATTCTCTCTATTTTAAGCGCTTTCATCTGCAATCCCTGTGATCTGTCCATTCACATTGAGTTTCAACGGGATGCAAGCCTTTGTGCTCCTCACTCTGATGAGTGAGAGCGAGTTAGCCCACATCATTACATCCAGTGATTTACCCCGCTTAACTTCCCACCAGCGTGACATCTCAGCCCAACCAAAAGAGGCCACCCCCCCCCCCAACCATTCCAGAAACCATTACACAACTCCAACCGATCCCAAAAAAGAACGTCATGCTCCATCTGAAATTTACCATCAAACATATCTCAGCAGGAAAATGACAGAATGGGAAAATAGATGGAGGCCAAGCTATTTTGCTAGCACTGTTTCTTGTCCAACCACAGCAATTCAGAATGACTTAACATTATCAAATTGAGGATAGTTGGAGCAAGTTACTTGGAAACCAAGTTACTTGGTTTCAAAACAATCACACTTAAGCACTGAGGTTGTTTGTGAGTGGCTGATTGGCTAAAAAGAGTCTTTGGTGCATGTTATCTTGGCTCCTCTGAAATGAGAGCATGAAACGCTGACTTGTCATATCAGAGAGCCGTAGGCAAGGAAGAAATGCTTTCTGACAGCATGTGTTTGAATGGCTCATCCCCTCTGAGCCGAAAGAGTGAATCACTGAACTGTTAACTCTATTCTAAAACACACTTAATGTTAATTTAAAAACAATAAGGATATGTGTAGTCTTACAACAACATTAATGAGAAAAACCGGACAACATAGACTCACTGGAAAAACGTGCCTTTGCCTACATTTTGCAGAACTCAAAACACGTAGACAAAAATTGGGATTGCAGAGGCAGATTAGGGAGTCATAAAGACCTATTTTGGTGCAGTTCCTTGCACAGTACTATGTTATGACTTCAGAACATGAATACGTTTAGATTTTTGCATAGCACAGCCGACTCCATTATACAGTGCCCTTCCCGCTTTTTTTTTTTTTTGTGCATATTTTTCACACATGATTGTTTCAGTTCATCAAAATAATTTTAATACTAAACAAAGATGACCCGAATAAGTATAAAATACAGTTTAAAAAAAAATATTTCAGTTATTAAGGGAAAAAAGCTGTCGAAACCTGCCTTGCACTACGTGAAATAGTAATTTACCCTAAATGTAATAACTGGTTGTGCCACCCTTTTCAGCAACAACTGCAATCAAGCATTTGCGATAATTGGCAATGAGTCTTTTTTGCTGTGGAGGAATTTAGGCCTTCTCTTCTTTGCAGAATTGTTTTAATTCAGCCACGTTTGAGGGTTTTTGAGTACGAATTGACTGATTAAGGTCTTGCCACAGCATCTCAATCGGATTTAAGTCCGGACTTTGATTTGGCCACTCCAAAACCTTAATTTATTTTCTTGAGCCATTCAGCCTTGGACTTGCTGGTGTGTTTGGGATCATTGTCTTGCTCCATAACCCAAGTGTGCTTGAGCTTGAGGTCACAAACATTCTCCTTCAGGATTTTGTGATAGAGTGCAGAATTTATGGTTCCATCAATTATGGCAAGTCATCCAGGTTTTGAAGCTGCAAAGCAGCCCCAGACCATCACACCTAAAGAGAGCAGCCCGGAAAATGGAGCGCAGCTAGAAGAAAACAAAACTAGAGGTATTTCGTATTGCTTGGCGGGAAAGTACGCTGCTAAAAACTGCTAAATCTGATGACTTTTCATCTCTTTTAGAAGAAAACAAATCTAACCCCAGGTATTTATTCAATACAGTGGCAAAATTGACAAAGAATACAGCATCAACAGGTGTTTACATTTCACAACAGCACAGCAGTAATGACTTTATGAACTATTTTACTTCCAAAATCGATACTAGAGATCAAACTGTAACCATGCAGCCATCATCTACATTATCACATCAAATGGTGCACTATAGGTCGCTTGAGGAACAATTCCATTCATTCTCTACTATAGGAGAGGAAGAATTGTATAAACTTGATAAATCAGCTAAACCAACACGATATCTGTTAGACCCTATTCCATCTAAACTACTAAAAGTGGTGATTCCAGAAGTCACAGATCCTCTTTTGGATATTATTAATTCAACATTGTCATTAGGATATGTCCCCAAAACCTTTAAATCGGCTATTATTAAGCCTCTCATTAAAAAACAAGACAACTTGACCCCATCTAGTTAACTAGAGACTGGTCTCGAATCTCCCTTTTCTCTCAAAGATACTAGAAAAGGTAGTATCCTCACAATTAAAGGTACATCTAAAAAAAATTGAATATGGTGAAAAAGTTCATTTTTTCTTGTAACTTATTTAAAAAAGTGAAACTTTCATATATTTTAGATTCATTACATGTAAAGTAAAACACTTAAACAGTTTTTTGTTTTAATTTTGATAATTAGAGCTTACAGCTAATAAAAGTCCAAAATCAGTATCTCAGAATATTATAATATTAACATTTGAGTTTCAATAAATGACCATCCATACAGTATAAATTATCTCTTGTTCTTTGAAACCACAATAATGGGGAACACTGCTGACTTGGCAATGGTCCAGAAGACGATCATTGATGCCCTCACAAAGAGAGTAAGTCACAGCGTCATTACTGAAAGGGGGGGCTGTTCATTAGTGCTGTATCAAGAGCAGGTGGTGTTCAAGAAATTGGGTAGTCTCAATGCGCACAAGCAACAGGGGAAGGAGACAAGCTGCGAGGAAAATGTCAGCAAATGAGCGCAAGCTGGGAGAATACTGACAGAGAGAGAGAAGCGCGCTGTTCTCTTCTCAAGTGAGCAGAAGCAACACGATTCTGTAAGGGGAGGGGCGCTGTGACTAGCCTATCACAGAACGCAGACACAGTCAGCTACCCAATGAGAATTTTTATTAATCAAGATATTGACTCGTATTACTTATGATACTCGTACTCGCAAAAGTGGTACCGGATACGTTTCAGCCGAGTGCTCAACTAATTGAGAGAGTAAGTCACAGAGGGTCACTGAACGGGGGGCTGTTCAAGGAGTGCATCAAAGCATTTAAATGCTAAGGAAAGGAAGAAATTGCACAAGCAACAGGGATGACAAGCTTGAGAATACTGTCAAGCAAAGCCGATTCTTGGAGAGCCACAAGGAGTGAACTGAAGCTGGAGTCAGTGCAGAACCACGCTCAGACATCTTCAGGAACTACTTCTGAAACAGAAACATCGTCAGAAGCATCTTACCTGGCTAAGAAGAAAAATAACTGGACTGTTGCTCAGTGGTCCAAAGTCCTCTTTTCAGATGAAAGTGAATTTTGCATTTCATTTGGAAATCAAGGTCCCAGATTCTGGAGGAAGAGTGGTGAGGCACAGAATCAGGCCATGTCATCTGCTGGTGTTGGTCACTGTGTTTTCTGAAGTCCACAGTCAACAGCCATCTACCAGGAAATTTTAGAGCACTTCATGCTTCCTTCTGCTGACAAGCTTTATGGAGATGCTGATTTCATTTTCCAGCAGGACTTGGCACCTGCCCACACTGCCAAAGGTACCAAAAGCTGGTTCAATGACCATGGTGTTACTGTGCTTGATTGGCCAGCAAACTCGCCTGACCTGACCCCAAGAGAATCTATGGTGTAGTCAAGAGGAGAGAGAGACACCAGACCCAACAATGCAGATGACCTGAAGGCCGCTATCAAAGCAAACTGGGCTTCATTACACCTGAGCAGTGCCACAGGCTGATTGCCTCCATGCCACGCCACATTGATGCAGTAATTCATGCAAAAGGAGGCCCAACCAAGTATTGAGTGCATAGAAATAAACATACCTTTCAGAAGCCTGGCATTTCTGTTTAAAATATCCTTTTTTATTGATCTTATGTAATATTCAAATTTTCTGAGACACTGAATGTTGGGTTTTTCATTATCTGTAAGGCACAATCATCAAAATTTCAAGAAATAAAGGCTTGCAAAGTTTCACTCTCTGTGTAATGAATCTATACAATATTGACCTTTTTCATGATATTTTAATTGTTTTAGATGTACCTGTAGTCCTCCATGTCCACTGCGTTCTCAAAACTCTGGCCATTTGATAATACCTAGAATATCAAAATCAACTGCGGGTGCCATATCCTTTTTCTATTTAGCGCCCAAACTCTGGAATAATCTACCTAACAATGTTCGGGAGGCAGACACACTCTGTCAGTTTAAATCTAGATTAAAGACCCATCTCTTTAACCTGGTGTACACATAACACACTAAAACACTTCTAATATTCAAATCCGTTAAAGGATTGTTAGGCTGCATTAATTAGGTCAACCGGAACCGGGAACACTTCCCATAAAAAGATTGACATCTAAGCTAATATTAGTTTGTTTCTTTCTTATTCAGAGGTCACCGTAGCCACCCGATCCGGTCCGTATTCAGCCCAGATGGTCACTGCAATCACCATATCCAGTCCGTATCCAGATCAGATGGTGGATCAGCACCTACAGCCTCTACAGCCCTGGACTTCAGCGGAGACCAGGACACCTAGATCAGCTCCAGAGACAGATCCCCAGTGAAGACCCCGTCACCTAGACATCCATCGGGATAGGACCACTGGAACCAGTGGAGCCCTTACAATCTGACTTGGCTGCAGTTGTAACAAACTGCTGGTTCATCTGTCCAGAGGAGAACTGCCCCCCGACTGAGCCTGGTTTCTCCCAAGGTTATTTCTCCATTCTGTCACTGATGGAGTTTTGGTTGCTTGCCGCTGTCGCCTCTGGCTTGCTTAGTTGGGGACACTTCATTTCCAGCGATATCATCGACTTGATTGCACAGATACTATTTAAACTGAACTGAGCTGGACGATGCCATCACTGAATTCAATAATGAAAAGGCTTCAACTGAAAATTGAGTATTTAATCTTGTCATTTTAAATTATTGACACACTATTTTCTTCTTTTTATATTGTGCAGTTGCTTTGACACAATTTGTATTGTTAAAAGCGCTTTATAAATAATGGTGACTTGACTTGACTACCTCCACCATATTTGATTGTTGGTATGATGTTCTTTTTATGAAATGCTGTGTTGGTTTTACGCCATATGTAACAGGACACACACATTCCAAAAAGTTAAACTTTTGTTGCATCAGTCCACAGAATATTTGCTTAAAGTCTTGGGCATAACCAAGATATTTTATTTTTGGTAAATGTGAGACAAGCCTTTGTGTTCTCTTTGGTCAGCAGTGGCTTTTGCCTTGTAACTCTCCCATGGATGCCGTTTTTGCCCAGTCTCTTACTTATTGTTGAATCATGAACACTGACCTTAATTGAAGCATGTGAGGCCTGCAGTTCTTCAGATGTTGTTCTGGGCTCCTGGGAAGGTTCACCACTGTGCTGTTTTCTCCATTTGTAGATAAGGGCTCTGACCATGGCTCACTGGAGTCTCAAAGCCTTAGAAATGGCTTTATAACCCTATAAGACTGATACGTGTCAACTGTTTAGTTTCTCATCTGTTCTTGAATTTCTTTAGATCGCGGCATGATGTGTTGCTCTTTAAGCATGCTTCACTTTGTCAGACAGGTTCTATTTAAGTGATTTCTTGATACAACAGGTCTTGCAGTAATCAGGCTTGGGTTTGGCTAGTGAAATTTAGCTCAGCTTTCTAAATCACAGTTTATTTAATAATTTAATAATTTATAAATTAATTTAACAGGAGGGGGCAATTCAATTTTCATGTAGGGCCAGGTAGGTTTGGACAGCTTTTTTTCATTAATAAATGAAATCATCGTTTAAAAACGGCATTTTGTATGTACTTGCATTATCTTTGTGTAATGTGAACATTTGTTTGATGATCTGAATCTTTTTAGTGTTACAAATATGCAAACAATAAAAAAAATCAGGAAGGGGCAAAAGTCTTTTCACGGCACTCTATATGGCTATAATAGTAAACTTGCTCGGTAGCGCACCTGGTACAGCACTGCATTTGCAATGTGGAGCTCTCCCGTGAAACACAACTTAAGGTCAGTTTGCGCTGACAGACAGCAACAGACACTTGTTGTTGTTGTTTTTTGCATCAGAGTGTTAACTGTCGGAGCTATAATTTTCACAGATTGAACATGCTGAATTGACATTGTTGGATCTTGGTACTGTAAACTGCTGACGGTCTGCATTGGTCAGCATCCGTCAGTGCAGCTTGTGTTGGGTTTTACAATAAAAGAGCTCAAAGACTTGTAGAAGCAAACTAAAATGACATGGTTGCTTTAACAAATGCGTTTTTATCTCATATTTGGTTTTAGGTGAGTTTAGTGTGGGTTTAGTGTAGGTCAAAATGACAGCAGATTTACATTCAGCTGTTAAGGACCAAACCGAGCATGCGTTTATGTCACTTACTGGACATTTAACATAACAACGTAATATAATTTTCCAATCAGCCCAGGATGAAACCTGAGGATAAAATTAAGCCTAGATGATGTAAAGACTGAATCAAAGGATATTTGATCTGTTGAGGTATCTGGCATTGGCAACACTGTGATTTTCCATAAAAAATGTATGAACACCTAAACCTCATAAATGAAATTATAGCAGATTCAGCCTTTTTTTTATAATTTGTTGAGTGAAAGATTAAATTACTGACATAGCTATTATACATAGACAGTCACTTTTTGGCACTGACTTCTGTAATGATGTAAGCTGCAGAAAGTGTCATTGACAAATTCTGGAAAAATTGTTACAAACAGAAAAATATAAACACTGAACTGTGTATCATGACGTTGGAACACTGGAACTAATGGTTGGATAAAATAAATGTATACCATAATGAGTAAAATCAGCAATCCTGGGTAATATTACATCTTCTAGATGACTCTTCCATCCGCTCTGAAACTAAAGCCACTGGGAGTGTCCATAACTTGATCCAATGCAGGTGTGCCCAGCCATTGAGTTTAGCTCCATCCAGATAAATCAGCAAAGTAGTTTTGATACAATAAATTGTATTAATGGCACCTCAAGTTTATGACATTTCCACATTTATTGTCTCACTGAGGAGATACAGCGCTATTTGTATATCTAGAAGCAAAGATCTGATGATGTGAAAATCAATATATATGAGTATGCATTTGTGCAAGCACAGATTTTTTTTGTTTTTAGAAAAGACTTAAAATATAATGAGCTTTAAGTGATTAGCCTTCAAAAAGACTTGTAATCCTGGGAGCAAGTCCAGACATTGAAAAATCAAGCATTGGGGCTTAATGTGGTTATACTGTTTAATCCACAGAAATCAAAGAATGCCCATGTGAGTTGTCAGTCAAGGAAATCTATATCGCATTTAATCCTGCTTCACGTTGGGGTCCTTATCAGCCAGTCAGGGTTTATTTTGTGACCAGCTGACCTGGAAAAACAAGCTCCTTAGTGATTTCTTTAGTGTTGCTCATTTTTCTACATATTTATTCTCCTGTATTTCCTTACTATTTCTTCTCACATAACAAAAAAATAGTCAAATGAACATTTCATGCCCATTTATTTATCTTGTAAGTAGCCATGGAATAATAATAAGTGGGATAATATACAATCAAGCCAATCATAATTGAAATATAAACCCCTTCACAGTGATTCAAGACCTCAAAGCATACAGATGTATAACTGTATATAATGAGCTAATGAAAAAGTCATGAGCAAAGGTGGTAAAGCTGTCATTAAAGCAAAAGGTTAACATAACAAACACACTGACAACATACATACGTTTTCATTTCTGGTGCTTTTGTAAAACAATAGTGTTGCTGAAAAGCATTGCACTTTGCAGTTATTAAATATTAATTGAGCATGTTGCTAGCCTATGTGATATTCTGCACCTGTCTTTAGTCTGATAGGACACATGTGTGAAATTGAAGACAGTTGATTCATACATCCACTAAAAACGGGGGGTTGAAAATGCAAACTTTTGAAAACGGGTGTCAAAGTGCAAGTTTTCTGAAAATGATACTGTTACCGTCTCAAAAACTTGTTTCAGTCTATTGGGATTTGTGCAGGTACGTAGTGTTTCTTTAAACTGCCAACTTCTGGCCTGGCATGAATAATGCAATTGTTTGAATTGTTTTGTGGATTTGTGTGAATGGGGATCGTTTGACAATATTGTCGTCTGTACTTTAACTTTTCAAATGTGCAAATAAAAAAAAAAAAACATTTTTTTGTGCAATCGTTGTTTTATAAACGTACCATATAATGCTATTTGATTAAAAAGTAAATGAGCTAAAATTATGTTAAATTTAAAATAAATGTAGTTATTTTGAGGCTACTGCGCATGTTAACAACCAGAAATCAACCTGACCTTGAACTTGAATACATTTTCAGATTTGCATAGTCCCACAGGTCAGCATCAGTAAAAAGACACATGTGAGGTTTTTAGAAAGCACAGAAATCAGTCCACTCACATTCTGTGGTTCATGCGTGCCTCCAACACAACATAACTCATCTTATATAGGCCACACTGCCCAATGTGGGCTGAGAAATGTTAACAGTTCTAGCATTGGCAAGAAAGCTTTTCAAAATATCCAAAGTATCAGGCTCTAATAGAAGAGAGATGTTAATTCGTGCTCCTCCAACATTTGCTCCTACTCAAGTGTGACTTCCGTATAACGCTCATGAACTTCATCACTGCAGAATACACACTGAGCTGAACAGAATGTTCTAACAGATTCATGAGAACACTTTACATGTTCTTTCTTCGTTTTATATATAAATGAGCTTGATAAGATCACAAGTTGCTTCGTATCATTTGTCACTAGAATTGAAATTGGATGTGAATGTGCTTTTAGAAACGTTGTTATCTTCCTTTTAGGGAGGCCACAAGTGCCTGCCTTTGGCAAAAAAAACAACCTGTGATCATTCAGATGGTCGGAAGTCAGTCATTTGTTTTTGGGTGGTCTGCAGGCAGACAGAGCGGAGGAAGCACCGTGCCATTTACCGTCCCCTGACACCTCATTCCACCGAGATAAGAGCATTACTGGAATATTTTTAGTTTACAGTCCCCCAAAATAAAGCTTGTGCTACTTCTGAGAGAAACTCATGAAAGCAGTCTGGAAATAGGATCTGAATTATTTACAATATGCTAAAAGTGTTTAAGCTTAAAGTGTTTCAAGCAGTAATGGTGTGGAGCAGCAAATGATGATCTAAAATGCTCTCACTATACATTACTCTTGAAGAACACCAAGTAATTATTTATATCTTGCCAGATGATGTGACAATGCTGTTAGACTTAATACTACAGTAACATCTGTTTATAACAGCTGCAGCAAGTTTTTGGTTAACAGATGCCTCTTTAGAAATACTATTAATTTCATATAATTAATTTATTCGGCTAGTTTTCCCTGAGGAGAATGTTGTGTATTCGCATATAACCTTGGTTTTAAAAAAGGGGCCAAATTACCTCATGTTGTCTTCTGAGAAGTCCCATCTGGAGAGGGATATCCGTGATTGCAGTATTTATCCGCAGTTATTTTGACCTTCAACAAACACGTAACTAAAGCTACATTTCTTGTTGCACCGCCTGGTGCACCTTCAGTATCGATTTTGACTTTTGTGCCACGTTTCTGGCTAATTAACAGTTGGTGGTTCAAGTACTGATGTTATCACATCTGAAATACATAGAAAATGAAATCAATAAAGAGTGTCTTATCAAGGACTGCTCTGAAAGGCCACCGAATTAACTATATATACATAACTTTATGATTACACATTTAATCACAGACTTTCATAATGCCCTCATCCAGACAACAGAGACTCTAGTCGTACTTAAAACTACAAAGACGTAATTTCCACCAAAATCAATAAAAGAAATTATGATTATTGCAAAACAAATGTTTTTTGGATTAGCTACTAATCCCATCTGAGCACTCTCAAAAAAAAATGGTAACAAAAGCTGTCACTTCTGAGGCGATACCTTTTTTAAAACTACTGATATGTACCAATATGCCGCTTTTAGAGTTAAATAAGGTACAAAGTTGCACTTTTTGAAAAGGGTACTGCCCCATTGACAACTTTTTTATTTTTTTTTACAGAGAGTGAATACTTAGGAAGTGAGTAAAAATGACAGAGAAAAGGTGAGTTGTATTTAACTGGTCATGTGACCTCAACGTGGAGTTCTGTAATGAAGAATTGACTCACCTTTTGCGGAAAAATACAGGTATTTCTAGTTCACTGAATGAATAAATGAATGAATGGTTGGCCACCCCATGCACAGCAGCTGCTTCTGTCTCTTTTTTTCTTGTGTTTATTTAGACGCAGAATGTCTTTACGACCACATCAAACAGAAGACTTTTAAGACGTGCACTCCAACATCACCTCAGTGCCAGTCAAAGGAGCGTAGAACAGGTGGGGAGGAGCTTCAGTAGAACAACAGTGAACTGCGGTTAGATGAGATGTTGTCAGGTCCTATGTCAGTAAAAACGAATATTCCTGTCTTGTCAGCCAATATACTGTTCTCGTAGCGCATGCTCTTCAATTGCATGCACAAATGCGACAGCCCACACTGTAGCCTGAATCATTTCATATTAAAGCACAAAGAAACTATGCGCATGCAATGTTATATATGCAATTTGTTATATATGAGTCACATATGAGTCACCGAGGTCCTGACTCTCTGTGGTCATTAAAAATCCCATGGCACTTCTCGTAAAGAGTAGGGGTGTAACCCCGGTGTCCTGGCCAAATTCCCCCACTGGCCCTTGTCAATCATGGCCTTGTAATATCCCCCCCATACTCGATTGGCTCTATCCCCATCTGGTGTGTGGTGAGCCCACTACTCGATTGGCTCTCTCTCCTCTCCATGACTGGTGTGTGGTGAGCTCTTGATTGGTTCTATGAATCTCCTCTCCACCTGTAGCTGGTGTGTGGTGAGAGCTGGTGTCTCTCTCCTCTCCACCTGTGGTGAGATACACTTGCATCCACTCTCCACCTGATTGTGTGGTGAGCTCTATGACTCTCTCTCCTCTGGTGTGTGGTGAGCCACCTGTAGCTCTCTCTCCTCTCACCTGGTGTGTGGTGAGCATACACTTGCATACTCTCTTTCCTCTCCACCTTGCTGGTGTGTGGTGATTGCTCTATGACTCTCTCTCCTCTCACCTGTAGCTGGTGTGTGGTGAGAGCATACACTTGATTGGCTCTATGACTCTCTGTAGTGGTGTGTGGTGAGCGACATTGATTGCCTCTCCACCTGTAGCTGGTGTGTGGTGAGTGCATACACCCAATCTCTTTTCCACCAATATGTGGTGGGTTCTTGATTGGCTCTATGCTCTCTCATCTCCACCTGTAGCTGGTGTGTGGTGAGAGAGACCCCCCCATACACTGATGATATTGGCTCTATGACTCTTCTCCTCTTCACTGTCATTGTGTGTGGTGAGCAGCAATACACAATAATGTGCTATATATGTGCACTCATTCTATTCATTAATTCTTCACATTTAGCTGGTGTGTGGTGAGAATACACTGTTGGCTCTGACAAAGCAGTGGTTTTCTCTCCCTCAAACTGTCCTGGTGTGTGGTGAGCAGCATACACTTGATTGGCTCTTACTGTCTCTCTCCTCTCCACCTGTAGCTGGTGTGTGGTGAGTGCATACACTTGATTGGCTCAGTTACTCTTGATCTTCCTCTCCACCTGTAGCTGGTGTGTGGTGAGCGCACACTTGATTGGCTCTTTGACTCTCTCTCCTCTCCACCTGTGGCTGCTGTGTGGTGAGCCATACACTTGATTGGCTCTATGACTCTCTTCCTCTCCACCTTAGCTGGTGTGTGGTGAGCTCACTGGCACCGTTGTCCTGTGGCAGCCGTCGCATCATCCAAGTGGATGCTGCACACATGGTGGTGGTTGAGGAGAGACCCCCACCACATGATTGTGAATGCTTTGGGTGTACAGCAATACACAATAATGCGCTATATATGTGCATCATTTCATAATTCATAAATTCATTCACATTTAAGAACATGTTCTCTGAAATGCAGTGGTTTTCAAAACTATCTCCCTCATCTAACACACCCGATTCAACTCATCAGCTGATTAGTAAAGACTTTCAGAACTGAAGTGGGTCAGAAAAGGTAAAGAGTTGTGAGAAAATACATTGCATGTCCGATCCACGTCACATTTAGCAGCGGCAGCTCTTAAAGTAACATCAGCCAATAATCTAATAACCCAGCTGCTGTGATGTCTGTGAATCAGGTAAGACTGACAAGGTAGCTTAATATGACATTTATTATAACAGGTTTAGGGAAATGTTTATGTAAGTTAAATTAAAAGTTATTATTTTCTTGTATAGTAAATATAAAAAATGATAGCTCTCAAATATACTGTAATATTGAATAGCTATAGTCAATGGTTAAATACTAGGAAAATGAAACAATTTCATAGATACATCTGTAGTATTGGTATCAGTGATCGGGGTGCCGTATGATTTCTGGTCCCCTGGGCAGATATGAATGAATGATTGAATGATGCATTTTATAGCGTTTATTGTGTGTGTGTGGGGGGGGGGGGGTCTCTCCTCACCACACCATGTGCAGCATCCACTTGGATGAGGCGAGGCTGCACAGGACAAGACCTGTGTTGTCCACACACCAGCTACAGGTGGAGAGGAGAGAGAGTCCATGAGCCAATCAAGTGTATGCTCTCACCACACACCAGCTACAGGTGGAGAGGAGAGAGAGTCATAGAGCCAATCAGTGTATGCTTCACCAAACCACACAGGTGGGGGAGAGGAGAGAGAGTATAGAGACAATCAAGTGTATGCTCTCACCACACACCAGCTACAGGTGGAGAGGAGAGAGAGTCATAGAGCCAATCAAGTGTATGCTTCACCACACACCAGCTACAGGTGGGAGGAGAGAGAGAGTCATAGAGCCAATCAAGTGTATGCTCTCACACCACACCAGATACAGGGTGGAGAGGAGAGAGAGTCATAGAGCAATCAAGTGGATGGGATTATTAGGAGGCCATGATTGACAAGTGTCAGTGGGGGGAATTTGGCCAGGACACGGGGTTACACCCCTACTTTTACGAGAAGTGCCATGGGATTTGTAATGACCACAGAGAGTCAGGACCTTGGTTTTAACGTCTCATCCGAAAGACGGTGCTTTTTTTACAGTATAGTGTCCCCGTTACTTTACTGGGGCATTAGGACCCACACAGATCACAGGTGAGCACCCCCTGCTGGCCTCACTAACACCTCTTCCAGCAGCAAACCAGGAGTCTCCCATCCAGGTACTGACCAGCTCAATCTGCTTAGCTTCAGTGGGTCTTGGCTGCAGCATGATATGGCTGCCGACATATTCCCCCCCCCCAAAAAAAAGTTCAAGATTTAATATGAAATTATTGTAATATAAATTCAATTTTTTTTACTTAAATTAAAAATTAAACATAAAATAAATAAATAAATACATTCAAAATTAAATTAAAATTAACATTAAAAAACTTTAATGTTAGTTGGGCTTATTTGCAATTCATTTCAGAGAAAATTTGTGATTTATCAGTTATTTTTTTTAATCGATTGACAGCCCTAATATTTATTTATTTAACTTTACTGTGTTTGAATGACATTTTCATCCCATGTACATGAACAGTATCCTAAAAGAACAATGTCAATTTTTATTTCTACATTTTTAATTAGAACGTTTTATTTGATCTTGTTTTACTATACTTTACTTTATTTTGCTTTATTTTATTTCACAGTGTATGTATGACATTTTCATTTCAGTGAACAGTGTCCTAAAATAACAATGTAAAAATGTTTTTTTCCGAATATGCTACTTAAATACCTGTGTTTGAAATGTATTATGGACACTTACTGTTTTTTGTTTTTGCCACTTTTTGATGATTTGTTGTATTTGTTTGTTGCTTCTTGTATTCCTCATTTGTAATTCGCTTCGTATAAAAGTGTCTGCTAAATTATTAAATGTAAGCTTGAACTTTTAAAGCTTATGATGCCCTGTTTTGACTCTCATCAAGCAGAGAACAGTCAAGCTTGACGGATGTGATTACATCTAAAATTTGTGATCTAAATCCAGAATTCTCCCTGAGGTGATCGCTCTTTAACACTCTGCGTTGATCACGGCCTTTCATCCTGGATATCTTCATCTGCTCATGCTGCAGATGGATAGAAATAGTTGAAACGTCTGTTATTGTTCCCAGTACACAACGCTATCTTGGAGTCTGATTCACCACAGGCCATTGAGTATTAGTGTTTGTACTGGCTGCTGAGTCGCTCTGCTGAAGCCAACATTATGTAGCACTAAAAATACATGGAGATAAAAACACTGAACAGGACAAAATCAGAAAGAAAGACTGAGAGTGCACTGGCAAGCAGAGAGGTGGCAGTGATATCAGGCTTATGTCATTGTGTACACTGGAGTGATACTGCTGAGTTTTTTTCAAACCACACCATCATTTGTCACACTTGATTTTTTTTGTGCTCAGAATGAGGAACTCACTTACCTCAGCTCCTTAAAAGGCTGCCAGGATTACGTTCCTCTGCTTACATCAACACTTTACATGATCTGAGAGGCTGAGACACGCTGTTTAGCGTTTGTAATTTAGCGCTCATTTTGCTTAAAGCTGAGGTGTGTAATTTGTTTGATGCTCTCGTGTGTCCATGCACAGACGACTGTGTGCAAGCCATTCACAGATTGGCTGATGAAGGAATTGGGAGTGTGAAGTGATTGGGAGACTTGTGTGGAAACATAAATCATTTGAATGCAATACTACTGTAAAAAAAAGTATGCAAACACATTACGCAATACAATACAATTCAAGCAGTGTGCTGCTGTACATTGCTGTCACATGGTCACATTTTAAAATAATAATAAGAATTAATAATAATAATTTGTTACATTTATATAGCGCTTTTCTAGGCACTCAAAGCACTTTACATACAAGGGGGGAATCTCCTCAACCACCACCAGTGTGCAGCATCCACCTGGATGATATGACGGCAGCCATAGTGCGCCAGAACGCCCACCACACACCAGCTACAGGTGGAGAGGAGACCGAGTGGTGAAGCCAATCAGTGTAGGGGGATGATTAGGAGGCCATGATGGTCAGAGGCCAACGGGATGTCACACCTCTACTCTTTTCAAAAGACATCCTGGGATTTGTAATGACCACAGAGAGTCAGGACCTCGGTTTAACGTCTCATCCGAAGGACATATTTTATTCAATTAAATTCAATTTAGCGATTCATGGCCGTTCTGATTCCATTTTTGAATCCAGATCTATGTCAAAGAATGAGTTAAGAAAAAGGTGTCAAAGATATTACTTCTAGTTCATTCATCACACTGGAAACAGGAGGTCAAGTTGAGTGCACTGCGTTGTGGGATACCGTATTCAGTACACTGTATATTGCACATCTTATGGGCCTCATTGATAAAGCGTGCATACGTACAGATTTGATCTTAGAGTGTGCGTATGCTTAAATCTACGCCAATGCTCATATTTGTAAAAAATGTATTTGACAAACAAAAGTGCTTAGCGTCACGTCAGGGTCTGAGCAGGCGTACACACTTTTTATTGTCGGAATACTGCAGGTTTTTGAAAATGTAAGCTGTTCTTGCAGCTCGCTGTTCTAAATTATGATGATTGGTGATCTTTAATATGTTAATGACATTAATTAGGAGTAGGCCTAGTATACAAGGCAGAGAGCTGAAACCATTCAGTTGGGCGCAAGTTCAAGATAATTTGCTATTCATAGATTTCACATCTGAAAAAAAGAGCGTACGTGCGTTTTCTGTTCGTACGTTCATTCTATGAATCACACGTACACATATTCGAGAGATAATCGTAAGATCAAATTTAGGATGGTTTCTATGCAACATTTTATAAATGAGGCCCCTGGAGTTTGTATGAAATATATACATTTTGCATACTGTACTCTAGGGATGTGCATCTCCATAACTGAGGCCGATGCTATACGCATCTCGATCCATAGCCAACGATATGATGCAATGAAGATGCATATGAAACAGCTAGCTAGCAATGCGATGTGATAAAATTCACCCGTTACGATGCAGTGCGGTTCTATTTTGATCCGATTCGATTCAACACAATGCGATTCGATGCAATGGAAAAAAATATATATTTGTGTCTTCTAACTTCTAACGCCTCGAGCCTGTTTCATAAAACAAGTTTACTAAATAGGCCAGGCTGATTTCAGTTAGTCTGACTCACTGTCGGTTCCATAAAGCAAATTTAACAAAGACCAACCTCAGTCACTGTGGCTACTTATGCTGGAAAGCTAACCTGGTTCAGGGCAGGCAAACTGTCTGGCTAAGCTGAGTTCCTCTAACACTGACCAATAGGAACGCAATGATATTACCACTGACTCTCTCACATACTGTCATAACCATGCAGCCTTTCTCTCTGGTTTTATAACAGCTGTACCTTTTATAGTTAGAAGAGATAGCATCAGAACATTACAATCTAACATTGCTATTTAAAGCATTAACAATCACTAATCTAAAAGTTAAAATCACTAAATTAATACTACATTTGAACTGCTATTAGAAACACACATTAACCCTCTACTGCATAGTGTTGCCCTTAGGCAATGGAAAGTTTTTCTTATGCCCCATGTTAAGTGCATGTTTTTTTTTAAATGATTGCAACCAATTAAAATGTTTGCAAAGTATAAAAGGACAGTCAGATAAGGCGTGGGAGTCACTATCATGCGTCATTTGAAGGTGGGACATCCTGTTCTGACACATGGTCACAGGAGCACATGGTGCGAGAAGGCAAGATTATTTGCTTTAGTAATCTTATTTAAAAATGACATGAACTGCACTTAAAAAAACATGTGTGTGTGTGTGTGTGTTGGTGGTGTGTGTGTGTGTGTGTGTGTGTGTGTGTGCGTGTGTGTGTGTGTGTTGTGTGTGTGTGTGTGTGTGTGTGTATGAAGGAATAGAGAAGACTTTTGTCAGGTTTTATGATGTTTTATTTTATTTTGCATGTTCAGAAATTCAGTTTTTCTTTTTGTTGCCCCAGGGCAACATTGCGCAATAAGGGGTAAGGAAGCAGGGGTCCACAGCTCCCATCCCTAACCAGGATTTCCCATTATGTGTGACAAAAAGGGAAGATGCAAGGTTCCTGGGTGCAAAGGAACACCCAAAGTGATGTACAAAAAACTGTAATGTGCACCTCTGTTTCACAGCAGAGAAGAAGTGCTTCTTGAAGTTTAACACGGAGTAATATCTCATTCCATGAAGTACATGATGTGACACGACACACTACATCAGGGCTGGGACACTTCGGTCCTGGAGGGCCACCGTCCTGCAGAGTTAGCTCCGACCCTAATCAAACACATCAGAACAAGCTAATGGATGTATTTTAAGATCACTAGAAAGCTACAGGCAGGTGTGTTTAATTAGGGTTGGAGCTAAACTCTGAAGGACAGTGGCCCTCCAGGACCGGAGTTTCCCAGGCCCGCACTACAAAACAAACCTACATCTGTATCAAATGCAATATATCAATGTGTTTCAAATGTTTTTCCAGTTTCATGTAATGATTTCATGACATTTTTGTTACAGATTTGTGATTTTGAATTGCTCTCTGAACTTTGTCTTATGATATGTGAATGGAGAATTTCCTCCGTAATTCTGTACCATTGTTGCGCAGTGTTGCCCTGAGGCAACGAAAAAATATTTTGGGATGGGGGGTGTAGAGTGGTAAAAAAAAAATTCCCAAATAAACAAAAAAAATGATGTGGAATCATTTTTTATCATGTACCATAAAAATGCATGCAGTAGAGGGTTAACTCATCTGAGCTTAGTAATTATGACTGTATTCGATTACATTTTATTTACCCATTAATAGTCCATTTACAGTTGCTGCTATCATAAAATGCTTATTTGACTCCGTCTGTTTAGTGCGCATGCGCGCAGCAGTTCATCCACTCCTGACAGTAAAATTGATATATTTGCATGACTTTCTAACATTTACAGATGAAAAATATATTCCTGACATGTCCGTTATGCACTGAGGAAAACACAATGCGTTAAACAGCACAGATATATTCACTGTTTGCCGTGCTGGATCAATTTTAAGGGCTGCTCAAGAATAAGCGTGCACAAATTAGTGAGATTGTGTGAACTTCCATTGTCGTTTATAACCGCTTTAGCCCCGCTTGATTTATTAGGTTATGTCAAGTCAGGTTTTGGACTTAAATCCTCACTTTTCCTCGGGTCTCTGTAGTGTTGTTATGATTCGTCATATTCACGCGCAGCGGTGATGAGAGAAGAACGCGCTTGAGACACAGTTTCGAGAGGAGAAATCAATCTACATATAAAATATTGGTCACTTTCCACACAATATAAGTGTATTGCATCCACTAGCAATTATATATAAATAAATATTTTATTATCGATGCAAGTGTTAGAAATGATGCATCGCGATACGAATGCCAACTTGTATCCGATGCACACTTTTTAAACCGATGCATCGCATCGTTAACTTTATTTGCCGCTGCACCGAGCGAATCTGGGAATCTTTCCATCCCTACTGTACACTATACTGCAGAAATAGAAAGAATAATTTAGCAACATTCTTGCAGTTATATCTGTTTCCACTAATAATGCAGAAATCACACATAACCCGTTTTATTCCAGTATTATTTATTTACTGAATTAATTTATATTTTATAAGCTTTCTTATTTGTATTTATTTATTTATTTATTTTTACATTTTGTTATGTGTAGTTGTCATATTTATTATCTTTTTTACGTTTCTATTTATCTTTCATTTATTTTTATGTCGGTTTTCTTTTTTTTCATTGATACTTTTTGAAATGTTTCATCTTATATTTTTATTTTAATTCAGCTTTGTTTTGTTTTTTGACTTTATGTTTTATTTAAGAATAACAACACTGCACATAACTGGTTAAAGTCGGGTGACATAGGTAAGCTGTTTGTGTTGTAAAACAGATTATTCTCCACTAATCCTGCTTTCTTATGTTTACTTTATTAAACTGGTTTCTCTACTTAAAAGTCGTATGCATATGATTTTTTGTTGTTGTTGTTTTTTTGTCTGAGCAGTAAATATATAGTCGGTTTCTGCCACTCAATAAAAAATAAAAGGGGGAATTGTGACTTTTTCCCCTGGTTTCACAGACAAGGCTTAAGCCTAGTCCTAGACTAAGATCTAAGTCTGAGCTGTTTCAACTGAAAGAAACTTGCTCTGACTGATCTTAAAATATAAAAGTGCCTTTGTTTTGCCTCAAGATGCACACCAGTAATGTTTTGTTTTTCTTCAAAGTACGTATTGAACTATGGCCTAATCCTGGCTTAGTTTAAGCCCTGTCTGTGAAATGGGCCTTTATATCACAATTCTTACTTTCGAGTCACTTTTTGCCATTGCAAAACTAAGTGTACCGAACATGTCCTCCCCCTGTCACAATTCCGTGATATATGCAAACTTGCAATTCTTGACTTTTTTTTTCTGAGACTTGCAAAGTTTTATTCGAGATTATCGAATTCCCTCAGAATTGGACCCATAACTCACATTTTCAAGTTTGTATCACAATTCTAAGAAACAAAGTCAAAATTGTGAGTAAAAAAGTCAGAACTGTGAGAAAAAAGTCAGATTTGCGGAAAAAAAAAACAATTGCGAGAAAAAAGTCAGAATTGTGAGAAAAAAAAAGCCAGACTTGCAATTGTAAGGGAGGAAAAAGTAAGAATTGCAAATTTATATGTCAAAATTCTGAAAGTATAACACAAGTGTGAGTATTTATCATGCAATTCTAAGAAAAAAAGTTTTTTTTTCAAAATGTTGAGACAAAAAGTCGCAACTACCCCGTTTGACTTTTTATTCCGTGATGCAAACAGGCATCCATAGTATATGCCATTGATCACTTCATATTACTTCCAGGGGATCATGGTTTAGCAGGTTAGGTTTAGAAATTAGCTTGTTCTGGTAGATGCTGTAACTACATCGTTATGCAGACAAATGGCATTCATGAATGAAAAGTAAAGTATGGCACAGTTGCTATATTGCAGGTTAAGGTGAATCAACACTAGTGAAACATCAATATATTAACACTAAAATATATATTAACAAAATAAAGCTAAAAGTTTGGTGGTCGTAAGAAATTAATACTTTTATTGAGCAAGAACCAATCAAAAGTGAGAGTAAAGGCATTTATAATGTTACAAAATATTTCAAATAAATGTATATAATTTATAATAATAATATTTCACCATTGATAATAATAAGAAACGTTTCTTAAGCAGCAAATGTATGAGCATATTAGAATGATTTCTGAAAGATCGTGTGACACTGAAGACCGGAGTAATGTACGGTGTATATAATTTTAATAACAGTGTCGTTAAGGCATCTGCCGCTGGGGACTAGCTGATAAAGCTAACCCGCCAAACCCTGACCCCTGATACAAACATCCTGAGGAGTCAGCGGGTGCCATGCTAATGGTCATTAGAAGTGAATCACCATTAACAATCCATGCAGCGACTGACAACGAAATGAAACAGACACCAAGGGAGACCTTATTTTTAGCACAGGGATAAGCAAGATTGCCCATTCGTGACAACAACAGAATCATAGGATCCCTTTCTGTTCTCTCACCTCCTGTCAAACATAATCTGTTTCTTTTTCTCTGTCCCAGGAATCGGTGTCTATGACATGGTTTTATCACAAGCTAAGCCACCTACATTTCAGAGAGGAGGAGGACAGGATGAGCGCATTCGTCCTCCTTCACTCACCTCTCACTGGATCCAACGAGGCAGCTATTCAAAAAACTGTTTTAAGCCCAAAACATTCTCACATATGTGAATGCTTATTCTTCTAGCTGTGCAAGGCTTGTTTAGTTCATTGTTCCATTCCAAAATGTGCCGGAAATTTATATGATAAAACAGATATTTCTGCTTATGTTTGTGGGTTGGCCAGCATTCCAGTCATGCAATAATCTACAAAAACTGACATGAAGTAGTCACATCAGTAGTCCCATAGCTAATGTTAGATAGAAAAGTTTACCCAGCGATATATTTTAAAGATATATATACAGTATATATATAGTGCATCCAATGTTACAACTTTACCATATTGTAGACTCACCTAAAATGATACACTGTATAGAAAATCTCAGCTGCTTGATTGTTTGTATCATTGCGGTTAAATATTACTATAAGGTATGATGAAGATAATAAGATCTTATAACATTAACATCCTGCAAAGCTGTTTTGAAACAATGTGTACTGTGATGAGTACTATACAAATAAACTTACACTGGAGCATGTTGGGCATCATTTGGCATACACATACTTGTGTAAATTGTTTTCTAAGGATTTTTACTTTGACATGTGGTGAAAAGTGTGTGTGCTGTGATTCTTCTCATCGAACAATGCCTCTGAAAATATAAATATTAAATGTATATGAATTGTAAGGTGCCCATTTTTTGGGTTTTATGCATAGATATATATATATACGTAGATGCATCATTAGCGACTATTTCTATGGGCCGCTATATGTAAGACGTCCTGCATATTGTAGCGGTGAACTTGATGTCATTCACCATAGTAATCACTGAATATTTGAAAGATGCCACAATCATGCACAAAACGGCTCAACGGCTCTGTGCGAACCTACAGCATGGTGAATGACGTCAAGTGGACCGTTCCAAGATGGCAGCCGCATCTATGTGCCTGGAGCGGTCGAATAGGGCGTCTATATACACTCACTGGCCACTTTATTAGGTACACCTTGCTAGTACCGGGTTGGACCCCCTTTTGCCTTCAGAACTGCCTTAATTCTTTGTGGCATAGATTCAACAAGGTGTTGGAAACATTCCTCAGAGATTTTGGTCCATATTGACATGATAGCATCACGCAGTTGCTGCAGATTTGTCGGCTGCACATCCATGATGTGAATCTCCCGTTCCACCACATCCCAAAGGTGCTCTATTGGATTGAGATCTGGTGACTGTGGAGGCCATTTGAGTAAAGTGAACTCATTGTCATGTTCAAGAAACCAGTCTGAGATGATTTGAGCTTTGTGACATGGTGCATTATCCTGCTGGAAGTACATCAGAAGATGGGTACACTGTAGTCATAAAGGGATGGACATGGTCAGAAACAATACTCAGGTAGTCTGTGGTGTTTAAACGATGCTCAATTTGTACTAAGATGCCCAAAGTGTGCCAATAAAAATATCCCCACACCATTACACCACCACCACCAGCCTGAACCGTTGAGACAAGGCAGGATGGATCCATGCTTTCATGTTCTTTACGCCAAATTCTGACCCTACCATCTGAATGTTGCAGCAGAAATCAAGACTCATCAGACCAGGCAATGTTTTTCCAATCTTCTATTGTCCAATTTGGTGATCCGGTGTGAATTGTATCCTCCGTGTCCTGTTCTTATCTGACAGGAGCGGCACCCGGTGTGGTCTTCTGCTGCTGGAGCCCATCTGCTTCAGGGTTTGACGTGTTGTGTGTTCAGAGATGGTATTCTGCATACCTTGGTTGTAACGAGTGGTTATTTGAGTTACTGTTGTCTTTCTATCATCTCTAACCAGTCTGTCATTCTCCTCTGACCTCTGACATCAACAAGGCATTTTCGTCCACACAACTGCCGCTCACTGGATATTTTCTCTTTTTCGGACCATTCTCTGTAAACCCTAGAGATGGTTGTGTGTGAAAATCCCAGTAGATCAGCAGTTTCTGAAATACTCAGATCAGTCCGTCTGACACCAACAACCATTCCACGTTCAAAGTCACTTAAATCCTCTTTCTTCCCCGTTCTGATGCTCGGTTTGAACTCCAGCAAGTCGTCTTCACCACATCTAGATGCCTAAATGCATTGAGTTGCTGCCATGTGATTGGCTGATTAGCAATTTGTGTTACCAAGCAATTGAACAGGTGTACCTAATAAAGTGGCCGGTGAGTGTATGTCTATGGTTTTATAAACCACCGAATTGTTGTGCTGAAAAAGAAGAAAAAGAAACGAAAGATTATTGGCTGGGAGGCTCCAAAGCAATAAACTATGGCAATCAGAACATGTACATAACAGTGAATTAAACAATAAATCACAATGACAATAATAACAGTTTATTCTGCAATAATGACACTGAGACCTCTCATTTTGCAACATTCTTGCAAATGTTTAGTTATATAGTGATTTGCGTTACTTAAACAAAACGAAATGCTACAAAAAAGCTAAACAAATCAAAATATATTAATGCTTTCTCATTACAGCAGATTTGGAGCAGTTTTGTCAACATTTCACAAAACATAAACTGATGGCTTTAATTTTAAAGAGTGCAGAGTTTTGGAAAAGGGGTGATCAGAGATGCCGATATGGCTTAATTCCTGCAATCTCCAATCACTGAACAACACAAATTTGTGTATTATTTAGTGACCGTGTTTCTGCTGGAAGAGGATATATTTAATAACAAGAGCTCATAACTCATTCCACAATAAGCTGACTCCCTCTGTGAGCGGGTCCAACGGAAATGTCCCAGTGAGCATTAATTCTCAGCATAAAGACTGAGATTTCTGTGTGATGGCAGTTCAGTGTTTTAATAAATCATTTATACTTACTTTGTCTCACAGTCAACATCCTAAGTAAACTCCATTGTGGTATGAATGTCATTGGATTGTGTGTTTTGTTTAACATCTTGATGCCATGCAGCTACTAACAAAGTCCGGAGTGGCACAATAGTATTTCAAACCCATCGACTCACCGCCTGCATTCCTGGCACCCTTCAACCCAACAATACCCACTGAAATACCGCAACTAGCAACTTAACAAGCCTCATAGGAGATCCATGCACAAAAAGAGTGTGTCGTGAGAAACATTAAGCTTCATTATCAGTTGCAACACTGTTAGACTTTTTTCGTGAAAGACCAAAGGAGAAAAACAATGGAGGCCCCATGGTATGAAAGCTCATTTTTATAGCGACTGGAGAGATTTCAGGTCCCAAACTTACTGTACAGGGGCTGATTGTACAGAGTCAATGAGTGAACAATAGAAGCTGTCTGAAGATATCGCTTCAGTTGTAATTGAATGCTGGACTCTTCAGTGTGTGTGTGTGTGTGTGTGTGTGTGTGTGTGTGTGTGTGTGTGTGTGTGTGTGTGTGTGTGTGTGTGTGTGTGTGTGTGTGTGTGTGTGTGTGTGTGTGTGTGTGTGTGTGTGTGTGTGTGTGTGTGTGTGGGTGTGTGTGTGTGTGTGGGCATGTTTATGTGGTTTATGAGGACACAAATTTGTATAATGACATGGGTATGAATAGGTATTACAAGGAGAAGGTGATTTATGAGGACATTTCAGTGTTCCCATAATTTAAAATGTATATCATACAGAGTGAGTTTTTTTGAGGGAAAATAGAAATGCACCGTCTCCTGTGAGGGCTAAGTTTAGGTGTAGGTAGGTGTAGGGCAATAGCACATCGGTTTGTACAGTATAAAAACCATTACGCCTATGGAAAGTCCCGTAAACCATAAAAACCAACATGTGTGTGTGGGTGTGTGTGTGGGGTGTGTGGTGTGTGTGTGTGTGTTGTGTGTGTGAGAGAGAGAGAGAGAGAGAGAGAGAGGCAGACCCTTGATCCTGATGAAGGTAATTAAATGGGCATGTAATGTGAAGTGGAGTCAGACCCCTCAGGGGACACATCAGAGTTATATAGTTTGTCTTCTGTTATTGCTCTGAAACTCCCGTGGCTGAACCGAGAGAAGCAGTTCCCTCACATTACAAATACTCATTTGTCAAGCTGATTGACTTCTTTACTTATGAATGATATTATCTCTGCTTCATTGAAAAAGCGCCTTTCAGCAGCTTAGCAACACAAAGACAAATACGTGTCTAAAGCCTGTGGAGGATAGGTTGATGTCAGCTTCTTTAACTAAATTATTCCAATGAGGTTGAGGTAATGACACTTAGATTAGTATTGAAATTGAGGTAATGAGGTTGAAATAGTAAGAAATGTGGAAATAATGAGTGTGAGGTAGCAAGGTTAAGGTAATGAGATTTATTTGATGAGACTAAAATTAGTATTGATGTTGAGTTTAAGGTAACAAGATGAGGTGCTTGACACTGGAAGTAAAGTTTTCTACTTTGGTTTCAAAGCAATGAGGCTGAGGTCATGAGATTGAAAATGGAAGTAAAGTTGAAGTAATCAGGTTGATACGAGTATGGAAAGTTGAGATCATTCATTTAAGGTAAGTAATGTTTAAGCACGAAATGGATTTGAGATAGTAATGTTGACATAATGAGATTAAAATTAGAAGCTTGAAGTACTCTTTTAGAAATTACAAAGTTGAGGTAATGTTTGAGGTGGTGAGGTAGAGGCAATGATATTAAGATAATGAGTTTGAGACAGTAAGGTTCAGGTAATGTGTTTGATATTCAGATAATGAGTTTAAGATAATAAGGTTCAGGTAATGTGTTTGATATTCAGATAATGAGTTTAAGATAATAAGGTTCAGGTAATGTGTTTGATATTCAGATAATGGTTTTTGATTATTAAGGTTCAGGTAATCGTGAGGTAGTGAGCTTGAGATGGTTTGTTAAGGAAAATGTGACTGAAATTAGAAGGTTGAGGTATCGACGTTTCCGCAGCATCGTTCCCGCTTAGCCGATAGGGACAGCTTTTCCCATAGCTATCAGGCTATTGAACAGTAGTATATCACCTACACACACTCCCACGCACACAAACATGCCATGCACTGCACTTTAAAACAGTTCAACTGGACTACACGCAAACTGCACTAACAAACCTATCTGCTATCACTGGAACCATAAATGCACATCCAGCACTGCATATGAATAATCTGTTGCCTTTGACAACTATCTTGCTGCTCAACCATCTGCTGTTAATTTATAATCTGTTGCTCTCACATTATTTACTATGTATAGACTACATTATGTCTAGATATGTACATAATGTAGATGTGCCCATAGGTGTATAATGTGTCGTGATAATGTAGTGTGTCTTTATAGTAAACTATGTGTTACTGAGTATATGTATGTGTATTTTGCACATTGTCTTCTGTACAGTCTGTAAATATGTACTGTCCATATGTAAATTGTTGTTGTTTTTTTGCACTGTCTGGAGCACTGTAAATGCTCCAGTGCAGGTTTTTTGCACTGTTTGTCATATGTAAATTGTTGTGTTTTTTTGCATGTCTGTCCATATGTTAATTGTTGTTTTTTTGTTTTTGTTTTTTATGCACTGTCTGAGCACGGTTATTTGAATTTCACTCACCAAGGCCTTGTTGCTGTGGTGATGTGACAATAAAAAGTGTTTGATTTGATTTGATTTTGATTTTCAGGTTGTAGAGGTTGGAGGTTATGAGTTTATGATAATGAGTTTGGGATGTCAGAAAAAAAGTGCAGTTTTTCAGTGGAGCAGTACTCTTAGGGAACAACTTTGCATCTTATCTACCCCTAAAATTCCTTATAGGAGTAGTAATGTGATCCTTTTAGGGGTGCATGAGGTTGTCCTCTTAAAGGCACTGCCCCAGTGACAATTTGTTGTGCCCCAAAAATGTTTTAAATTTTGTTTATCCTCTGAAATCGTAAGGTTAAAGTAGTAAGGGTGACATAACCAAGTTGAAATTTGAAGCACGTTTAAGGTAATGGTCTATAGTAACAAGACAAGGCATTGTGCTTGAAATTTGAAGTAAGTTTGAGGTAATCAGATTAAGGTTATAATGTTATACACTCAGGTAGTCAGCGTCTTGGATCTTCTGAGGAGTATTAACAAAAATGCAACAGCTGATCTCTTGTTATACAATAATTACAAATGCTTTAAAAAACCTGCATAAATAATGCAAGTGTTTACTTACAGATGCATTTCTCTTACTTTCTTTCCATTTACTACCTTCGTGAGGCAGTTTTACATAACACATGTCTTTTATACATGTGATTGTTACATATATTACACGTTTAGACCTCAAGCCTCATCCGATCACTCTTCTTTAAGCAGTGTCACGGCAGCAGTGCTGTAATGTCAGAGCAACACACTGATATTGTGACAAGGAAGCAGATAAGCTCCACTACTCCCCCAGGGCAGTGGGCCATGCACACACTGCTACCTGAAGACTCATACGTCTCCATGCTTAGGCGGTTATCTCCAAAAACATGCTGCACTCACAAAAAAAAAAGCTCAGCTGAAATGTGAGACACTGCAGGAGAGAGAGAGAGAGAGAATGCGAGATGAGGATTGAGGACATGTTGCGTTTCCTTGTCTAATACCATCCTCATCAAAATCAACAAAGGCCTACAAAAACACAAGGGTATATTATATATATATATATTGTTACAGCCAAAACGGGTGAGATTGTGTAGGATTGCTTCATCAGAAGGATATTTTGCCAGTTCTGACAGATTGACAGATGCTAAAATATTCACCATTTAGCTGAGCAATACATGTTTGTGTAACGGATGTATGCAGTAAGGTGTGTGTAACTATAGAGGCGCTTGGCGACTGACGTAGAGGCTGCAGCCTTTGGCGTTTTGTTAGAGCGGCCGCCTCCCACACCGGAGTCCTGGGTTCGAGACCCGTTTGGTGAGTTGGTGGGACGTGTCGGGGGGGTTACATTGGGCCGTGACCTGGATGGGAGTGAGGTTTAGGGGGGTGAGTGTACGGATGTATGACAGTAAGGCTGTGTTGTAAACCTCATCTCCTGACCTCAATAGAGGCGCTCTGGCGACTGGTAGAGGCTGTAGCCTTTGGCGTTCTTGTTAGAGCGCCGCTCCGCACCGGAAGTCCTGGGTTCGCGACCCGCTTGGTGAGTTGGTGTGGACCCGTGTCGGGGGGTTACATTTGGAATGGTGACTGACAAAACCCTTATGTATGGTGAAACCCTAGAGGCAGTTTTTAGAGTTTACCACCATCAAGTAAACATTCACAATTTTGCAAGTACTGTATATTTTTTTTGTAATTATTCAGGAAGAGCATGGGATGTGTTATAGTCAGGTTTTGCCAGAGGTCACAAGAGATGACCTCTTTGATCAAACTTAACTTGCCTGGAGCAAGAAAATTGTCTGACTGCATGTTTTTTTGCATGTTTTTCACAATCAAAATATGAGTGTAGGGAGGCAGAAAGAGAGTTTGTAATTATTACTGTACAAAAGCATATAAAACAGCTTACTTGTTTTACACTTCCTGCAGATTGGGAAGTTTAACGGCGTGTCATTTATAATGAAGTCCACACAATTCCCACACTGGTGAGCTAACTTTGTTTTGGGGTGCGGATAGTGTATCTCACTTTTATCTGTTATCACTGACAACATGAGTTAGTGTGGCAGCATATACACCATATATTTTTCTCAATTTTATATTTAGGTTTTTGACATGTGGCAACACCACCACTTACTATGTTGGAGGGTCAACCACGGTGCTTTTCCCATACAGTGATGTTTCTTGCTGCTTAACCACCATCAATCCATTGCTGGACAAATAAACTAGTCACAACTTTTTTCCTGAAACAACATGGCCACACCTCAGTTGTTTGAACCATCTTGGTTCAACAATACAAAACCACTGTTAATGACATCACACACAGGTGGTGAAGTAATAACTTATGCTAATTCATCAATTCAAGATTTGAATTGCTGTCAAATTATCATAGTTTGTCTACCCAAAAGAGCATAAAATCATTTTTTTTAATTAACATGTGGTATGTATTTGGTGTACACTTTGCTATATATATATATTTTTAATTCAGCAGGTCAATGAACCAGTTTGTTAGAATATGGTACATAGTTGGTAATAGCACCAACTCACCAAGCGGGTGCGAACCCGGGATTCCTGTGGGGAGGCGGGCGCTCTAACCAGTTACGCAAAGGCTACAGCCTTAGTGCAGTCGCTAGAACGCCTCTATTTGAGGGTCGGAGGAGTGAGGTTACACACAGCCCTTACTGCATACCATCCGTTACACGTGCAATGATTAAACCCTACTTTATTGCATGCATTAATATTACATTTGTGCTGCTTGTACGTAAGATTTTATGAATGCTAGTTTCATCTCAATAGAGTGATTATGTTATTCTAAAAGAGCTTCACTTCTCAGGATTACAGAGAATCTCTCCAACAGGCATAAATGTCATATATTTGAAGGTGACACTGGCAGATGTGTCTGTTATGTCTACATCTCTCCGGCACTTTGCAAATTCTAGCATTAGCTGCAACGGTAACTTTGCCTCATAATACATTTTAATATGTGAGATGACAGCAAGTTTGACGTGCCATTATCAAAACAGCGACGGCAAATGTAGAAAAGGGGAAGAAGAGCTCCCAGGAGCTGCCACAAAGACGCTCGCTTGTGCTGCAATCTCCATTAGCTCCTAAAAATGCATTGGAATTAAAGAGGATGGGTTTGTGCGAGGCTGTGACTGGTGTGCGTGTGGTGTGTGTAACTGGAAGGACACAGAGGAAGAAGAGGCAGGCGTCTGATGAGGTGCTGCCTCTGAGATCAGACTCACACAGGGCACTAATGTAACGTGACAGTGACAGCTCACTTCAGGCATTCGGGGCCCCTGGGGACAGCAATACCATTTCATCAGTGCTTGTGACGGTTATGTGCTAGTATACAGGACAGGACAAGGGCAATAACACATACGAGCACGCACACGCAAGATGTGAATGACATTTCTCTCTGTTAGCTAAGGTATACATGATGGCTCTGTTACATAACCTTGTCGACTGCAGCATTTAAAAACTTTGAGAAACTGGAAATCTGTGGCGGACATCCATAGAGTCACACTGGGGTAGACAATGCAGAGAGTTCTTTGCTATGAGGTTCCACGTTGAACATCCAGTGGTCAGTATGAGAGTTTTGTACTCAAAGAACCACATTTTAACTGCTCTAAAACAAAATACACACATTTGTATGGTCCTGTCAAGCAGGCAAAAACATGAACATGATGAATAGGACATGTGGCTTTGAATGGTTAAACGATGTATAGCTGTTATCACTTAGGGTGTACTCAGTTTTGTTGCCATCTTTTTTGACAATAATGGCTGTATGTTGAGTTATTTTCAGAGGACAGTAAATATTTACTGCTATACAAGTTGCACATTGACTACTATAAAATATATCCAAGTTTAATTTCTATAGTGAAATGAAGTATGAAGACCCATAGTCAGAATCCGTGCTCTGCATTTATCCATCCAAAGTGCACGCACACAGCAGTGAACACAAACCCGGAGCAGTGGGCGGCCATTTATGCTGTGGCGTCCGGGGAGCAGTTGGGGGTTCGGTGCCTTGCTCAAGGGCACCTCAGTCTGGTGTTTAAGTATTGTCCCTTGAAAATATATACTAAATTGACTGCCGAAATGTGAGGGGTGTACTCACTTTTGTGATATACTGTATGTATATATATATTTATATATACTGAACAAAATTATAAACACAACTCTTTTTTTGCCCCCATTTCTTATGAGCTGAACTCAAAGATCTAAGACTTTTCGTTGTAAACAAAAATTTTAGAGTGGCATGTTATTGTGGCCAGCCTAAGGCACACCTGTGCAATAATCATGCTGTCTAATCAGCATCTTGATATGCCACACCTGTGAGGTGGATGGATTATCTCGGCAAAGGAGAAGTGCTCACTAACACAGATTTAGACAGATTTGTGAACAATATTTGAGAGAAATAGGCGAACTAGGTGAACTAGTAGAAATAGGTGTACATAGAAAAAGTCTTAGATCTTTGAGTTCAGCATATGAAAAATGGGGGCAAAAACAAAAGTGTTGCATTTATAATTTTGTTCAGTGTATATATATACATTTGTCAGAAGTCTAGAACTGTTATGTTTTTGTAAGAGGTCTCAAGGCTTCATTTATTTGATGAAAATTGCAGTAAAAAAAATTATATTGTGAAATAATATAAAAATTTAAAATAACTGTTTTTATGTTAATATATTGTAAAATGTAATTTATTGCTGTGATCAAAGATGAATTTTCAACATTATTACTCCAGTCATCAGTGTCACATGATGCTTCACAAATAAATCTAATATACTGATTTAACACTCAATAAACGATTTTATCATCAATGCTGAAAAAACAGTTGTGCTATTTAATATTTTAATGGAAAGCATGAAAAAGTTTGGTTCAAGTAAAAAAAAATAAAGTAATACTTTTATTCAGCACGGTGTAACAAACGGTCCACTGAACGTGAGTTGTGATGAACCCAAGTGCAGCTTTTATTCAAAAGTAATCCAAAATACAAACAGACTTGACATGACTTGAACAGACTTGACTTGAACAGACTTGACTTGGCATGAGCACACTTGACTTGAACAGACTTGACTTGAACAGACTTGACTTGGCATGAGCAGACTTGACTTGAACAGACTTGACTTGAACAGACTTGACTTGGCATGAGCACACTTGACTTGGCATGAGCAGACTTGACTTGAACAGACTTGACTTGGCATGAGCAGACTTGACTTGGCATGAGCAGACTTGACTTGAACAGACTTGACTTGGCTTGAACAGACTTGACTTGAACAGACTTGATTTGGCATGTACAGACTTGACTTGAACAGACTTGACTTGAACAGACTTGACTTGGCATGAGCACACTTGACTTGGCATGAGCGACTTGACTTGAACAGACTTGACTTGGCATGAGCAGACTTGACTTGAACAGACTTGACTTGGCTTGAACAGACTTGACTTGAACAGACTTGATTTGGCATGAAACAGACTTGACTTGAACAGAATTGACTTGACATGAGCAGACTTGACTTGAACAGACTTGACTTGGTATGAACAGACTTGACTTGAACAGACTTGACTTGGCATGAGCAGACTTGACTTGAACAGACTTGACTTGGCATGAGCAGACTTGACTTGAACAGACTTGACTTGAACAGACTTGACTTGAACAGACTTGACTTGGCATGAGCAGACTTGACTTGAACAGACTTGACTTGGCATGAGCAGACTTGACTTGAACAGACTTGACTTGGCATGAGCAGACTTGACTTGAACAGACTTGACTTGGCATGAGCAGACTTGACTTGAACAGACTTGACTTGGCATGAACAGACTTGACTTGAACAGACTTGACTTGGCATGAGCAGACTTGACTTGAACAGACTTGTCACATGACAAGAACCAACAAATGAGAGACAAGACACATGACTAAGACAACCAATCAAAACATGACTATGGCCAAACTACAAAATTAAATAAAACAATGAACAAGGAACAAAACCCAAACCCCACGTTGCACAAGGACACATTAAACAGGTACAAGTGACAGTAAAGACACGTATAATGTATATAAATAATTTATAACTATAAAAAATTTACATTTCAAATTAATGTTTCTATGACTTTCTAGTCATGTAAGAATCCTGAAAAAAAGTTTACAGAAAACTATTTAGCAAAAAACTGTTCAACACTTTAAAAAATCAGAAACTTTATTAATGACTGCAGTATTATAATAACAATTACACCATTATTATAATATTTATAATAATTGAGCACCAAATGTGTGGCACATTAGAATGATTTCTAAAAGGGTCATAGGAGCATATGATACTGGAATAATAGAGTAATACAGCTTTGCATCACAGGAATACATTTTAAAATATATTAAAAGAGAAAACATATTTAACAAACTGTAATAATATTATATGCTGTTTTACTTATTCAATTATTTTCACTTTATTTTTTTCAAATAAATGCAACCTTGGTGAGATTCTTTCAAAAACATACATACATGAATACGTAAATATTTCAAACTTTAAGAGTGTATTTGTATTACATTCAATATTAGAAAGTGTAATAAAAATGTTCTCATCTAAATTAAATCCAATGGGTCTCATTTTCTAATAACTGCATGGAAAATTGACATTTATAAGCATAGACAGATTTTCAAGAAAATATTCACAACACATGCATAAGCACATACATTTGTTCTTAAACTGAATTGAGTAATTTGCATATAACATGGCCAAACCACATAAAAATCATAGGGCTTTCTGCACAACCTTTTCTTTACAGACTTTCATCTCTCTCAGCAAACAATTTATCCTCTCTAAAGATGCACAATGTCTCTCTCTATAAGAACTATGTACGCATTTCATCAACATTTATAATTCTTGTGAACATGTGGTTTCATTTGTTCATACTTTTTTTCATTAATGTAGAAGGATTTGTGTATGACAGCTACTGATGAATCATGCTTTGCTAGTGAGATGTTTGTAAACAGACTTCACATCAACTTTGTGTTTACACATGGTTGAATGAAAACAATATTTGTATATACTATGATTTGTTTGTATAGAATGTTGTCTTTGGTCCAAAATCTAGTGAACTGAAATAGTTTGACATTAGAATGTTGCTAAACAAATAATGTGATACTTTAAAGCACAGAACTCACAAATACGTGGCAAACTAGTTACTGTTACAGAGCCGACGAGACGAGTGCGGATCCATTTGCAAGGCTTTTATTCAGGGTTGTGGTCACAAAAAAAGCAAGGTTCATGCAATGGCAAACAGGTACAACACAGACAAGACAAAGAGTAATCATAGGGCAAGCGTGGGTCTTCGATTGGCGAACAATATCCAACAGGGCAAGGCAGAGAGATAATCCAGGTACACGAGCATTAGTCCAAGCGAGGTGCAAACAGAGTCCGAACGGCAAGGCAAAAGGTTTAATACAAGTAATACTTTATTAGGCCAACAAAGTGGGCTCCGTAGAGTAGTTATCGCTAGGAGATTGATAAAAAAAGCTATACAATACTCAGCAATGAGGAAGCACTGACTGAGGAAGTCCATGGCTTAAGTTAGGCGTGTAATCAGTGCAATCAGCTGTGTATGTCATCAGAGCAATCAGCTGTGTGTCTGTCGTCAGTGCAATGGATGATGGGAATTTTAGTCCGAGGTGAAGTGCAACAGTAATGTAGTGTAGTGCAAGGGTCCATGTGGTAAGAGGGTGACCTCTGTTGGTGAGTGAACGGAAGTGCATAGACAGGATTTGTGACAGTTACACTGAAAAAAAGATTCATTGAATTAACTTTTTTTTTTAAGGTAAGTGGTTGTTGTCAATTTATTTTAGCTACATTTACATAAACAAATTTAGTTGAGTAACATTCAGCATTTTTTTTTTATGTAGCTAAAATAAATAGTTTGCAACCACTCAAAAAATAGTATCATTTATATCTCATTTCTGAGATAGCTGCATTGCTGCCAAGAATGAAAGGGCTACTTATACCTTTAAAAACAGCCTGTGTCTAAAGCGCACCAAAGACTTAAAACGCTGCCACAGAGTTGTTTTGATATTAGCTTAGCAAAACATGCTGACACAAAATTATATTAGAATCAGAGTCTGTTGTGTACGGTGGCCGAGAGAGCTCAACGCGCTGCAACTTCAGAAAACACATGCAAATAGAAAAAGCACCAGCAAATCAAGAAAACATCTTCATCAGTTTGACAGCAGGTGTTACAAATGCTCAAAACAGAAACAAATAAAGAAACTCACTGCAAATGCTCACATTTCACACGTTGTGAGTATTTTCTGTGCGTTTCTTTTTTTGGTTGTGCTGTGAGCATTTGCAGCGTGTGTGTTGTCAAATTGATGAAGTTGTTTTCTTAATTTGGAGGTGTTTTTTCTATTTGCACCATGTTGATCTCTCCCAGCCACCGTAGTTGTGTGCTTCTAGCGAGGAGCACTATTTGTGTGGTGTGCCTATAAAGATTATTCAAAATTAGCCACTTATGCTGCCTTGGAAGCCAGCTGCCACTTTAGGAAGCAGACAGCAACACAGCTCCTTCGGTTTTGGAAAAGAGCTAGAGACTCCTCTCCTCATCTTCCTCTCTATATCACACATCTCTCATCCTCTGCCTTGTCACCTCTTTTCACTTTTAAGCACACCTTCTCTTCTTCATTCATTCTTTATACACCCACATGTAGTCACACCAAGGCTATGTTCCAAAACCTAGTGGGCTGCCTACGCAGGCAGCATTTTAAGTCATCCCAGGCATGCTCCTGATGTGAAAGATGATTCTGGACAAATTCTAAAGCAGGTTTGAATGCATCATTTGCAGAAAAGCTAATCCCATTACGCATTGCGACAAACTCCATGAAAGAAAATCGCTGTGATTATTTTATGAAAAAAATATATACCAGGGTTTAATGTGAATAACAATGTAAATGTTAGGCTGTATGTCACAAAAAAGGCTATTATATGGCTTCAGAAGACATGGAATATAATGAATGAGTTGTATAGATCACTTTTATGATGTGCATTTTAAGCTTGAGAGTCTTAACCTTCATTTATCTATTTAGCCACGTATTCCTGTGGTTCAGTGGTTAGAGCATTGCGTTAGCAGCACAAAGGTTTGTGGGTCGATTCCCAGGAATACACAATGTATAGCCTGAACGCACTGAAGTCGCTTTGGATAAAAGTGTCTGATAAATGTATTTTTGTCAACAGCAGAAGTACTTATGTCATTATGGTTTGGAGTGACGTTAGGGAGATTAAATATTTTATTTCTATGTTAATTTTTTTACTTTTCCTTTGTGAAATCGAAACTTCAGAAACATACTTTAAAAATACTTATTGCAGAAACAATTAACTTTATAAGAATATGCTGAGTTTTAACTGAATGTAATATTTTCTGACACTTGCATGTTAATTGCAATTAAATGAAAATGCATAACAGTTTAAAATTACAATAAATGTAATTATTAGAACTTTAGATTGATTTTTGACCTTCTTCAAAACATCGCTTTATGTAATATCATAATGACTTATATTTTCTGAAATATGGATAAAGTGTAAATTCTGAATGTCAAGCATTTATGATCAACTAATTACACATTTGCAACGCAAAAGTTGCATTGTAGTACATTCAATTGTATTAACTTAAAATGCATGCTCTAATTATAAAAAAATTATAATCAAGTACTTTGTCAACACAACAAAATAAGTGTACTTTTTAAATTAAGATTAAAACAGTGACTTAAAATGTACTTTAAAGTGCAGTATTATTACAAAGTGCACTTAAGCGGCATACATATTCCATTATAATATATTATATGCAACATTTTCTTAAAAATGCACTTTTAACATTTGAAATATACTACCAGGGCACATTCAATAAAATTAGCCTCAATTCTCACAGGGATTTGTCTACTGCTGTTTATGAAGGCTGCTAACTAGGTTTAAAAACTGAGCTACAGTTTATTGGTCTTCTATTAGCCTTAATTTATTCATATTCCTCTCATACGACTCTCATCCTATATTCCTCGTGTCTGTTTTAAACACTCTTCCCGTCTTGCATCATCCTTCATACACCCACATGAGGTGTTTTCATTCAATAGCAAACAATAAGAAGATCTATTGTTTTGCTCTTATTCGATATAACAGCGAAAATGGTTAATGTATGGAAACAGGCGCGGACTGGCCATTGGGAGCAATTAAGGCTGATTTGTCCCGCTTCCTTGTGTTTGTTTTTTTCAGGGTTTAAATTTTTTTATTCATTTATTTTTTACCTTCCCATTGTGCCAAAATTATCATTTTCGATTGTGGCATTCCCTAATTAATCGATAATAAATTGAGTCGATGCGCGGGACTCGAGGAAGGAGAGGAAACGGCCAAAGAAACAGTTAAATGTAGCGAAATTACTAACCTGTTCAGGGCTTCAAGTGCAGGTCAGTTTCATATTTAATACGCTACTGTAGTTTTGTCTTTATTCACCTAGTTGAGTATTAAACTGCTAGCACCTGTTAGGCTGGCAGTAGCACCCCATTATTATCATCAGTCAGAATACTGTGCTAAAGGACATCATTATCGATTGGAAAGTTGCATTAATAAATTTAGCAGCCAGATATTCACATGGATTTATTGTATAGAAAGGGAGGGAGCTAGAGCAAACAGCAACACAAAAATATCAGTCAGCACAAAAATACAATAGTGTGTTCAGTATTAGGATTTTCAATGTACTCATTTTGGCATTTGGGCGCTTTAGAAAATTTGTTTTAATATATTCTAGGTTTGTTAAATATCGGGTATTTAAGTCATTTTAAGAGAAATAACAACATTATGTGCAAACAAATTTCAACGAGGTGGTTGTTTTGCAACAAGGTGAACACAGTTCTGTTAATAACAGTAGACCTGCTGGTGGAGAAGAGACAGGTACAAGAAAGAAGGCAGAGACAGAGAAATTGGAGAAATTAAAAGGGACGTGAAGGTGCGATTCAAAAGAGAACCTTTAATTATTTTCCACAGCCCTGACTAAAGACTTAGACCTTTTTATGTGATGGTCATACAAATAGGTGATAGGGTTGTTTCAGAATTTGTTGTGGGTGTATGGGATGAGTGTGAGATTTCCTGGCCAGAAATTGTGTCCCAGTCCGGCCCTGTATGGAAGGAAAGGCTGTGAGATGGATATGGTCTTTTAAATGGTTCCTTGCAGATTTATGTCATTTCTTTATAGCTGATAATAAAATCTGAGTGTGGACCACTGGTTATAGATCAGTGTTTCAGCAGAGCTCATACAGAGCCGTCCAAACCTGACGCCCACAGTCATAAACAGGGTCAGTGAAAAAACAGAGATAATAACGACTCACACGTAGACTGGTGTAGAGTATACCGTCATATAAACACACTCTCTCTAACATCATTTAGTGCAGCTGAGAGGCCTGATTCAGTGCTGGGGAATTTAGCATGTCGTCTCTTAACACACAACATGATTCATGTCTCCAATAAGACTCCACACACACGCACACGCACATACGCACACGCACACACACACACACACACACACACACACACACACACACACACACACACACACACACACACACACACACACACACACACACACACACACACACACACACACACACACACACACACACACACACACACAGTAAACATCCTGCAGTGACAGTATTACTCATCCATTAACTCTTTGCTGGAGGTAAAGATCCTGAAAGGCCTAAAATTGATGGTGCAACTTGCGCTGAGGAAAAACAATTGAAAGTCAAGGAAGATGTTTGAAGGTGTGTTGAGCATCTTGGGTTATTGTTTCCAATTGCTGTCAAGGACATAAGGCATGAGGTACTACAGGGCACGAGGGTCTAATGTTGTTGCAATACTACTCCAAAAATGTTGCTAGCTACATAAATAATGAAAAGCCTTACATAAATAATAATAATCAAGGGGGGGAAATGAACAGTTTATTGAACATTTAGGTGAATTTTTGCAGTTGCTGATATTCACATGCAGTGACCTTAGTCAATCATAACAGTGGCCAGTTACTGACAAGCCTTAAAGGACCCGCCCCTTAAAACGCATTTTTAGACAAGAGTCAGAATGAGAGTAAAAAATTATCATTTTTACACACACACACACACACACACACACACACACACACACACACACACACACACACACACACACACACACACACACACACACACACACACACACACACACACACACACACACACACACACACACACACACACACACACACACACACACACACACACACACACATATATATATATTTATTATTTTTTTATATATATTATTTTTTTGCAGTTTATCAACATTGTAAGTGAACCTCAAGGAACATATATTAAAAAAAATCCATCTCATGACCAATTTAAAAAAGTGTGCAGAAAATAGTTTGTTAGAATCAACCTCAAACTTGGGAAAACATTTATCTTACATTTATCTTTCAAATATATGATTCAAACCTCTCAAATCCTAGTCTTAATGTTTATTTTCTTGAGAGTATTTCATAAAAAAGGTACTCACCCGTCCATCTGTTTGAGCTTTTCTTAAACTGTTCCTGTAGTATTTCTGACTCTTTGAAAAGCAATTGTGGGGGTGCTGTTAAGTGGTTATTAAACATTTTTTTTCTGTTACTTGACTGCAGCTCATCCTTCTGCTAGATGCAATGTTTATGTCTGACTACAACTAAAACCAGTAGGTAAGTGTACAATTAGTGCTTCATTTTCACCCGATAACCTCACATATCTTAAAAGTTTAGCAACAAGTCAAAGCAATCAGTTGAAAAGTATATTTTTGTTTATTTTTTTATTTTTTTAAAAACTTTGAAGTATACCAAGCAAAAGCATAAAAAATAACAGCAAACGTGAGCATATATTGTACCTTGCTACATAACACAGTGCATTTAATGACTAGGGCTGTAGTACAAGGGCTGTAGTACTCTGTGTCTGTAGTACGTTTTTCTATCGTCTCGGACTTGTCTTGGACTCGCGACCGCATCACCACCTCGGGTGTGCATTATTTTTCTAATAATTCAACGGCCCATCGTTCCTTACTTAAATCATCAATATTCAGAAACCACAGTTATTGTTTTACAGAAAAACAAGCATAGACTGCTTCTTGCATGGTTTGGCATGGTAAAATGTGAGCAAAGGGCGCTCCCTTTTAAAATCACTAAAAAGCTGACATCTCAGTTCATCAGGTTCTCACAGAGCTCAGTTATAACACAATGGATATAAGCACAATACATATTTCATAATGTCTCCACTTCAATGAGATGATTGGGATTTGTAAGCAAGCAAATTTAAGCGCTGCACAATAACTTTTTCTCGCCCCGCGACACACTCTGTTGTGTAGGGACACTTTCAACAATTTTTTTTTAGTAGAGATGGCTACAGCGCACCGCATTATGGGACATTCTGAAAAGAAACTAAAATTAAAACATATTTGATAGCAAGGGGGCCCCCTGGGGTTTTGGAGGCCCTACGCAGCTTACACATACTGCGTATAGGGAGGATCGGCTCTGGTTATAACGCAAGGTATATATCCATCTTATTCATTTTGTTAAAAAAAGTTAGATGTTTAATATATGCCAATTTGCCATTTTACTATTTTATGGCTGATGTGTTTTCATTGTTAAGATACTATTTAATGACACTAAAACTGCAATCGTTTTAAGGTAGCGTAAGGGGAAATCCATTGTAACAACATTCGTAGATATGGGAAGGAAGCGGGAACCGGTGAACATTTAAATACTTTAATAACAAAATAAACAGACACAAAAGAAAAGTGGCAGCCCCTTACGGACGACAGCCGCACACAAAACACAAGTCCTCTCTCGTCTTCCACTGTCGTCACTCCTCCTTTTGTCCTTCCGGAGCTCCTCGTGGGACTCGAGACCGGCGAGTGGCGCAGGCAGAGCCGATCCTCCCTATACGCAGAATACGCAAGCTGCGTAGGGCCCCCGAAACACCAGGGGGCCCCCTTAATCCAAAATATGTTTTAATTTTGGGTTCGTTTTGGAGTTTGGCCAGAGGTTATGAAAACATGAATGCTCGAGTGATCATTCAAGATGATTCAAGACGAAGTGAAACCCAGACAACTGCATTGCATCCATTCGTGCATCTCAACCACACATGCCATAACCACCCCCCCCCCCCCCCCCCCCTCCCGTTCTGCGTAGGGCCCCCAGAAGTCTAGGATCGCTCTGGGCGCAGGTATCGTTCATTATCATTAACTCCACCGGCCTCGCTCTGCACCCACTTGTCACATCCATATTTATTTGTGTTAAACGTAGGTAAAACATATCCTTATTCATTTAGTTAATAAAAGTTTAATATAGGGGAATATGTCATTGTACTATTTTATTGTATGGCCTATGATTATTATTATATATATTTTTTTTTACAGTGCGTATATCAATCTTGTTCATTCTGTTCATAAAGCGTTTATGTTTAATATAAGCGAGTCAGCGACTTTGTCATTGTAACATCCAGGGTCGGCCCTCCCTATAAGTGAACAAAGTGGCTGCTTAGGGCCCCGCTACCACTAGGGGGCCCCCTTGCTCTCAAAAATGATTTAATTTTTCACTGACAATTTGGCCAGTGGTTATGAAAACATGAATGTTTGCTTATTTTAATGTGGTGTGCTGTAGCCATTTCTACGTAGAAATCTGTGAAATCATGTAACATGAATGTCATAGTCTCTTGCTTGAAAAAAAAAAACTTGAGAGCATACCGAGCCGCAGAAGAGACACGCTGTTGTTCAAGCACTTTCCGTGAGTGCAATTTGAGACGGAGTGAACATGGGACATTGCATTTCATTCATTCATAACTCATTCATAACTTGATGAATGACTGTATTCATGCACCATGATATGTATATACTACTTTAATGTTTTTCAAAGAATACCATAGTAATGTTATGGCTTTTGTGTCCTGTTTGTGCTTTAGTGTTTGGTTACCTGCACTACAGAGTTCTTTACAAGCTCTTCATTGCTGACAGACAGTAAAATGCATTATAGCAACAGATTGCAGGTAAATATTTACTTCCTCCAGCACTCCTTTTGTTCTCTTGCTGAGTCCACTAGTTGTGATTCAAAACAGCTGACACAAAATACCAGACACACAACCTAATTGCTCAAATATTGCCCGGGAAATATTGTATATAACAGTGATACTCAAATCTGGATCGCAAGATTCACTTTCCTGCAGAGTTTAGCTCCAACCCTAATCTAACACACCTGAGCATGCTAATCAATGCCTTCAGGATCATTAGAACAAAGCCTCTAGAAGGCAAGCCTGCAACCATTAGCCGAAAAAGCGTAATGACTAAAGCTAACGATAGGAGACCAGCAGCCATTTTTTTGAATGGATGTCAATGGAGGAGAGACTTCACTACGCTGAATAAACAGCTTTTTAGAGGAAACGGCTTATCATTTAATGAATCGACAGCCTATCTGCTAATCGTCAATATGTTTTACACTAAACAATACTTTTGGATTGAACTATTTTTAGATTTTACCATGAAAACAAAGACGTTTTATAAGAGTTTATGCGACAGGTGGGATTCATCTCACGGCACTTTTCATTCATTCCTATGGGATCTGTAAACGGCGATTGAGTGTCGCACAACTCGAAACTAAAATTCAATGATGTCAAGGCTGTAAGGGGATTGGTTATTCCCCACTGTGTTCAACCAGGCTCGGGTAACCCCACTGCTCAAAAAACCTACATTAAACACATCTCTTATAGAAAATTACAGACCTGTCCCTCTCCTTCCATTCATAGTGAAAATACTCGAAAGAGTTGTTTCAATGTTTCTTTCACAAAACAACAAACTGGAAGCTAAACAGTCAGGTTTCAGGAGTGGCCATTTAACGGAGACTGCGCTACTCTCACAATCACTGAAGCCCTGCGAATTGCAAAAGCCGATTCCAAATCATCAGTCTCATTCTGCTGGATCTGTCTCGCTTTTGACACTGTCAATCACAGATCCTCCTGTCCACTCTCATCACTGGATATCACTGGATTCCACTTCGCTGGTTTGATCCTATCTCATGGTCGGTCTTTCAGGGTGGCCTGGAGGGGGGTGGTATCCAAAGCACATCAATTGGTCACTGAGGTTCCCAGGGCTCGGTTCTTGGACCCCTCGTCTTCTCCACATACACTACATCATGGGTCCCATCATACAGGCGCATGGCTTCTCTACCATTTCTACGCTGATGACACACAGCTCTATCTCTCGTTTCGACCAGATGATCCAACGGTAGCTGCACGGATCTCAGGCTGCCTGGCAGACATCTCGGCATGGATGAAAGAACATCACCTACAGCTCATCTTGGCAAAGACTGAGCTTTCTGTCTTCCCTGCCATCAACTACAGCATGACTTCACGATTCAGTTAGATTCATCAACAATTACCCCATCAGCTTCGGTCAGAAATCTTGGTGTAATCTTTGATGACAGCTGACCTTCAAAGAGCACATTGCAAAGACTGCTCGATCTTGCAGATTTGCACTACACAACATCAGAAAGATCCGTCCTTTCTGACAGAGCATGCTGCACTTTTTGTCCAGGCCCTTGTCATTTCTAGACTTGACTACTGCAATGCTCTTCTGGCTGGACTTCCATCAACACAATCAAACCTCTACAAATTGATTCAGAATTTCAGCGGCCACAACTGGTCTTCAACACGCCAAAAGAGCCATGTTTACACCTTTCTTTATCTCCTTGCACTGGCTACAGTTGCAGCTCGCATCAAGTTCTAGACACTGATACTTGCATATAGAACAACACAGGCTCAGCACCCTCCTACTTCCACTCACTATTACGAATCTAATCTCTCAAAAGTCTGAGATCCGGAACGCTGGATCCCTGTCAATCTTCAAGCAACAACTGAAAACTCATCTCTTTCGACACTACTTGACTTCATCCTAAACTAAAAAAACAACAACAAAAAAAACCTTCTTTCTCTTTCTCTTTCTCTCCTTCCCTTGCTAGCTCGTACTTATTTGAACAATGTCTGAGACTTAGTGTTACAAGCACTTCATCTGTCTGTTTGCCTTTTCAATATGAATCGCTTTATGTATTCCCCAATTGTAAGTCGCTTTGGATAAAAGCATCTGCAAAATTACTAAATGTAAATGTATTATGGCACACGTGATCCAAGTTAGCCATTACACTTTCTCCAATATTAAGTAATACAGACCCACTTATCTCCCTATAGTAAGGTAATCTCTAACTATAAAATCACAGGTAGGTGAGTTTAATCAGGATTGGAGCTAAACTGCAGGAAAGTTGATCTCACGAGCCAGATTTGAGGATCACTGGTATATAACATTGTGGTGAGCGTCACAGCGACATAAGTGATCATAATTTATTCATCCTCAAGTTGTTCCAAACCTGTATGAGTTTCTCTCTTCTGTTGAACACAAAATAATATATTTTGAAGAATGTGGGTAACCAAACAGTTTCTGGTAGCCATTGACTCCCCCCCCCCCATACCATGGAAGTCAGTGGGGACCAGAAACTGTTTGGTTACCCACATTCTTCTGCTTTATGTTCCAAAGAATAAAGAAACTCACACTGACAGTAAACTACAGTGACCTGAATTAATTTATTTGAGAGTTGGCTAATTTCCACTGTAATGAGCAACACTGACAATTTGTGAAGGGACTTTTAGAAATAAGAAAACAATTCCCCAGCCAAAATAGAATGGCAATTTATTTTTGCCTACAAAATGGCAATAATACAACAGTATATATCTGTTGACCAGAGTTGTGTACTTGGACTCGGGACTCGGACTGCTATTGTGAATGAACTTGGACTTGGACGGTCTCGGGTGGAATCAAGTGGGCTCGGACTCAGACTTAGATATTTTGGATGCAGAAAAATTTCAGTACAGACGAATCCATGGCATGTGTAATATAAAATAAAATAAAAAAGTAACTACATCAATTTATATGAAAAAACATTAATAAACATCACCCACTTAAACTCAATTGATTAAAAACTAGGACTCGACACTGGACTCGGATACAACACTGCACCGTAAGATTTAGCTTTCAAAATAAATGTAAAGACAGTTAATAATGACTTAGTTTTACCATCAGTTCAAGCCCGTAGTGATGGGAAGTCCATTTCTTTTCCGTGAACCGGTTCTTTCGTACAGTTCGTTTCAATGAACCGGTTCAAAAAACGACCTAACGTAATGACGTCGTTCGCGATGACGTAATGATATAATCTCTCGTCCCGGGATGAAAATACACATTAAAATATATAAGAGTCAGTAATCATAACTTCATTCAGTTAAAACATCATAATCATGATCTTTAAAGTTTATAATTAAGTTTTGCAAGCACCCAAATACGTACAGGCAGTGATGAGCATACGAGGATTTAAGTCTTCAGTGAATAAATTAGTTGTCATCTGGCAGAAACCATAATCCACTTACTATACATAATCCATTGCGATTTATTTGTTATTAAATAAACTTACATTTCGCCCTCATTCAGGTCCTCGGTTTACCCGCGCCATAGCATTAGCACAGAATCAGTTGTCCAAAAGAACTAGTTTTGTTCAGATGTACTGTGTCAGTCATGTAATTTTTGCTGAATCATGCAGGCGCAGTATCATCAGCTCATCGGTTCTCAAATCGGACGTGTCCGAAAGAAACAGTTCTAAGTTCAGTGTACTGCATGGTGATCCGAAAACCGTTGCAACCAATTTTGATCGAGAGCTCTAACAGCACACTGCTGCGTATTTCAGTGTATCAGCTTGCTGTGCTCAGTTATCATCTCAGTTCATATTTCTTTTAATAAAACTCAATTTGTGAATGTGTCATCATTAACTATAATTACAGCACAGCACATAAATCATCCCTTATTCCTATTAGTCTTAATTATGGTCCAACATCCCTGACAAACCCCTTTGGCAGAATCTTCAACTGAACAAAGTACACAGATTGGATAAATTCATCTTTAAAAAAAAATAAAACAATAAAAAAAATTATATTATCACACTTTCTGACTCACGTTTAACAAAAACCCACCTATTCACTATCTCAACAAATTATAATATGGTGACATGCCATTCAGCTAATCAACTCAAAACACCTGCAAAGGTTTCCTGAGTCTTCAAAATGGTCTCTCAGTTTGGTTCACTAGGCTACACAATCATGGGGAAGACTGCTGATCTGACAGTTGTCCAGAAGACAATCATTGACACCCTTCACAAGGAGGGTAAGCCACAAACATTCATTGCCAAAGAAGCTGTTCACAGAGTGCTGTATCCAAGCATGTTAACAGAAAGTTGAGTGGAAGGAAAAAAGAAGGAAAAAGATGCACACCCAACCGAGAGAACCGCAGCCTTATGAGGATTGTCAAGCAAAATCGATTCAAGAATTTGGGTGAACTTCACAAGGAATGGACTGAGGCTGGGGTCAAGGCATCAAGAGCACCACACACAGACGTGTCAAGGAATTTGGCTACAGTTGTCGTCAGAGGGGTCTTATCTGGGCTAAGAAAGAGAAAAAGAACTGGACTGTTGCCCAGTGGTCCAGTCCTCTTTTCAGATGAGAGCAAGTTTTGTATTTCATGTGGAAACCAAGGTCTTAGAGTCTGGAGGAAGGGTGGAGAAGCTCATAGCCCAAGTTGCTTGAAGTCCAGTGTTAAGTTTCCACAGTCTGTGATGATTTGGTGGTGTGTAATGTCATCTGCTGGTGTGGTCCATTGTGTTTTTTGAAAACCAACGTCACTGCACCCATTTACCAAGACATTTTGGAGCACTTCATGCTTCCTTCTGCTGACCAGCTTTTTAAAGATGCTGATTTCATTTTGCAGCAGGATTTGGCACCTGCCCACACTGCCAAAAGCACCAAAAGTTGGTTCAATGACCATGGTGTTGGTGTGCTTGACTGGCCAGCAAACTCACCAGACCTGAACCCCAGAGAGAATCTATGGGTATTGTCAAGACCGGAAAATAGAAACGGCCAAAAAAATTTATAACACTGAAGCTGCGGCACTGTGGCCAGGCCACTGAAGCTAGTCCAGATGATGCTTGTGTTTATTCCAGCCACACCTCGCATGTTATGAAGCGTCTCTCCTCACTGCTTCTGTAAAGATTCAGGCTTACGCCTCCTTTGAATAAATATAGCCAAAATCCGTAAAATCTCACCAAAATCCGTTGCCATGACTTATCGCGAGAGACAAAGGTTACGATTTAGTCGCAAAACATTGGTTAATGGAAATTTCGAATTACTTTTTTATCGACATTTATAGCATTTTGCCAAAGTTTTGCGCAAATCTGCAATGGAAACTCGTCTTGTGATGAAGCTTGTATGTGTTTGCACACAAGCGCGGTTGTGTAACCGTGTCTTCCTCACACACACACACGCTGCGGTGTGCTCCTCTCTCTCTCTCTCTCTCTCTCTCTCTCGCTCACACATGCACACACACACACACACACACACACACACACACACACGACGCTGCGCTGTGACCCTCTCTCTCTCTCACGTGCACACACACACACACACGACGCGCAAAACTCAGCATTTGAACAGTCAATAGCAAATATTTAAACTTATAACAAAACATACTTGCAGTAGCTGATTCAGAAGCTCCAGATTGTCATAGCAAAGTCAGAATTACCTCCTCTCCTAGGTTCACCAAATGGTTGTCCATAAAATGCATTGTGATAACATCTGGGTTGTGCTGTTCTGTTGTAAGTAAGCTTAATGATTCCTAAATGCATCTACTTTCTGAAGGCCAAATAAAGTGCTTTTGCTTTTGCCTGGAAACATACAGCTTCTTCCTGACAGGCTGCTTCAACACTACTGCGATTACTGAAACCATGCCATATGCAAATATTTCCACATCGTGACGTAGACATGTGGGGGCGTGTTTGAATGAGCCATTTTAGGGGGGCGTGGCAGAGTCTTAACTTTGATAAAGAATATCTCTTTGGTTTTGAGACTTCAGGGAACTTATCTATGCACAATCAGCTTGTAACACTCCAAAGATAAAGGAAAACTTGAAATCACACCATATGACACCTTTAAGATAGCTGAATCCACTGTGACCCTCTCTCTCTCTCTCACACACACGACACACACACACACACGCACACACACACACACACACACAGATGCGCAAAACTCCGCATTTGAACAGTACATCGCAAAATTTCAACTTATAACAAAACATACAGTCGCTGACTAGGGGTGTATGCTAAAGAAATGTAAAAATCAAATATAAAATAACTGCATAGTCTTCACTGTATAAATTAAATAGCCTGTAAATTAATACTTTTTGATGTTACAAAGGTTATTTAGTCAGGAGCAGTGAGCACTTGTATTTTTCTTTGACAGCATTAGATTTATTATTAGTTTTTGATGTTACAAAGGTTGTTTAGTCAGGAGCAGTGAGCACTTGTATTTTTCTTTGACAGCATTAGATTTATTATTAGTTTTTGATGTTACAAGGTTGTTTAGTCAGAGCAGTGAGCACTTGTATTTTTCTTTGACACAGCATTAGATTTATTATTAGTTTTCTTTCACTTTAAGAATGAAGCACAGATTGATATACTGATGATACACATGCCTTTTCTCCACAGTTTACATTAAGACATATGCTTTCTTAACCTACTGTTTACAAGGATATTAGCCAAAACATGCATTTTAATGTAGTTTTGTCTGAATGTATTAATCCATGCTAAAAAAATCGGAGGAGAGCTCAATTTAGAATTCGTGCAGAGTTGACGCGCTCCTGTGTGCGTGCGCTTCAGATGTGTGCTGAAAACTTCTCAGATGGTACTTGACTGTTACTCCAACAACCCAGAGCGTCTTTTATGCTCGCCTCGTGCCTTCGGGCAGTCCTATATCGAGTCCTGACACGTGAGATTGAACGAGAATGCACGCGTTGGTGGTAATACATAGACAGACATTATATGAAATGTGGACAGTGCCAAAATAAAGGTGCCTTTTTATACTACAGATATCGATATTTTACGTGTGGGATCAATGCATCGTATCATCATACATTGTACTGATATATCGATCCATATCGATGAATCGTTACACCCCTATCGCTGACTCAGAAGCGCCAGATTGTCATAGCAAAGTCAGAATTACCTCCTCTCCTAGGTTCACGAAACGGTCGTCCATAAAATGTGTTGCTGTTCTGTTGTAAGTAATCATAATGATTAAAAAATGCATCTACTTTCGGAAGGCCAAATAAAGTGCTTTTGCTTTCGCCTAGAAACACACAGCTTCTCCCTGACACAGCTGCTTCAACACTACTGCGGTTACTGAAACCACGCCTTACGCAAATATTTCCACATTGTGACATAGACATGTGAGTGTGTGTTTGAATGTGCTGTCTTAGGGGGCGTGGCAGAGTCTTAACTTTGATAAAGAATATCTCTTTGGTTTTGAGACGTTAGTCTTTGTAACTTCAGGGATCTTATCTATGCACACTCAGCTTGTAACACTCCAAGGAGAAAGCAAAACTTGAAAACGCATCATATGACCCCCTTTAAGTTACTGCACCAAATCACCCCAATCACTATCCAGCATGAGTTCTGTGTTTTTACATTGGTTTCAAAATTAACCTTTCACAAGAACCAATAGGAAGTGATATTACAGAAGTCTTGTCTGGAACATGGAAGCATTTGTACATGCTTCATACATTTTTCATACAATCATAATTTTTTTTAATAATTGTATTTGTTTCCCTAAGGTTTACTAATGTTAGTCATGCCTCAAAATGAGAATTTAAGTTGTACATGACCTTTTTCACGCTCCCTCTGGTCCTGTAGAATTAAACAGGCTGCTGTTGTGCCTTGAATACTTGTGTGTAAAACCCTCTTTAAATGTGAAATTAGTAACAGCAGCTGCTTAGCAAAGCTGTATTACACTGTGAAAGAATTGAAAAACAATCCACAGTGTGTTGTTCACACATCTGTTAAGCCCAGACTACGTAGCCAGACCTTCAGACTGACGGCAGAAGGTCTGGAAACCTTGGCAGCTTTAAATGGCCAAGGCCCACTCAAGAGGCCATATGACTGACAAGTAAAGCAATCACGTTTTGTTTTGTGCCACGTCATGTTTAGGAGCGTAAAAATGTCCCCGCAATAACAGAGAGTTTGTAAAACTCTTGGATGTATTTTAAAGAATTTATGCCAGGGGTAGGCAGCGTCGGTCCTGGAGTGCCGCTGTCCTGTAGAGTTTAGCTCAAACCCTAATCAAACACACCTGAACAAGCTAATCAAGGTCTTCAGAATTACTAGGGTTACAGGCAGGTGAGGTTATTTTTCAGGGTTGGAGCTAATCTCTGCAGGACATCGGCACTCACGGATCGACGTTGCCCACCCCAGGTCTGTGCTGTGAAGTTTACATATTTTACATACTTTTGAAATTCCAGATGTTGCAGATGCGTCAGATGTTTAGCCATTGGTAGAGGCTGAGAATAGACTAAACCCAGAAACTATGTTGCATAAATGTTTTAAAGGGGACATCGAATGCCCATTTTCCACAAGTTGGTGTGATTTTTTTTAGGGGCTTCATGAAATGTGTGCAACAAACCTTGGTTAAAATTCCTCATAAAAACAACAACCTTTGTCATATACAGCTTTATACACGGCAAATTGTTTGGGTGCATGTCCCTTTAAATTATAATTAGCTAATGCTCACCAAACCCCTCTCTTCCATGTTTGTGTATTCAGTGGCGCGTTGCTATCAAAAACTAAAAAATAATCAGTGCATTAAGTCAAATTGAAGACTATTATGTTCACTTTTACATCCAACTGTAAAACACCTGCATTGCTTGCGAGACACTGTTGTCGCTACAGCTGCTCGAGCGAGAAGAAAATTGCGGACAGTGTACAACTGGACCGGAAATATGTTAATACGGGACAATCCGCCAGCGGCCATGGGTGGGGCCTATGCAGTATGACGTCATACTGTTCAGAAAATCAAAACATTTTGATAATCGAGTCTGTTTAGGTTTTTTGGGGATTAAACAAAAGGAGTGAATGGATTTGTATCATTGTTGGGTGGTTGTGTCCACACATTGCTAAGACAAATTTAAATGCAAATACCATTTAAAAGTCCATTTTGCATCCAATGTCGCCTTTAAACCACAGAAAGGTTGTGATAATGTCTATGTACTTGATGAGACCAAGTTTTTGGTGTTTTAAAAACATTTTCACAACATTGCCTAAACGCTGTTCACAAGTCTTAAAGCAACATTTTTAGAAACCTCACTACAGTCCATTCGATATTAAATATGCCATCATCAATATTTTTGCAGGTAACATAGACTTAAATCTTATTCTGGAAGTTCTCTCTATGTTATTTTCATAACTTTCTAGAAGTAATTGGTATATTTTATTGTGGGACTGACTCAATCTAAAGCCATACTATTTCACAACATCTCCAACATATTTTATTCACGTTGTATAAACGTATGTATCCTGCCGTCATGTATTGGCCATTTTTTGTTAGTCAAGTTACATCATTTTTTTAAATTGTAGATGTAGTTTCTAGAATATTAAAAATATATATATTTGCAACTTAAAGGAGATTTCACACAAAAAACCGCAACTGACACTTCAAGCACTATTTTAGCAATGTCCTTACTACCTTTCTGGGCCTTGAACGTGTCAGTTGCGTTGCTGTCTATGCAGGGTCAGAAAGCTCTCAGATTTCATCAAAAACTATTTAATTTGTTTTCTGAAGATGACAAAGGTTTGGAACGACATGAGGGGGAGTAATTCGAATATCATTTTTGGGTGAACTACCCCTTTAAATCATAACTCATGAAATATAGGAAAGACCTTTTAAGACTTTTTTAATAGTCTTATATTAGCGAAGAAGTTGACTGAGCAAAGCCAGTGAAAAGCAGAAGCAGGAGACAAAGTGATGATGATAAAAAATGTGCAGAGTTTATTGAATACTCTTCGTTATGTATGTTTCATTGCTCAGACTTTTAATGTGTTCATCTATTTGAAGTTTGGAATGCATTTCTGTAGCTTAGTTTCAGTAAATGCTCTTTGTGGATTATGGTTATCATTTTACGTCAGACTTTTATTTCAAAAGATGTGATATGACCTATTTAAATCTTGCTGTGAGATGTGAAATGCTGTGATCCACAAGCACGCTCAAAAGCTGTCCAAGCAGAAAAAGCGAAGCTTTTCATTTCATTACAATTCATGCCAAATTTGAGTAAACAATCTTTGACCCATAACAGCCCTGACCCATCTAAGCACATCCGGCTGCATAATTAGGTATAGGTGGGTCTGAATCTCTTTTTTTTGGCTTTACATGCATTCCATTTGTATTGCCAGAAAGACATGATTTATGCACAAGGTGCTGTCAGGAATCATTAGGTGTTAAAAGGAAAGAAGTGAAGAGTAGGAAGTATTTGGGACAGTCCGTCAGTCCGTCCCCAGTTTTTTGGGGATTAAACAAAAGGAATTAATTGATTTGTATCATTGTAGGGTGGTTGTGTCCACACATTGCTAAGACAAATTTAAATGCAAATCATCTAAAAGTCAATTTTGCATCCGATGTCGCATTTGAACCACAGAAAGGTTGTGATAATGTCTATGTACTTGATGAGACCAAGTTTTTGGTGTTTTAAAAACATTTTCACAACATTGCCTAAACGCTGTTCACAAGTCTTAATGCAACATTTTTAGAAACCTCACTACAGTCCATTCGATATTAAATATGCCATCATCAATATTTTTGCAGGTAACAGACTTAAATCTTATTCTGGAAGTTCTCTCTATGTTATTTTCATAACTTTCTAGAAGTAATTGGTATATTTTATTGTGGGACTGACTATCTAAAGCCATACTATTTCACAACATCTCCAACATATTTTATTCACGTTGTATAAACGTATGTATCCTGCCGTCATGTATTGGTCATTTTTGGTTAGTCAAGTTACATTATTTTTTTAGATTATAGATGTTGTTTCTAGAATCTTTTTTATATATTTTGCAACTTAAAGGGATAGTTGAAAGAGTAGGAAGTCTTTGATTTTCACACACTACTAAAGCCTTTTGTCAAAACACGCACAACACCTCTCACACTCTCACGGTCCAGAGCTAGCTGGCCAGCATCCCTAACTCAAAAATGTCATTATAGTTCAGCTCCATGCGGATGCTTGCCAACAAAAACATATTCAAAGTCTTAGCAACAGCCCTTTGGTGTTTAGCCGTGAAAACACTCAACAACAATTTGGAAAGAAAAACAAGCTTTTGCAAAATAGCATCGTCTGTCACCAGGTCACTGTCAGTCATCTAGACTGAATGATTGATGACAATGACAGCAAGACCTGTTTCACACTGCACAAACATATACAGAGGTTATCAGGAGCAGTGTTGGGGGTAAACTATGTAATGCAATTAGTTACCTTTATAGGGAGTAACGCAATATTATAATGTATTACTTTTAAAAGTAAGAAAGTAACTTTAACCCAACACTGATTAGAAGTACGCTACTGTTCAGAAGTTTGAGGTTGGTAAGATCTTTTTATGTTTCTGAAAGAAGACTCCTTTGCTCAACAAGGCTGTTTATTAAAACTGTAAAATTTACATTTACGGTACATCAAAATGGCAATTAATCTATAATTTAAGTGTAATTACTGTATAAACAGTCTACTCATCAGTTCGTTCATCACTCAGATTATCTAAGATTATAGAATTTGCGTCACGTCCACCACACAAAAAAATAGTTGAAATGAGGAGTTGACACTATTTTAGTTGATTCATGCATTTATTTAATAATTTTTTATAACCTCATAAAAGTGCATATTATAAAGGAATGTGTTGCTAAAGTATATGGTGCAAATATCTCTGTATTGTATGCATATATAAAATATGAAAAATATGTTCAAAGCCTATTCTATGTGCAACTATAAACCCATGCTGTTTACACAGGCAGTGCAAAAGCTGTTAACATGAGCACAAAAATCAGCAGGTAACACTGACATACTGCTTGTTTGTGTGGTGTGGATTGTAAGGATTTCTCTCCTATCTTACAGAGAGGGCCAAGAAAGCACAGCCGAATGGAAAGAAGTCAGTGGATTGGTTAAGGGCTGCCCAGAGAAAAGAGTTGAGGGAGAGTTTGCTGTCAGTGTCTGAGAGATTGAACAGCTTCTGAAGAGCCTCTTGAGGGGGGACAGTGGGGTGTTATGTTTTAGAGGAGTGAATCTAAAACGTGGGAGAAAAAAGATAAAAAAGACATATGAGACATGGGAGACTGACATGAAGGACAGAACGGAGGCAGTGAGCAGAAGGAACTAAGAGAGGCGAACAATAATCAGAGATGAGTTTTGATTGAGCGGGGATGAGAAAATTAAGGAAAGAAGCAAATGCAGTGACTACTGCAGGGTGCTATGTGTACATGTGGGTTGGGACTGAATAAAGCTCTATTCTAACATGCTGAGCTTGGCATCTATCATATACTTCCCACCCACTCGTGCTAAAGCAGAGCACAACCTTGAGCTGTGCTTTTACTTACTTGAGCCTTTTAGATCACTGATTTAATTCATGGAAAAGTGAAGCACAGACAGAATCTCTGGCATGCTGCAGATTACCACAGAAAATGTCCGGAAGAAAATATGAATGTTTACAATAGAAGTTAATGGGGAAAAGTATTAAGAGAAGCTAAGATAATGTGAAGCATTAGTAGCAGAATGAGATGAAGAAGGTAAAATAAAACTGCGCTCATAACATAATATAAAATTAATGTACACTTATTATATTATGTGATATATTCATAATATTTTTAGCTATCAGGACAGAGAAACTCTTTAATTTGTTGTATTGCATGTTATATTACCTTGACACCTCTGACAGTCAGTGTGTATTCTATTGTTACAACAGCTTGTACTTTCATTCTAAGTGCATTACTTGTGATTTATGCTAGTTTTTACAAACCACCCATGAGTAAGTAAAACTTTGATATAGCCCCTTTCCAAACAGGGTGCTTTACAGAAGAATTGCAATCAACGTGAATACATATGGCAGCAGAGAAAGTAAAACCGACAGCGTAAAATATGAGAGTACATAAACTGGATTTTTAAATGTGCGTTCTGTAATTTGATGCTAATTTAAAAGTTTGTTTTGTGAAGATTCATCTGAATGGTGTACACTCACATGAGATGAAGCCTGTACTAATGATAGTTTTCTATAAAAATGTTGCAGTTCACAACGTGAATCCTCACGCTCACTGGTGGCTGCCTCTGATGTATACGTTATTATATGCTGATACGTCTCTGATGATTATTAATTAGACAGTGGAACACACATATTATCATGCTCAGTGGAGACAGTAGTAGTAAGACTAAAAAAAGCAGAAGAGGTCCAAAGCCAGAAGAGAGAAATACAGACAAAGACTAAAACAAGTGTAAGCATTGGGGTGGCTTTTACAAGGTGTAAAGATTTAGATTTAGATTTAGTGGTGATGCCCAAACTGCTTCTTTTTTCTGTAGTTCTTTTAATAAATCTAAGGAGCAGAGCTGGGTAGTAACTGATATACCATAATGATATATGTAATCTGGATTACGTAATCAGGTTCCAAAAAATGAATCCTTGTAAAAGGAAAAATAAATACTTGTAATTAGGTTGTTACATTTTTTAAGTGAGATTGTACAGAGTCAGCTTTGCTGAAGGTGCTGGATGATCTTTTGTTCGCTGTTGATTAAGATAATTCTGCAATTCTAGTACTCTTGGACCTCAATTTTGTGTTTGACACCACTGACCGTGCTATTTTGCTTGAAATTTGAGAAAGTTTGTAGGAATTCAAGGTACTGTATTTAAATGGTTTAAATCCTATGTTTGTGATTGAACATTTTCGGTGAAGATTGGGAATTTTTCTTCCTCTTCTGTACCATTAACATGCGGTGTACCTCAGGGATCAATTTTGGGCCCGCTTTTGTTTTCGCTTTATTTGCTCCCTTTAGGCCTAAGTATTTGTCACGAGCCCACAGCAGGAGGAAACAGGAACACGCAGACGAGGAGATAAAACGCAACGGAGATTCTTTAATTGACGACATTAAAATATTTAATGACCATTGCAGACAGACAGAAACCCGGGAATGCAACAGACAGAAACAGGGAATAGACCAGACTAGAACCAGAACCCATGGAACCAACAGACAGGACTTAAATACACCGGTTATAATAACACATATATCACACACACCTGAACCGAATTACATAATGAACATGAAACAGAAACTAACCAATATAAGGAAACAAGAGGCGAGAACACTCAAGACACACAGGACAGAGTGGTATTCAAAAGGTTTCTGATATATTAATGGTGTAGGAAAAGCTTTATGCCGATAAGGTTATGTTTTGTAATTTGCACACAGATGGGGTACTTCCCTTTGGGGGTATATGATGGGGATTAATGCATATCTTTATGAACTTTGCATAGAGCCGCACAACACTAAACGAGCACTGCAGATTTACTTTTTATTTTATATATATATATATATATATATATATATATATATATTATGTTGAGTTTTTAGATTAAAATGTTAAACAGTGCCCCCCCCCCCACGACCACGGCCTTAAAAAAGTCATATAATCTTGAGTCAAAAACATTCCAGAATTTTCAGAGTTTACAGTGAAAAAATAAAGTGTCCCATGCTTGTTCAGTCCATTTGATATAATTGAATGTGAAAGGCTTGACAACATCCAAAGAAAAAAAAATAAATAAATAAAAAAAATATTGCAGAAGAGGTAAATCTTCATTAAGAAAAACAAATAAATACTTTTAAGTACACACTTTCATAATACCTGTCTAAAATTACATAGTATTGGGACTAAAATGACTGGTAACAGAGACAGATATACATATACATACATACATACATATGTACACAAACCTAAATATATAAAATAAATAGGTGAACTTTAGAAAAGGAAATGAAATAAGATATGGAAAGAAGATATCACAAAAAGGGGGGGAGGTTGAGGCTGGCTACTCCATCCTAAAGGCCAGGGATCTCTTCGCAGTATTTAATAAAGGGAGACCATTTGTCTAAGCTAGACTTTTTCTAATACATTCAAATGCTTTGATTAGCAGTTTAATCAGTCTGAATGGTCAGCCTGGCACTCGCTGCCACCCAGTTGGCAGGGGGATTAAATCCAGAGCTGCGGATATAAAGAGAAATGTGTTCTCTCAGTTAACGGCACTTTGGTCTTATTATCTGAAAACCTAAAAACGTTTGTCTGCTGGGGAAGGCAAGCAGGTGATGAATGGTGATTGTGTTTAATGCCATCTGGGGTCACAGAGAGCTATCATTGCAGGATTGCCAAGAACTGCATTGTCAACACAATATTACTAGAGATGGAAAGGGTGGCATGCAAGTGTTCAAGTTATGCAGCCTGCAGAGGCGGTGTCCTCCAGTGCTTTGAGAGAGCTGTGACACAGGTATGTTGTTCCCTGCTTTACAGCAGCACATTTACACTTACAGCTGACATTATTCTTGTGTGAGACATAAACAGAGGCCTGTTGCAGTCATTTTTCACAGGAGGCTAAACACATCACACTAATATCAAACAGCCTTCAGCTGAAGCCTATTCCAGCAGTTGCAGGCACTAACATCTGTAATAGGTGCTAGGGCTTTCATTTATGTTAAAGGTTACTTTTAGTTACTTGTGTTTGTTGCATTTGTATTTGGTTCTATACGCTTAATTCCACCGCAGGAATAATAATAAAAAAGGTACATTTTATCTCACCAATTCAGGCTTTTTTCTTGCAATTCTGAGTTTTTATTTCACAGTCCAGTCATTTTTTTACCATAATTGCGAGATGTAAACCCTGAAAACCTCTGAAATGTAAAAATTGTAAAAAATTGTGAGATAAAAAGTCACAATTGCATTTTTATTCAGTTGTTATAAACAAAACAAACAAACACAGAATTGCAATATACAGTATAAACTCAGAAGTTATATAAACACTGAAAAAAGTCGGAATTGTATGATTTGTGACATACTGTAAACTAGCAATTTTGAGAAAAATAGTCAAAAATTGTGATATAAGTAGTTGCATTTACAATTTCCTTTTTTATTCTGTAGCTGAAAAAAGAAAGAATTGCAAAATATACATTTAGAAGTGCAAGATAAACTCATAATTCTGTGAAAAAAGTCAAAATTGCTAAATAAAAATGTAATTACACATTTTTAAAGCCATGGCTGGACTAAAATAAAATTAAAAATAAACTCACAAGTGTGAGATACAAACTCACAATTCTGAGAAAACAAGTCAAAATTGTAAGTTTTGTATTGTTTTATAACAAACTTGTATGTCATATATTTACAAATATTTGTAATTACACATTTGTAAAGGTAAAGATGCAATTTAGTACATTTATCTATTGACTTTAAATGAAATATTGCATAACACACTTCAGGAAAAATTATATTTTACTGCTTTTTTAGTTTTTTTACAGTTAAAATAATAATTTTCAAGTATATTACTTGAGCTTTAGTACACTGTAATAGTCAACATAAGAAGTGTACTTTTGTAGCTGTACTTCTGTAGCATGACAAGATTATTACACGTTATATTAAATGTACTTTGAAGTTCACTTTAAAAAAAGTTTACTTAAATATGTTTTAGAAGTCATGAAAGTTGTTACGGATCCATCTGCAAGCTTTTATTCAATTGACATGGTCAAACACAGGCAGGGTCAAACATCAGTAGACAGATACGATGAGGGCAAGACACAAGAGTATTCCGAGAGCATGCGTTGGTCATTGATCGGCGAACAATATCCAAAGGGCCTGACAATAGGGGTAATCCGAGTACACGAGCAATAATCCAAACAGTGACCAACAGAGTCCAAAGGCAAGACGATAGGGCAATCCAAAAACACAAGAGCAATAATCAAAACACAGGAAAACAGGCTTGGCAAGACTAAGATTAAGAAACTAAGAAAGGCTCTGTAAAGTAGCTATCAGCAAAGACTGTGATAAATGCTAGACAATACTCAGCAAAGAGGAAGAAGTCCAAGGCTTAAGTAGGGTGTGTGATGGGAATCAGTTGTGTAATCAGTGCGATCAGCTGTGTGTGTGTCATCAGTGCAGTGGATGATGGGAACTGTAGTCCGAGGTGAGATGTGTGCACTGAGAACACCTGAGAAGAGATGATGCCAACCCATTGGAGGACCTCAGAGGAAGCCAACCATCAGCGATTATACTGAATTAACCAAATTTTGCCATAAGTTAATTATATTGAGTTTCTACAATATCATTCTATTTTAGAAACTTAATTTCCTGTGAAGTTGCTTTGCAACGATTGTATCGTAAAAAGTGCTATACATATAATCTTGAATTGAATGTAACAGTAGTGTAGTGCAAGAGTGCATGTGGTGAGCGGGTGACCTCTGGTGGTGAGTGAGTGGAAGTTCGTAGACCGGATTCGTGACAAAAGTAAACTATAAGCAAACTTAAGTGGCCTTTAATTTCATTCATATTATATCTGCATGTACTTTTTTTTAAATAAACTTTTTTGTGCTGTAAATGTGAACATTTAATATATTTACATACTTCTTTCTCACAAGAGTTATATTTTCTTTCTCAAAAGGAGATCCCCAATTCCAGAAAAGTTAGGACGTTTATTAAAATCAAGAATATGTGACTTTTATTTTATTTAATTGTATTTAATTGACAAAAGTACAAAGAACATTTTTCCAAAGTTTTCGCTTACCAACGTAAATGTATTTTGTAATTATGAACAAATCTTGTTTTTGACGGCTGCAACACAATCCAAAAAAAGTTAAGACAGAGGCAAAATAAAAATGAAAAGGTTATATAATATCCCTATTAACCTGTTTTGAATCAGTAAGCAGGTGAATTGGTAATAGGTCAAGGTGTCATGTTTGGGTGTAAAAGGAGCATCTCAGTCTTTGCAAGCAAAGCTGCATCATGGCTCATCACTTTGTGCCAAATTTTACGAGAGAGGTGTCAAACAAATCAAAAATCACATTTCGCAATGCAAAATTGCAAAGGATTTAGGTCTCTCACCAAGTACCATATATTACATAATATTATGAAAAGATTCAGGGAATACAGAGAAATCTCAGTAGGGCATAGCAGGAAAGCTCAGGTGAATATGATTGACCTTTGAGCACTCAGATGGCATTGCATAAGAAACCATCATGTTAAATATAGCCACATGGGCTCAGCAGTACTTCAGAAAACCACAATCATTTACCACAGTCTGCTGCTGCATCAAGAAATGCAACTTGAATATCTGTTACTCTAGGAGAAAGCTATACATCAATTATATGCAGTGATGCCACCGGGTTCTCTGGGCCAGAGCTCATCTCAGAAGATAGTGAAAATGTCTGCTGTACTCAAATGAGTCCACATGTCAACTTGTTTCTGGAAAAAAAATGGATTACAAGTTCTCAGTCCCAAAGACCAAAGGGAACATCCAGACTTTCATTAGTGGCAGATGCAAAAGCAAACATCTGTCATGGTATGTGGGGTGCAGCAGATCAAACATCATGGGTGACTGGCAGATGAGTGAAGGTACTATTGACATGGAGTCATATATTGGGATTGTACAGAGATATATACTGGTTATTAGATCAAGACAATGCTAGCTCTCATTCTGCATGTGCTACAACAGCGTGGTTTCATAGAGACAGAGTGAGTGTGCTAGACTGGCCTGCCTGCAGTCCAGATCCGTCTCCAATTGAAAATGTATTTCCAGTCACAGGGCCGTTTCAAGCCAATTTTACACCCTAGGCGAAATCCCTATTGACGTCCCCCCCCCCTCCCCTCTCTGTTTTCGGATGAAACGTAAAACCGAGGTCCTGACTCTCTGTGGTCATTAAAAATCCCATGGCACGTCTCGTAAAGAGTAGGGGTGTATCCCCGGTGTCCTGGCCAAATTCCCACCACTGACCCTTGTCAATCATGGCCTCCTAATACATCCCCATCCACTTGATTGGCTCTATGACTCTCTCTCCTCTCCACCTGTATCTGGTGTGTGGTCAGAGCCGATCCTAGACTTCTGGGGGCCTGGGATGGGGGGGGGTGGGGGGGGCCTGAGGGGGGGGAGGGGGGGGGGTGTGTGGTTGAAGATGCGCGGGGGTGGCGGCGTGTGTGTTGAGATGCAGAAACGGGGGGGGGGGGGGGTGCCGTTGTGGTGAATGCAGAACGGGGTGGCGGCGCGTGGCAACCCTAAATTAAAACATATTTTGCTAAGGGGGCCCCTCTGTGTTTCGGGGGCCCTACGCAGCGTCATCTGGTATAGGGAGGATCGGCTCTGTGTGTGGTGAGCGCAGTGGTTGTCCTGTGGCAGCCGTGCTCATCCAAGTGGATGCTGCACACTGGTGGTGGTTGAGGAGAGACCCCCCCACATGATTGTAAAGCACTTTGGGTGAACAGCAATACACAATAAAGCGCTATATAAATGCATCATTCATTCATCTAAACAAAAAGAAAATAAATAAATAATAATAATATTATTATTATGTTATTAATTTTTTTTAATTTTTTTATTCTTTTCAGACACCAGTTTCTTGTCACATTCAACTTGTTTTTCATAGTAAAGACACTAATTTGTGGAGATTGAGTTCCACAAATTTGAAATGCATTATATGTAAATTGTCTTAAGATAAACATTGTCACAATTAAGATAAACATTTTGCATTATCTGTAATATCTGTAATATCATTGCAGATGCCTGTATAGCCCTATGTACCAATCCCTAGTTGCTAAGACATTGCACATAAATCACACATACATTAATTTTATTACATTTGGATTTGGATACATGTTTAGATACTATAAATGGCAACTTTTTGTCTTTATCTATTTTTTTGTTCAACTGTTTTGTTGTTATTGCTTGAAACATTGATTTAAAATGTCAGTTATAGCATTATTATTTCAGTCAAACCTATAAAACCCTTTGTTGTCCCAAACTACATATAAAAGCCTGATAAGTGGCATAAAAGTAATCAATGCAGCTATTAATCCTTTGCTACTCATTAACGCGTGAACTTCCCCGTTAAATAACGTGACGCTCTGCCCTCATGTGTATGACGCTGCTCGCAGTAAGTGCTGTGTTAGAAGTGAATGAATTGATTCAGCATTTCGACACCTCGGTAAGGATGCATTAAACTCGACAAAGCGGTTTAATAAAGGATGTATTGATCTCGTGAATTAGCGAATTTTACTATACCAATATTTTTTTAATTGGCTGTTAAAGTTTATATGAGAATATTACACGACACGCTGATTCTTTAACAATGCATTGATGCAAAATCGCACACCTTTTGGACAAATCTCGCAACATGATTACTAAATAAAACAAAATACTGATTTTGTGCACTTTATTTACTGTACCAATATTTTAAATTGGCCTTTGAACTTAGCTTTACTGCATGGCAAAAAAAAAAGCGTTAGCTTGCCAAAGCACTGACAGAGCCCATTGATCTAATGGCGTTGATGAGCTCTCCAAATGCAACAATCAGGCAGCAATGACAGCGCTCTGATCCAATGGCATACAGGCATCGTCAGATTGACAGCGCTCTGATCCAATGGCATACAGGCATCGTCAGATTGACAGCGCTCTGATCCAATGGCATACAGGCATCGTCAGATTGACAGCGCTCTGATCCAATGGCATACAGGCATCGTCAGATTGACAGTACTGTAGCCCAATAATGTTGGGGATCCAGTGGGGCGGCAGTCATATTTCAGGGTGACCGTGCCACTCTTGTTTACAACCCTGTTCAAATGTAGTGCCAGTACGTGCGCTCATTGGCGCCCCTTCAGCTGGTGGCGCCCTAGGCCACCGCCTAGCTCGCCTATGCCTAGAAACGGTTCTGTCCAGTCATAATGATCACAGACTGTTGAGCTTCTGAAATCTAGTATCAAGCGAGACGGGATAAAATCTTTGCTTACAAAACTTTAACAATTAGAATCCTCAATTGAAACTCAATGAAACATTGTAATTAAAAGGAAGGTTGAGGTGACGCAGTGTTAAACATGCCTCTTTCCCAACTTTTTTGGAGTATGTTGCAGCCATCAAAAAAAAATTTTTTTTTTCAAAATATTTACAAAATACATTTACATTGGTCAGTGAAAACTTTGGAAATATTTTCTTTGTACTTTTGTCAATGAAATAAACGTGAAAGAGAATTAACAAATCACAGATTCTTGATTTCATTGCATTTTACAAAATGCCCCGACTTCTCTGGAATTGGGGGTTGTACTAAAATAATCTTTAATGGAATTGTTTAGTAGTAGAATTGGAATCAGATGCACCACACCTTACACCAGCATTTTATAGGTGGGTCACTTGAAAGGGTCCAGTCTTTATCTCCTCAGCTTAAGCATGAAAAAGAATTTATACCAGACAATTAATTTATGATTTAACTGCATCTGCGAGCATTACTGCAAATCTCATCCCTTCAAACTCCCCCTCTCTTTACACTTTTCACACAGTGGGTCTGCCTGCCACGAATGCCAAATAGGACTGCGAGATCTCAGAGCCCCAGAGACAAACGCCACATGAATCAGACAGCAGAAGCACTGAGGAGACAGAGGTGTAGACCTTCAGCACAGGGTGGGCAGGACCTCTTTCAAGACTTTCTTCCCTGACTCAGACTTCCTCTGTGTAGATCTCAGCACGCTGGTTAGTTGCCATCTTAGTTTCTTATAATCTACTACAGACCAAATAAAATAAAACCTTACCCTAAAACCAACATTTAAATAGATGATCAACATAACCAACTCTATGTAAACGAGATCAAAAATCGCTCCATACTTGTTGGGTGATTTTTAAAATATAGCATCCATAAATATTTTTAACAGCCAGAAAACTATTTTTGAAAGTTGTTTTTTTATGAGAACTACCTTTTGAGCTTCTGTCCTCAAGTTCATTCACTCAGGTGTCCTAGCAGAGTAGCCACAGTAAACTATGAATTACTGTAATCCATTCATGTTTGACAACCACAATGTCAGCAGCAGTGGCTGTCATGAGCACACGATGAAGGAATAAACAGAAACAGTCTTTATTAATAAAATGAACACACAGGAGATCGCTGGAGGTCCCAGAAACACAACCACATGAAACATAGACGAACACAGAGAACAGAGGGCATAAATACAGAGAACGATAATTAACTGGAATTAACGACAGGTGAAAACTATTCCAAAACTAAAGATAGTAACACAAGCAAAATGGGAACAGGGAAAACAGAAATGCTAAGAAACTAATCAGACCGAGACCGTGACTCACAACGTGTCATAATGTGGTATTTTTGTTGTTTATTTGAACAGTGTATCGGTTCAAAATTAGCATGATTTTATTTTTTTGTAGAGTGCATTTGTGTATATATGTGACACTGGACCACACAGCCATTCATGAGATTTATACATAATTTGAAAGCAGAATAAATAAGCTTTCTATTGATGTATGGTTTGTTAGTGTAGGACAATGTAGTTGAAATACAACTATTTGAAAATCTGGAATATGAGGGTGCAACAAAAATCTAAATATTAAGAATATAGCCTTTAAAGTTCTCAAAACTAAGTCCTTAGCAATTCATATTGCTAATCAAAAAATAAGTTTTGATATATTTAAGGTAGGACATTTTTCAAAATATCCTCATGCAACATGATTAATGTTCTAATGATTTTTGGCATAAAAGAAAAATCTGTAATATTGACCCATACGATTTATTGTTGGCTATTGCTACAAATATACCTGCGACTTAAGACTGGTTTTGTGGTCCAGGGTCACATATGTATTTGTAATTTTAAATAAATTCCTATTGGTTTGATTATACTATGAGATGCATAGACAACACGTTTAAGTGTGCCTTACAGTAAGTGTCCAAATAATTATAAAAAATGTAAATAATGTGGTGTATAAATCATTGAAACATAAATATACATTGAGTTGGTCTGATGGTACCTCTTCCACTGAGGTAAAGATTATTAGCAGATGCGTGACAGTCACTAAGCATTCCCTTAGGAGATTGTAATGTTTGAAATGTTAAGAAATTATTGTTCTGATATAAAAAAGTGGGTTAGAATATCCTTCTCTAAACTGATATTGGGCCTAATGGCTAGCAGCTCTATTTTATATTTATGCCAAGCAGCACATTTTTGCTCATTTTGGCACATGGAGGATATTCATTTTGGAGCTGCTTGTAAATCACAAAGTAGTTACAGCAGAGTCCATTATCTCAAATGTTATATGATTTAGAGCTATAGCTCAAATTCTATATGTTCATATATAATCGTTGAAAAAGAATGATTGCTGGGAGAAGTGAAGAAAAAAGCGAAAACCCTTTCTCTATGGCTAGAAATGTTATGCTCGGTTCTCAAAGAAAATAATAGAGATAAAAATATGCATAAACTCCTATCAAGTGCTTCAGTGCCATATTAAAGCAAATTCTTAACTCTAGACTAAACAAAAGAGGATCAGACGTCCTGTAAAACTCAGGACATCAAATTTTGACAGAATAAGTTTAGGTCACAGTTCCAATAGAATTCACAGACTTCAGTAGACAGACAGTATTTATGTTTTGTATGTCATTTAAACAGTATACATTTTACCCAGCAGACACTGTGCATAGATTTGTACATGTTCTAAAGAGAACATGAGCAGTTATTTCCAAAGCAAGACTTACGTTTACATTTAGTCAAGACTTGCCACAATTATGCAAAAGCTTTGCATTAATTCTCCTCATCTAAAAAGCCCACCCCAAATCACTGTATATAACTCAGGTCCCTCCATCAATGCAAGTCTATAAGCACTAATTCACACTATTAACTATTGTTACTTATTAGCATACCTATTATTAACATATTGGCTGTTTATTAGTACTTATAAAGCACATATTCTACATCCCTAATCCTACCCAATAAACGTAAATACCGTACTCACTATTAATAAGGAGAAAACTAGGAGTTTATTAAGGCATAATCAATGGTTTATTAATGGCGTGAATTGGACCTTAAAGCAAAAGTGTGACTGGATTTTACTCCAGTTTTATTATCATCCTCAATCATAAATCTGATTGCTTTTTAAAATCATATTTGTCATTCATTGTTTGTAAGAAGTGAAATTTACTCTCAGTAATTTAAAAGGATCAATGGAAATTGTCATTATTTAGTCATCCTCATGTCATTCCAAACCTGGATGATTTCTTTCTTTTGTGGAACACAAAAGAAGATATTTTGGTAACTATAGATTTCCTTTTTGTGTGGAAAAAAATATCTTAAAATATCCTCTTTTATGTTCCACAGAAGAAAAAAATGCCACACAGGTTTAGAGCGACACGAGAGCAAGTCAATGACAGTTTCCATTTTTGGGTGAACTTTCCCTTTAATGTATTTCTGAACAACAATATTACGCTGATTAGACAGAAGTACAGTACTTCTCTGCTTCCAATACAGTACAAGACAAACTGTGAGGATTTATATAACAGATCATTTTACTGGAAAAATACTCTTCACTTTTCACTGACAGCATGCCACATGAGATGCTCACCAGGGTATTATTAGCTCTCCGTCTGCCTTTCGTTAAATATGAATTCTGCTGATTCAGGCCATCAGCAGAGAAAGTGAAACATTCAATACCCGAAACACCTGACCTTCCACTTCTGCATGTAGCAAAAGTTCGATGCCTTCCTACAAATGTCTGTTTTTGCATGCAACGCACATACTCTATTAATGCATGTTTGACACAGGACCAAATGTGTTTCCGCCTGATAATGATCCTGCCAAACACGGGAGCAGTTACGGATTGCATTATGGAATAGCACAGCCACACATGGCATGTTATTCAGTCTTGGTGGACAGATCTGTGATGCACAATCTTGTGTAGGAATAGCCTGAGATATACACGAGCAAGGCGGGAGAGAAACCGAGCTTTGAAGAGAGGATAGGGAATACATTAACACTAAATTAACCGCTCAAAAATTTGGGCCGAAAGAAAAAGATCTTTGGAGTTTGGGTAAAACAGAAACAGAGTGGGATGGAAATGTGAAGGAATGTGTCAGGGGTTGATAAAATGAGTCTTATCAGGGGTGCGTTCCTCATCTGAGAGATAGAGGCCAGGGAAACATTAAGGAGATGAAACAAGAATATTTGCAGCTTACAGCCAGCTGGTTTCTTTTATTATTGAAGCTAGTGCTGGTTCACAGGTTGTAGTTAAAGGTGTTTGCAAGCATCAGTATTACTATTTGCCATTTTAGGATTATGGATTTAAACAACCTCCCAACCCCTCGTATTAAATTTTCATCTATAACGCATCATGCAACGTTTGTGCTACAGATATGTGTCATAACTCAAATCTTGTGACTTGTTGGGGGATATTATTACAATCAAACATCTTTTCCCTTGGTGAATGATAAAACAGGTGAAAAAAATAACCATAGACTTACAAGGAGGAGCCCAAGCAATGTCAAAATACCAGCATCCATTTTGCAACCAACCACAACACTCTATAAATGAAAATTATTTATTATCAAATGTGTGTTGAATGTAAACTCTATTAGAATTTTAACCATTCAATTTGAATGTATCTGAGAATATTCTTAATTAAGGAAATCTATTCAGTGATTGGTCCATGCGTATGTCTTCATCGAAAATCCCGTTTGTGGCACAGCAAAGGGTCATGAATCTTCTCGAAGACTGACAATTAAGATTTAGTCCTACACTTCGCTTAAATTACGACTGAGATGACTAACTTTTAAGCGCAGCTTTGAGCCAATATTTGCATATTTGCAGTCTTACATCCAAACACAGAGCACAGGATTACTTGCGAGACATTGTTGACGTTACAGCTGTTCGAGCGCGGAGAAAATCAAGGACAGCTTACAATCGCTGAGTGCTGAAACTATGGCAACGCAGGGCTGTCAATCAACCCCTGTGGCCCGGCCCTCCGAAATGTGACGTCACACTGCGGTGAGAAACAAAACAGCAGTCCTAGTGAGACTGACTTGGTTTAAAGGGGATTTAAAAATGAGGAGTGGGTGGATTTTTATCATTGTAGGGTGGTTGTGTTCACACACTGCCAACACACATATTTATGTCCAAACACCATGTAAAAGTGGATTTTGCATAATAGGTGCCCTTTAAAGACTTAAAGATCATGCTCTCGAGTTCAAGCATGCAGCAGATTCTATATCTTTCATTCCATTTATATATATATACCGTAAATGTAAGTGTATGACGTGAGTGTCACAGTGCACACACACACACGAGGAGGATACAGGAACACGCAGACGAGGAGTAAACTCAAATAATAGTCTTTACTGTAGACAAACAAGGCTGGGCAGGACAAGGCAAGGCTGACACAGACAGGAACACTGGGGAGTAAAGAGTAGACCAGACGACACGAACTGAACAGGCAGGAACTTAAATACACAGGTTAATTAGACAAACACAGCTGGAACAGACATAACTAATAATCACACTAATCAAGGACAGGAAACAAACCAAATATGGACACAATAGGCGGGAACACATGACACACACGACAGAGGACTGACAGTAAGAGGGAACCCATGCATCATGATGGAATCAAACATCAAATAAGGCAAAACAACCAGTCACAAAAATAGTAAAGTAGTCCTCAGTTGCCATTTTTATTATTTCACAGCAGCATGAGAAATGAGTTTGTTGAAAAGAACTGCTGACTGACTGGACTCTATATTTTCATGAGCTGAACTGCACATTTTAGAGTGGCCTTTTATTGTGGCCAGCCTAAGGCACACCTGTGCAATAATCATGCTGTCTAATCAGCATCTTGATATGCCACACCTGTGAGGTGGATGGATTATCTCGGCAAAGGAGAAGTGCTCACTAACACAGATTTAGACAGATTTGTGAACAATATTTGAGAGAAATAGGCCTTTTGTGTACATAGAAAAAGTCTTAGATCTTTGAGTTCAGCTCATGAAAAATGGGGGCAAAAACAAAAGTGTTGCATTTATAAATTTGTTCACATATATATATATATACACACACACACTAGGGATGCACAATATTTATCGGACAGATTAATTATCGACCGATATAGGTGAAAATGACGTCATTTTTATTGCTCCGGTAAATATATGAAATCTGATATCTAGACACGATAAAGTACGCTTGCTGCGAAATCAATCAATCAGTCTTTCCACAGCTTGTGTCGTGCTCATTACGTCATCATTTTTGAACATGTCTTCGCCGGTCTGGAAGTTTTTCTCAGTGGCAGGACAATGCCATTGCTATTTGCAACGCATGTTCAGCAAGGACTCCGAGAGGAGGAAAAAAGGCGTCAAGTTTTAACCTAACAAATCTTATATCTCACTTGAAAGGTCATCATCGCGGCGAAGCTGTATTAAGGGACTTTAAGCAGCCTCCACTGTTGGAACGGTAACGGTATTCCAACGTCATATTGCGCGTTCGCGACTTCAGCTGCTACTTCGTGGCGTTCTGTAACCGTCTACTACGGAGAACAGCTGCTTTGCCGTAGTCGTTACAATGTGACAGCTTATGGAGTTAAATGTTGCGTTTTATGTTATATTCCATTTAATTCCATCAGTATACGACTCTACCATTAGTCTTTCATTTAATCTGTGTTGATTATGTTTTCAACGTAAGCTAATTTTAACGATTGTATTCGTTTGTACAAAGATATGTCTGCTGTTAGCAACAGCACCTCAGGTAGCACTGAGACTAAAGATATGTGAAGAGAACAATGTAATTATTGCCTAAACATCCTCCTCATAATCCATCATTTGTATTTAAATGCATTAGGCCTACTGATAGCCGCGTTGCCCAGTCTTGTTTCTGGTTGCTTAACCTTTTAAAACCGGCTGTGTCGGCGCCGACACATTAAAACCAAGCTGTATTCATGTTACCATAACTCTTCAACTGTTTGCAACATCAAATAATTCAAATTGCTCCTGACAGCAGACGATATGCGCTTATTACGGTAATTTCTTGCGCTCCGTCGACAAATGACGGCTGATTTCCAGGAGAGCGGGAAGAGAGAATTTGAATGGAGAGATAGGGAGCGCGGAGTTTTGAATTGCATAAAATAATAAACGAAACGAACAAAAAACATGGTGAAGGAGGAGTAAACAGCACAATAGTCGATTGGGATGATTTTTGATGAGACTCTGGGAGCAGTCTGAGTGAGACTTTTTCACATGTAGTGTGTGCATCGCTATAATGAGTGCATGTAAATGAATGGGTGTATGCATGCGCATGCATGTGTAAATGTGTGCGTGCATGAACAAAAAAGTCTCCTGAATGAAAACTGTGCAACCCAGTGTCCCAAAAATACTTGTTTATATATGTAATATAGTTGAATTTTGAAGTAATAAGTGTTGTATTATTTCGATCATGATTTTTCTATTTTTTTATAAATAAAAAACAAAATGTATTAGGCCTACTGTTTTTTTTTGTCTATTTAAATTATGTTTGCAAACTCACCACACAAAATTATTGGTCAAAAACTTTACTTTTTTGAAAGCCAGCTGTTTTCTGAAAAAAATGAACCTTGCACTTTAAATTAGCACATTCTGTTAGAATTTTACAGTCAAATAAACAAAATATGTGAAAAATTATCTATTTTACCCATAGGTCTTAAAGGGTTAATGAGTTTTTAATTGCAGATAAACCATAGTTTTGTCATAGTTCTGTTAAACTATTTCTGTTACTAAGTATTGTGGTGCCTTACACAAAAAATAAAAAAACATTTGAAGAGTCAGGGCTGATGTTTGCTGTTATAGTTAGGCCAGAGCTACTAAATGTCAGTTTCATCAGTGCATCTTAGATTTTGTATTCTCCTGGGTGCACAAACTGCAGATTATATGAAAATTATAATATAAATATATGAATGTATTGGTTATCGGTATCGGCCGTGAGAAGGATTGAATTATCAGTTATCCGTATCGGTTAAACATTTTCATATCGTGCATCCCTAATATATACTGTATCTCACAGAAGTGAGTACACACCTCACATTTTTGTAAATATTTTATTATATCATTTCATCTGACAACACTAAATAAATGACACTTTTCTACAATGTAAGGTAGTGAATGTTCAGCAAGTATAACAGTGTAAATGTGCTGCTGGTGTACTGTCCTGAATTGTACCGTACTGTACTGTACTGAACCGTATTGCTCAGTGGAAACGAGCCTTTAGTAATCATAAGAACATCCCAGGTGTAGTAATCACCCAGAAAACAATCTAGAAAAGCCTAGTAACCACCTAGCAATTGCCTTGCAACCATCCAGAACACCCCTAGAAACCACCAAAGTATAGGCACCATAAACTGCCCAGAAAAATAAACACACTCACCTTATAAACTGACCAAAAATACCCTATTGACCACCCATAACAACCAAGCAATGCCTTAGTAGCAATCTAGAAATGTGAATATCCTTAGTAATCATTCTCAACACTCTAGCATTGTGGCAGCAAGTTTAGCATGCACAAAGAGCACTCACATATTGCCCAATAAATGTGAAAATCTGATTTCACAAAGGCTTCCCATATTGCCTTAAAAGTAAAAGCATTGAGGACATTTTCACATATTAGAGGAACACAGAGCCATGAATGAACATCCTACACCGAATGTTCCCGGGCATATTGTTGGATGTCAAAGGGTTGTTCTTGTCCTGAGAAGAAACTATAATTTGTGGTGTTGAATTCTTGTGTTGCAGTGTTCCACTCCTGAAATAAAACCATCTCTGGGCTTCATTCTCTTGTCTTGCTATAGCCTGTGTAACAGCACACTCTCAATGGAAGCCGTCTATAGCTGGATTGATTGCTGTGTGCATGATTGATTATGCAATCCTTCCAAGCTTTTTCTTCCAGAAGCTGTTTTGCACAAAAAAGGCTAAGAACTTTCGTCTGCCTTTTCTCTGTGTCCTCTTCTCTCCCCAGTCATGCGAGGTTGAAACGTCTGTGCGCTCAGTAAGAGGCCAGATAAGCCTTCCCATCAGCCCCATCACCCCCCTCACCCAAGCTGGGGAAGATTTTGTTGATGCAAAGTCAGAGCTCCCCATGGCACTTCCACACTGGCACGCTTTGAGCCCTGTGCTCAGGCAAAATATCAGTGACATTCTGCATTCTTGCAGCTTTTGTTTTATGGGTCCAAAACAGAAGGGCAAACATGTTCAAGTGTAACCTCTTTATTGTTAACGTGTTTATTTGCATGCATTTCAACTTACAGTAATGCAAATTTAACATGAGACGTGATTGCTTTATTTTTGCCCTGGGGCTCAGTTTATTTTCATGGAGGCTTGACACAACAGGAAATCTCATGCGGAGATAGCAAAAATATCCTAGACTTTACTTCCTGTAAGCGATCTGTAGGCAGGATTCCGGATAACCCACAGAACCTGCCAGCAAATATATGAAACACATTCGTGTGAACACATTCATACACTCAAACATTCCCATTGGATTTATTATGGCAGTGTTTGACTGAATACTCCCTCAATTCTAAACTAAAATAATAAATCAATCTTGAACTCGTAAATTGTTTTAAACTTCATGGCAGGCACGATTTCCCTCAGTAATAACATACTAATTGCAGGGAAAATCCACTGAGAGCAAACTGGTTGTTTTTCTCAGGGGTTCAATGGTGGGAAACCAAGTGTTTTCTCGGTGTGATTGAGTCATTGAGGACAGACATGGTGGGTGCATAGTCAGTTTGTTTTAAATAAAAAATGAACATAATTTATTCAAACAAGGAAAATAAAGTGTCTGTACAGATGCAGTTACTGCAAGGGGGTGTGGCGTCCTTGCTTGGATATTGTGAAGGACGGGGATCGCTGGAAGGTTTTCTTTTGTCTTTTGAATGACATGCACTGATGAATCCAGCACAATAAGACCAGAAATCCTTGAGTTAGCATGTAGTCCATATTCCAGTCCAGTCCATTTTCAATCCTGATCCACCGCACATTTTATATGTCTCCCTTATCTGACACACTCAGTTCAGTTGATGGTGGTCTGTATTAAATCAGGTGTATTAAATAAGTAAGACTTACAAAATATGCAGTGCTGTTGGTCCCTAGGACCAAAAGAACAAGAAGAAAACATATTTAAACTAAATACGTTTACTTAATACTGCTCTCCTGTTATTTCTGCAGGACTTTGACAGAAGATTTGTACAGTATACACAGAGTCTCTAAACCAGAAGGCTGTAATGGACAGGTTTAATTAACTTAACTACGGCTTTATTTTTGATTTCAATGCACCTGTGGACATAAATATGCACCAAAAGCCAGAAATGTCAAAATTCTTAGGAATGATTTCACACAAATTGCCCTGAGGGGTTGATAAAGTGCTTTGTAGAGCCAGTTAAAATCTGACTCACAGAATTCAGGCTGTTTGTATCAACATATTGCCAAAAGATCTCTTATATAACTCAACCCGGCAAGCCTAAACATGCAAATTGCTGAAGCTTGCTAGATCATGCTGTCCCAAGGCCATGGGACCTTCAGAGGAATAAAAGTTTACACAAATTCATTGTCCTTCCCTTTAAATTTGTAAAGTGAAAAATTTTATTTAAAAAATTTAGATCTAAAGTTTTAATTTTTAAAATTGGCTCAACCACATTAATCTTCATAAATCAAGTATATGAAGGAATTAAATAATTACATTTTCGCCCATTTGTCACATTTTCCATGTTCATACACCCCTCTACGATATATTAGTGATGTGTAGTTTACTTCTGAAATTAGGTACAGTCTCATCTCTGCATTGGGCTTTTTTAGTTCACTGCAATTTCATATTCCATTTGATGTTTGCAAGTAATGCTTTTGAGTGTGTTAAGCCTAAAGTATACTCTGGATTTGAACTCTTTCACAAAACGTTCATGGCCCCCAGAATATTTGTTGTATGAATTTTTGAGTATACCATAATGTCAAAAAAAAAGTTTTATTCTAGCTTTCATGCATTCTTTCCAAATGACGTCAAAGACGTCATCTGGATCAGATTCAGAATGATAAACAAAGCATGACCAGAGTCGATCACTTCCATCAAGCTTGCAAAGTCCTTAACCACTTCCTGGGTTGGCATTTCATTTGGTAACTTTAAGCAGTTTTGATTTATATCCTGTTTATTGCTTAAATATTGGGTTCCCTATCAGTCGGTCACTCTCAACGTCACGTCGGAGGACCGACGAATTGGGATCTTGCTTAGAGACACCAATCCACTTCGAGTGTAAACTAAATGAGCCAATGCACATTGGCATGCAATTATTACATCCAGCTGCCACTGATCACAGCGTGAGTATAAGTAGGCAGCAGGTGCAGCGCATATTCATCTTTTCGCTTCGGAGCCGAGCGGTTACATCGCTCTGCTCCTGACTTCTGCTGACGAGTGAATTCAACAAGTTAAGCACGCTCTTCGGAAGACTCTCGTGCTGGTGGTATGGCACTACAGCAATGGTGGTTCTTCACGTGTTGAGTGGACTGCACACATTAGGCTGCACTACCCCCTGTTTGTGTTGCAGGTGACCATCTCCCCTGTGCGCTTCAGCACGCTAAAATAGCTTTTTCCCTAAAAGAGCATTCATGGGTGTGTCTTTTTAAAGACGACATTGCATCTGGCAAACTTGACGTTACGTCTTTGTAAAGAGGTAACTTTCTTGCTTCAGACAACGTGTCACCCGTGTGTTTCTGGATGCGGTCGTTGCCTGGCACTGGGTGATGGTCACAATCGCTGCCTCACGTGCCTGGGCAGTAAGCACGCTGAGGTGGCGTTCGTGGATGAGTCCTCTTCTCATTGTGGATTCTCATCTCGGAGTTGCGGCTAGGCTCCGTTACCTCGACAATGGGGCGGAGCTGTAGACCCTGTTGAGCTCCTCTGTCCCCTCGGCAGCCGAATTAATTGGAGCATCCGGCGCCAGGCCCTCACTCGATGAATCCGTGAGAACCTGTAGAGGGTTGGGTTCCATATGTAGAGACCGTTGGGATCCCATATGTGTAAATTCCATGGTATAGCCTTAGAGCCCGTGTTTTCCCGGCAGACTTCTTGCTACTTCCAAGAGGTTACAATCACCTCCAATCTTCCATATGCACCTGACTATTGTCCATATTTGTAACTGCTTCTGAACCTCCCTCGGGAAGGTCGGGGCTTCCGCAGCGTTCCTGTTCTAAGCTGAACGGGTATGTTTTCCCAGTGTTATCCAGTCCTACTGAGTGGGTAGTGCCAAAGCAACAGTAACTGGTCTTCCTATTAGGGCCCTAACCTGCGCCAAAAATTAACGGCACAGAAGGCTTCCACGAGACACTGGAAGGGGCAGTATCCGTGGCCTTTTGGTAGGGATCCCAATTCGTCGGTCATCCGACGTGACGTCGAGAGTGACCGACTGATAGGGAACGTCTCGGTTACGTATGTAACCCTCGTTCCCTGAAGGAGGGAACGGAGTCACGTCCCGTCGCCACGGCTGCTTTACCACCGCTGAGCGGCCGGATCCCGGCTCGGCTCCTCAGCGAAAAACTGAATATGCGCTGCACCTGCTGCCTACTTATACTCACGCTATGATCAGCGGCATCTGGATGCAATAATTGCATGCCAATGTGCATTGGCTCGTTTAGTTTATACTCGAAGTGGATTGGTCTCTCTAAGCGAGATCCCAATTCGTCGGTCATCTGACGTGATGTCTCCGTTCCCTCCTTCAGGGAATGAGGGTTCAGGGAATGCATCTGGTTAAAATCGCAATCACATGTTTCTGCTTCTTCTTTGCAGTGTTTGAGCTAGACATTCAGTACTCTTTCACAAGATGCGCAATAGTGCCTCCTACTGTATAATAGTGAAAACATGCAACGCTGGAAAATTCTGTCAATGGTGGGGAAAGAGTAAAGGTTGTTTCACATTGAGTGTAATGTGAAAAATGTAGGCAATTAGCAGACAAATGGAGAACGTGAAACGATTGATCGCCTTCTGCTAATTCATGCCTGCATGCTAGACTATGGCACCAACCAACAATGAATTTTTCCTCAGATATGTATTTCATACATGGATTTAACATCGTCCACTGCTCAACAACATTAAATTAAGATAAAGTTTGGTTCTACACCAGAAACACAAACTATCATTCTTACAAGAATGCATCTTAAAATATAATTAGAGTTACAATTAGCATCAAGCTACACTGTTTTTTTTTTCCTTTTCTTAAAACCCACTTTAATCCATTATCGAGTGCTTGTAATAACTTTCGATTATGACCTATAGTTGATTTTGTTTCTCTAAAAGGCAGGCATGCACTCTAATGGATAAACACTACACCTGCTTCTCATAAACATCCTTTTTCTTATAAAAACCATGAGCACATACAGAAAATATGTCGTCATGATCTATTTGCTCTCATATTTCATGTGTAGAAAAATCTTCTCTAATTTGTTTTCATAAGGAAGTGCAGGAGCTTGACAGATCTAGAGTGAATGCGCTCTGATTCATAACATGGATGAAAATGGACCACATAATTCAGTGGAAAATTAATAGAAATTATATTATGCATAAAGAACATGTAAGAATAAATCAGTTCTCAGATACCAATGACTCTTTTTTGCGCCATGAATGTTTGCACCTGGTGTGAATAGCCCCATAGGGATGTATTGTTTCGATTCAAAAGCGTAATCGCGCCAAATGGTCGCATTCAGTGCCTTAAAGCGTAAATACAATCTGAATAACATACATTTTTTCATTAACATTGCACTTGTATAGCCCAATTTCTCTTGGTTGGTTGTATGTATGCACTAAGCGTTTGCATCAAAACTGTATCAGCGATCTCAGAGACACTCAGATGCCAACACAGGAAGAACATGCAAACTCCAACAGCCAGGACTCAAACCAGTGACCTTGTTGTGAGGTGACAGTGTTTCCCACTGAGCCTCCATGCTGCCCGAGAAATGAACTCTTCACACAATCTATGATCTCATATTTTGTTTTCTCATCCATATTTTTGAAGAGACACCATGCACTTCCCTTTCCTCCTTGGAGAAAATTACTCCGCTCTATATGCAGAAAAGACAATCCAGTGAGTCATATTGTAAGTCTCCCTGGTCACGTCAATTCCGTTTGGTGTGCCATGATCACTGATTTTGGGGCAGGCAAAGACGGAGCAATCAAAAGCAAATGGTGACAGCATTGGATATTTCAGTCCAGACTAAAATAATCAGAAACAATGGAAGGGCATATATGTCTGTTATATAGGGAATCTCAGTGGTCATACGGAGAGAGAAAATTAGTGTAGTTACCACACACTGCTATAACATCTGCAACTTATTAAACATCCCACACAACAGCTTTTGGGTGTGTTAATGTTAAACTTTCCAGTTATGGCAGCGCTAGATCAGATATTTTTAGGGTCACATTATATGCCTTATTGAGTTTATTGGAGAAATTAAGGTAAATATGTCTGTAAAAAAAGTTGAATTTGAAAAACAGTATCGCTCAGTGTAAACTCTTTATTATTCAAAAAAAAATGAAGAGTTAAGTTTTAGATATATATGCCTCATAACATATCTTAAGGTTTTCTGTCTGGCATCATCCAAACCCACAATCCTGCACAGCTGAGCTGAGTTTGGCATGTATCACCAGAGTCCTGAAGCTCAAAGCCGTGAGTGGCGGAAGACAGACTCCGGAGAATAGCTGACTCACCCTGTTGCAAGGTGAAAAAAAGCCAAATTCAGCCAACACTGCTGGTGAACGGAAGCTGAAAGCACTAAGTGGGTGTTACTATGACCGCACAGGCTACACACGACTGTCTGAAACCATCAGTCATCCCTGAGGAGCCACCGCTTTAAATAGACATTTTATCTTACTACAACAGGGGGATTTAACGAGTAACACAAGCATAATATGTGCTGCATATTTACATTTACTGAAGAGCTTTTCACTCTTGATATAGTTAACCCTGGATATTTTTAAGCGCATATTGCTTCACGTTTAACACTGCTCATAATTTACAGAGGGTTAACAATCAATCCTGTGTATTAATTAGCTGACGTTTTCATACTGTAAATTCCTGAACTGTGGATTAACATTCTTATTTGCATGTTGCCCCTGTTGAAAAAAACATCATATGCTGGTTAGGTATGTTTTGAAACATGGCAGCTGGTTTGAGCTGGTTTAAACTAGTCCTAAGCAACTAGCACTTGCTCAGAACCAGCTCATAACCAGCTTAAACCAGCTCATAACCAACTAAGGACCAGCTCAAACCAGTTGTCATGCTTCAAAAAATACCTAACCAGAATGTGCTGTTTTTTTTTTCAACAGTGGCATCAGTGTCATTTACCGCTTCTTCACTAGGGCTGGTGCCGGAGATGGAGCCGGTGCATGGCCAAGGGTGGCACTCATTCAGAACTAACTCATGTTTGCACGGGCAGGGAGCAGAACACTCTAGGCTACATTCACACTGTGAGCCTTATTGCTCAATTCAAATTTTTGCTCAGATCTGATTTTTTTTTATAGCTGTTGTTTTAAATGTAAATAAGATTTCTATTGTGTACAAATCATGGTTCTGAACTGACCCAAATGTGGCCAATATCAGATTTCAAGTGTGAACAAATCATGGTTTTGAAAAAAACTAAAGTTTTTGCAAAAGAACAATACGAACAGGGTTCCCAGGTTTTCACAACAAAGTCTGCCCAATTGCAATACTTGTCCAAAACTAGCCCAATCATGTTCCGGTTGGTAAGTATCAAGTTAGTGGGTTCGCTTCATCCTACAAAGTTGAAAAACAGCCTGCTGCAACAGTGCAAAAAGTAGCCCAATTCCACAGGAAACTGTGGATTTGAATACAACTGTGCAGTGCACTGTGATACGCAAGTAAACATGGAGGACATAAAGTGATTATACCTATATTTATAGTGTGATCTGCTGCAGAAGCCAGCTAAATTATGTACAAGCAATATTAAAAATATGTGACAAGTTTTGAAACGTTTATGATACCAGCCTCATATTTTGCTTGTATATAGAGTTTTCACTGTAATTATTATGAGTTCTGACAGGGGGTAGCACGGGTGTGCCAGGGTGTGCCGGTGCCACCCACAGTGGCACTGGCACACCTAAAAAAGATGCAGAATTATTATTTTTTTTTCAATAAACATGGGCAAGCGCAAAGGAGGGGCTAGCAGATCCACACCCACAAGAAAGACCAAAGCACCGCCATTGCACTGAAACGAAATAAATTTAAAAAACTTACATTACCTTTAACTGCATTGCAATATAGCTGTGTGATAGCAGGCGCACTTTTCGATTGTCAATTTTATTTAAAAAATGGATCTTTGGCCAAGAGGCCTGTCCCCGATAAAGATTTCAATAGTCACACGTAAATTAAAATAATAACTTAGGCTCTAACCATCCTTTAATATAGGCGTAGCCTATTCCGCGCCCAGCGCATGTTTATCGCAACAGCAAAAGTGGCTAAAGATTATAATGTTTGGGGGAAAGGCAAAAGAAAACATTTTAAATTATTCGTTAATAAACTAGATTTCTTCTCATCTGTCGGCTGAAAAGATAAAGTGAGAATGCGACGCTACTTTAAAGAAATCACCTTTTCATTCCGAATTTAGTCTGTTTTTTTCTTTCACAGAAGCGCTAGGTGCGACGACGATGTTGAATCTTCATAGTCTGTTACTGCTATTCGGTATAAAGCAAAAGCCGGATAAAAACAATAAAATAAAATCAAACATTCTAATCTTACTAGTCAGTGATCCTAATATGTTTCATGTAAATGAACAAAATGGTGTGATTTAGTTCTCCACAATTTTATTTTTGCTGCGCGCAAGTTCAGGCTATAACTTGAAGTAGAGCTAACACAAGAGATGAGGGTGCCACCGCTCATGTCCATTGAAAATTCCATTTGCGTTGAAACGACCGTACGCCCACTTTTCTGCATGTTTGTAAACGAGGCCCATGTTTTTATAGTGCTAATCAGTTATACACAATAAAACATCTCACAAGGAAACCATTTTTAGTAGTAGTAGACAAACAACAACAGCATTTAATGTTTCATTTCTTTTCTAAGATTTAACGCTCGTGAAATATCAGATCTGTTTTCTTTAGTCAAGAAATTATACATCTTTTACAGCACGTGCTCGTCTCCTGATCATTCGGCTTCAGCGTCTGATCTAACGTGGCACTTCCGCACGAACATTTGCAACAGATTTCACAGTTTTCGCTAGCCATTTCGGCACAACACCAGCCCTGCGTCCCAATGCATACTATCTACCCCAGTGGTTTTCAATTCTGTCCTGGGGACCCACTGCTCTGCAATTTTGTGTCTCCCTTATCTGCCCAAGTCGTTCATGTCCTCTCCTAGAGCTGGTGATTGAATCAGGTTTTAAATAAGACATACAAAATGTGCAGAGCAGTGGGTCCCGAGGACCAGGATTGAAAACCACTTCTACCCTATCTGCCCTAAATAGTATTGAAAATTACCACTATCACATAGAATTTAGAGGATGTATGCATGAACGAAATGGTTAAACTCTATTAATACCCAATAAGCATCTTATTATTTTTTGCGCATTAATCTGAATTTACATAATTAATTGTTATTGTTAATGTTGTTTACTTTCCAGAACACCCAGTCCTTTTAAAAAATGGTACACACCCAGAGTCTCCTTTCTGTGCACGCTCCTGGTTTGGACACATACTGATGTCATAGGTTCCCTTGTTACGTAAGACCAGCAAGGTGTACGGGGCCGGTTCAGACTCGCATTTGCATAGGATTTTTTTGGAGTGGAAAAGCACAGTGGTTCCCAATTATAGTCTTTGGGTATTTAAAATCTCCAGCACCAGTCCCAGTGGAAAAGCAGTAATTGACTGGACAAATGAGCATCGTAACGACGTTTACATAAAAGCTTGAATTACTAGAGTGATGTAAAAGTCACATGAATTCCGATCATATTATACTGTGTATTGCTGTTTACTTTTTCTGCGGTCACAACCCAAATCAAAAACATGGAATGGCCTTGGGATCGGATTGTTTTAAATTTGAATAAAATGAAAATCAAACAAATTCATGAGCCAATGTTTTATTCACAAATTGGAATTGAAAATATCAGATAGATAACAAAAACTGTTTGTGCTTTTTTCACAATGTCATTTTAAAAACAGTTCTGACAAAATGAGATCAAAAAAAATCAAATTTGGGCCATTTTTGCCTGTACAGGTCTCAAAATATTTGGGACGAGGGTAGCCCACGTGTCCACCATGGTGTAGCTTGTTATCTCCTCTACTTTTAACAACAGCGGAAGGAGTGCATTGAAGATGTTTGGGCTCTTCTGCTGATCACTGCTGATGTTATGCGTTTCTGGAGTTTTGGTGTCTTCATACGGAATCTTTCACAGGTTGGAGAACCTCTGCCATTCTTGCTGATAAATTTTCCAGCTGCTGAAGAGTTTTGTGGTCTCTGCCTCTCTAAGACATCCATTTTATTTTTCGTTAATCATGATGCAAAACCCAATTCTCTAATTAACTTAATTAGTTGCTAAATATCTGGACTACAGGCAGCCAATCAGCACCACGACTCCTACTATGAAGCTGCTGTGTAATATTTTAGTTTTGCATTGTCCTGCTGAATACACAAGGCCTGTGAAATAGGGGAGCTTGTTGCTTAAAACCTTTATATACCTTTCAGCATTCATAGTGCCTCCAAAACATGCAAGCTGCCCAATACCATACGCTTATGCCCCCCATGTGCTGGCTTTTGACAACTTAACATTGGAAGTTCTCCCTCCTCTTTAGCCAGGAGGACCGGCGTGTATTTCCACAGAATATCAAATTTGCTCGTCTGACCATAGAACACTTTTCCACTTTTACAGTACATTTTATCAGCCCTGGCCCACAGGACACAACAGCACTTCTGGACCATTTACATAAGGCTTCCTTTTTGCATTAGAGCTAGTTGGCATTGCCGATGGCAGTGGATTGTGTTTACAGTGGTTTCTGGAAGTATTCCTGCCCATTTTAATGTCATCAGAATCATGCCGAAGTGATGCGTGTCGTCTGAGGGCCCGAAGACCACGGGCATCCAACAAAGTTCTTCTGCCTTGTCCCTTACGCAAGAGATTTCTCCTGTTTTTCTGAATCTTTTGGATGTCATGCACTATAGAATTTGCAAAGCCTCCATTTGAATTGAGGAACATTGTTTTTAAAATATTACAAATCTTCGTAATACTCTTTCAAATTGGAAACCTTGCCCATCTTTATTTCTGAGACTCTCTAAGCATCCATTAATATCATGTTACAAACCCAATTCAATAACTTAATTAGTGCTAGATGTTCTCCCATAAATTTTAAATTGTCTTGTTTTTCAGCCCTTCGTTGCCCCTGTGAAATTTTTTTAGGCCTGTACAGGCATCACATTTTTTATTTTATTTATTTATTTAGTCAAATAACGCTTTTATCCAACATTACAAATGAGGACATTATAGAAGCAATCAAAACCAAATAAATAAATAATTAAATAAGCATTTAATATCCATTTAGTGGATATAAGTGTAAAATAACTGTTTAAACATTTGTTATGTTCTCTATGTTTTATTGTGAATACAATATTGGCTCATGTGATTTGAAATTCTTTTAGTTTTCTTTTTATTCAAATTTAAAAAGCATACCAACATTTCCGGAATTGTGGTTGTATCAAAATGGACTTTTCATATTATAAAGGTAAGAATAAAACCTTGTCTTCAATTCAAGTGGATTCCATCAACATTTGACATTTTCCACGCAAATGCTAATACAACTGTTTATACAGTGCACAGTGTTTCCATAACTGTCCAAAGCATGTGCATTTTTGGCATAGAATTGGGTATCTGTTGCTAAACATCTAGCCGTACCATTCTAACACTGTATTGTTTCACAAAGTACAAGTGTACAAGTTTGGCAATGCAGTGTGGGGTTAACACCGCAAAACCGCTGCTAACCTTTGACGGAACAAGGTTTCTTAACCCTGTCTAGAAAGCAGTGCTAACCCTGCTAAACTACAAGTGTGAAACATGCCTTTATTTGGGGTTAAAAGTGGGGTTTAGAATGGTGATAACCCAGGGTTATGCTCAGTTTTATGCATTTTTGGTTTTCTTTTCAGAGCAGGAAAGCCTAGGATTCAAGTTATTTTGTATCTCCACCCACTCATTAACTCACTCATTGATGGCTCATGACAGTAACACACAGAATCACTTCGTATTTGGTAATGAACTGTCGCTCTGGAGAAGATCCCATTAATTATACAGTGAAATAATGTACTGGTGCTGCTGAACAGAATCAAATCACATACCCTTTTAAGACAGTGGTGAGATTTTTGGGCTTTTACACATGAGGTCATATGTTTAGGTCTGGATAGGACAGATCGAGCATCTCTCCTCACCGGCCCAAAGGGATTTCTTATTAATGTATCAGCAGTTCTAGCTCATATGCTCTCCCAGCCATGCAAGTTCTGAGAGGAGAAAAGGCACTATTAAATACGCAGTTAAAAAAAGCTCAAGAGCCCAGGAGACAAGAAGTAATTTAGCAGAGGCTTGTATACAAAGCATCTTACAGGGGAAATATTTTTTTAGTATAGTATAGTATAGTAACCTACACCATATCTTGTTTACGGGCGCAACAGTGTTATGCAACGGATCAACGCATGCACAAGTTCAACTTGTTGGTTACCGTCCCAGATCTTTAACCACAACACCACTTAAAAACAGTTGGCAAGACTTGATTTTATCTATCAGAGATTGAGTGGATCGTTGTTTTTTTCTGAATTGCTGCAGTCACTTAATGTAAGTGACTGGTAAGTGAGAGGAGGGATTGATGCGTAATTGCCCAACTATAAAGCTGCAATTTTGCCAATACATTTAATGGAAAAAGAAGCTTTGGTAACCCTTTAGATTAGAGAACACATTCACTATTAACTAAGATTGTTTTTCCCTTAATAAACTCATAATTTTATGCTTATTGACAGTAATTTTAGGTAGCTTATTGAAAGTAAGTAAGGTAGTTGTCAATGTTTAAACGCAATGTTTAGTCGGGTATACAGGATCTAGGGCATCGTGGTTACAAAAAAATGGTTACACTTTTTTTTGATCTAGAAAAAAGTTAATTTGTAACTACATGTCAGATTCTTTTAAAATGGTTACACTTTATTTTGATAGTTAAAAAAGAACTACTTTCTACACAACTACATGTCAACAGAGTTCTCATTAATTTGGAACTTAGGTTTAGCATTCAGTCAGAATAAGTTGAGGCTTTAGGTTAAATTTAGGGTTAGTAGAATAAGTTGACATGGATACTTGTATCAATTTCTCATAGTCAGTAAAGTGTTAGATGTTGTGGACCCATCAAAATAAAGACAGTTAGACCATAATACTCTACTATAGAATGACTGCTAGTCGATGTAGTTACGAAGTTACAAAGTTACTGCTGTTAGTAGACTGTCTAAAGTGGAATAAAGTGTTACCAAAAACATTGTTTTGTCAGTACTAATAAATAGCCAATATAGTAATATTCATGACAATTATCAACTAGTTAATAGTGAATAGTGTTCCCTAATCTAATGTGTCACCCATTCTGAATTTTTAAAGCAAGTTCCTGGAGCGTCCGGCTACTCTCATACTAAATTACAAGAGCGTGCATGGGTAAAATATATCATATTCAGATATTTTACCCATGGATGCACTTGTAATTTTCCAGTGGCTGCAAAATTAAATATTTTGATACAAGAAGTCCTCAATAAGATGATTACATGGTACTTGACGAGCCCAATGATCCCACTGGACAAGCTAATGGATTCTCTTTAAATTATTTCCTGTCCAGATGTGATTGTGGTTCTGGCTGATAGACTGAAATACTAATGAGAGTGTCTTGAAGGGATTTTCATCATTATCTTTTGGCTGCATCGTCCCATCAGTTCTACCGACTGGTCCATGTACTTTATGGAATTTTAATTCCGTATAAAAGTCCTAGTGAACTCACACCATAAACTCAATGATGAACACATGTGCCAAATGTAATGACTTGGTAAATCAAAACACATTCGTGATATGCAATTTAACCCACAACCAGGTCATGACTTGACACACAATGTCGTCACTGACCATCATCCTGTTTACAGAGACAATCCATTCTGGACCGACCTAAAATTAAATGCCTTGTCAAGGCCAAAATGTAAATGGTTATTCATTCAGGGATCGAACCACCTTCTTTCCAGTTTCCAGACCTTAGCTTTAACCACTACACCTCACCACCTCATATTTCATAGCACCAACAACACTCTTTTACATTCATACAGCTATCTTTTTAGGAGAGAATCTCAATGTGGCTAAAGCATGTGCGTCAACCACCAGACTTTTTAATACAGTTTGAAGACTTTTTGAAGGCCTTTAAGCTGCATGACAAATTGAGCAGCAAGAGAAAAACTAAATCTGCTATCTGGTTGAGCCTCCATTGGCTCTGCTTAACCTGCAGCTACTGCTAATGAAAGGAATATGGCACGCTGTAATTTTCAGCCCACTGGAGATTTCCTGTGAGCCAGGAAACAGCATAGCGCTGACGGTTAGAGAACATACTGCTGATTCAGAACACAAATCAGATTTCGATGGATTGCAAGTGTGAAAGCCTGCATAATGGAACAACAGCTGTTAAATGATGGACTCTTTGGTGAATAAACAACCTTTAACTAGTTTAGGTTAATGAACAATGTATGTTATTCGTAAACCATATGTTTCAGTTCAGGTGATATTAATCAAGTCACTACGAAAATCCGCATTGTCTTCACTTTAAATCTTAGAGGAACCGATAGATAATTTCTTTGCCAAAAATATGAGCAATGCTGAGCAAAGGTTTTAGAGAGAAAAGGAGTTGGAATGGTCCTTTGAGTGCCAAAACAAATGTTTTATTTGCATAATCACAAATGGGTGATACTCATCACTGGATTGGTGTTGTGTGAAATTCAGCATGCAGCAGACTACCATTATCTGGCGTACTGCACCAGTCTGATCTCACAAGAATTTGTTGATACTCACATGCAATAATAAACACACTTTTTCGTGTACTTTATGCTCGCTCCCATATTGCTTCCTGTCATGTCCTGTCCTGTCTCCCACATTGCTTTCCCATATACTGTGTGCTGAAACATACAAGAAGGACATATGGGCAGCATCTAAAATTTAATTAAAAATGGATCCTCTATAGAAATAAGTTTATAAACAAGCTTTTTTTCCATTAACAATTTAAAGTGTATGCTAATGTACAATGAATGAATCCAAAAAATAAGAGGTAACACTTTATTTTAAGGACCAATTCTCAAAATCAAATACAGGTAGCATACATATTACTAGCATAGTATCACTAGTCTAAAGGGAACTGGGCCTTTTCATTTGGAATAACCTGCCTTGGATATTAGATGTTAAACTACATTGGGTCATTTTAAATCACATTTGAGGATGGATTCACTTGCCCAAGCATATATGGTTGAGCTAGTAGGGGAAACTCCTTTTCCCCGATACTGAAGCCTTTTTTTAATAACGCAGTGTAACTGCACGGCCATTGGTTTGTGCAGTGCTCTGCAAATAAACCAACGGTGGCAGCGGAGCTGCACAGCCTATGGCTGGAAAGCCCGCCAGAATGGGCGGGGCATATGGCTATATAATGCGGGCATTCGCCAAGGCTCCTCGGGTTTACTTCGACTGAAGCGACGACTGAGTCATGCAGCCGCATGGCACGGCAGAGTACACAATACTCGTTCCGTATCTCAGGGAACCGAGTACATTCCCTATCGATACTACACTTCTTACTGCATCGAAGACGCTAGGGAAACCAGTATAATCCCGCCGTGTCTATGCTAGGGCAACGACCAACACTTGAACTTGCCTTAGGCCCCAGAGGGACCAAGTATTGTACAGGAAAGCCCTGCAGAAGGTCATAGGGTCAAACTCATAGAGGTCGACCCAGCCTTGAGTAATCGTCCCAAGTAAGTCTGTACAGATTTATGTAGGACACCACTGTCATACTGTCCGAGCGAACTAAGATGTGATGTCCCCTCAGGTCTGGCAGAAAGGTGCGAAGGCCCAAACATACTGCCAGCATTTCCAGGCAGTTGATGTGAAGGTAACCTTCCTTCTTCGACCCGTTAAATAACACGGGCAGGGATGAACGCACATTCTAAAAGCTTGTTGTTGCTTGCTTGCCATATCTGAGTAATTAAATACGGACAGATAACACCAAATAAGACAAGGAAAGTTTCACACAGAGCGCTTGTGAAGACACAAAAAGCTAGTGACAGCTTCATTTGGGCAGGCTTTATAGCTTCCTGGATCGTGACGTCACCCGCTCTGACGTCCCATTACACCTTTGATTGATTTCACATGTGCTTCAAGACATATAACGCAAAGCATTCCCAAAGCGTCAAAATGGACGCAACAAGAGTTCCCTTGAAAAGGAACCACATTTCATGTATTAATGACTATGGTCATATTGGGCATACTTAACTGAGTACATTTGTTCCTCCACTGCAATCTAGACACCCTAATTGACTTAATACAAATTTAAAGTGCACCTGACTGCAGAGCGCATCTGTATATATGCCTGACTGTAATTCTTTTACCAGCTGATTATCATTTGACGAATTACAGTTGCCAAAAGTAACAGAAACATTTAAAATAATAACAAATATATTTTGTCTATCACGTCTATTTTACATAGAAATTAGCAGTGTTTGTTCTGAAAAAATGACACTAAATCTATTTCAAAACTCATGGCTCAGCCCTATTCCAACATTAAATTATTGCTGGTTAGTGAATGAGATGCCAGTCTTTGCATTGAAAAACATGCAGAAAATTGGTGCAACTGTTCAGTAAATTCACCCCCTGCTCTGTAAGTTGTAGCCGCATGATGCAATCAGTAAGACATGGAATAGCATACAAAACAGAAAAAAAAGCACTGGAATGAGAAGAAGGAGAGAGAGCAGAGGTAAAAAATAAATGGCACTACTGTTGGCGAAGGTCTGCACGGACGATAATACTAACAATCTGCTGCAGTACACTGCCAATATGTACAGGAAACACAGCGGCACTGCACCAGGAGGGGGTGAGATGCATACGCACACACACACATATACGCATATGATCGCTCCAACATCCAGAGAAAGACCAAAGAAAAATCAGAAGAGACCTAAACAAATATTATAAACAAAACTCTACACACAGTCCTAATTCCAAAAAACACATTCTGAAAATAGACTTTTGAACATGAGGCCTCACAGACTTTCTGGACTTGGCTGCTTTTCCTGCACAGCTTTCTGGGTATTCAGCATGGTGGGAGCACATATCTGGATGTCTTTAGCAACAGATGCGACAGGACGGTTTAGGGAGCGTCTGGGTCACAGACGTCACACAAACACACCCACGTGTACACACAGGGCTGTGTGTGACTGGCAGAGAACTTGTGTTGCTGTGAATACAAACTAGCGGAGTGGTGCTTCATGGGAACGGGCACCAAGAGGAATCTTTACAACTACACACTTCGATTAAAAAGTGCTGTAAAAAGGTTGTTCATTATTAATTTAAGATCCCCCATGTTAACAAATTCAACAGTGCTATTAATTAATCTAATGCAATACATTTTTTTCTCAACTCTTTCCCTTATTTATATAAAATTACCTGCCATCTCCTTCTTTTTTCATTATTTTCATCATCAAATCATTCATGGCCCCCATAATTTTTTTGTTGTGTGGATATCTTATCATGCAATGTGTCAACAAAAAAAAAAAAGAACAGAGCATGTGCTTTTAAAAATAGATTTTTTATCAACATTTGAATGTTGGTAAGTTTCATGAATTTTTTTTAACAAAAAGCAGATAAAATCATGTTTTTGTCAAAGACTACTTCTAGATTAGATTCAGATTTATGATGAAAACATAGATGTAGTAGATCGAAGTCCATCAAAACCCCCAGAGCCTCACAGTTCTAAACCACTTTCTGGGTTGAGATTGCATTTGCAGCTTTGATTTCTATGCTGTTTAATGTTTGATGATTGCATTATATTGCATATGCATCTGCTTACATATCGCTTGTTTCTGTTTCTTCTTCACTGTATTTTTATCCAGATATTCAGTACTCTTTCAGAAGATGTGTAATAGTGCCCCCTACTGTATAACAGTGAAATGTTATGACCTCAAGCGGCCAGATCCAGTGCTGAAAAACTGCAGTCACCCGGATCCAGTCCGTATCCAGATCAGATGGTGGATCAGCCCCTAGAGATGACCTCTACAGCCCTGAATGTCAGCAGAGACCAGGACCACTAGATTAGCCCCAGAGAGTGATCGCCAGTGAAGATCTCATCATCTAGATGGCCATCTGGACAAGACCACAGGAACCAGATCCTCTGAGCAATCTCCCTTTGTTGCAACCTAGAATTAAACTGCTGGTCTCATCTGGCCAGAGGAGAATGGCACACTATTTCGACACACTATTTCCCTTTTTTAATACTGTAATGCTGATTTGACACAATCTGCATTGTAAAAAGCGCTATATAAATAATGGTGACATGACTTGACTCTGCAAGTACAAGAAAAACCAGCCCGGCTTGGCAGAAAAAAAACCTTTTTTTCTGTTTGTTTCTACAGATGGACAGGGAGACTTCAAGAGTTAGGTTCACCCAAAAATGAAAATTCTGTCATTTACTCACCCTCATGTTGGTCCAAACCTATAAGTCTTTGGTTCATCTTTGAAACACAAATTAAGGTATTTTAATGAAACCTGAGAGATTTCTGTCAATCCATTGAAAATGTAATGAATGAATGAATGATGCATTTATATAGCACTTTATTGTTGTACACCCAAAGCGCTTTACAATCATGTGGGGTGGGGGGGGGGGGGGGGTTCTCCTCAACCACCACCAGTGTGCAGCATCCACTTGGATGATGCAACGGCTGCCACAGAACAAAGGCGCCAGTGCGCTCACCACACACCAGCTACAGGTGGAGAGGAGAGAGAGTCATAGAGCCAATCAAGTGTATGCACTCACCACACACCAGCTACAGGTGGAGAGGAGAGAGAGTCATAGAGCCAATCAAGTGTATGCTCTCACCACACACCAGCTAGGTGAGAGTGTGTGTATGAGTGTGTGTGTGTGTGTGTGTGTGAGAGTCATGTGTGTAGAGCCAATCAAGTGTAGGATGCTCTCACCACACACCAGCTTAGAGTGTGGCCACCCCCACACACCCCTCAGTGAGGTGTGAGAGTGTGTGTGTGAGAGTGTTGTGTGTGTGTGTTTTCATGAGCCAATCAAGTGTATGCTCTCACCACACACCAGTACAGGTGGAGAGGAGAGAGAGTCATAGAGCCAATCAAGTGTATGCTCTCACCACACACCAGCTACAGGTGGAGAGGAGAGAGTGTGTGTGTGTGTGTGTGGTGTGTGAGTCATAGAGCCAATCAAGTGTATGCGCTCACCACACACCAGCTACAGGTGGTGTGTGTGTGTGTGTGTGTGTGTGTGTGTGTGTGTGTGTGTGAGAGGAGAGTGTGTGTGTGTGTGTGAGAGTCATAGAGCCAATCAAGTGTATGCGCTCACCACACACCAGCTACAGGTGGAGAGGAGAGAGAGTGTGTGTGTGACATGTGTAGCCAATGTGTGTATGTGTGAGTGTATGCGCTCACCACACACCAGCTACAAATGAGGTCATAGATTTGTATAAGGACAAGGGTAGACAGGTATTACAAGGAGAAGGTGACTTTTCAGAACATTACCCCATGTCCCCCACTTTTCAAAACGCTTATAAATCACACACAAGAGGAGTGTATTGAAAATCTGAAATGAGCCAATCCTGTAAGGGGTGGGGTTGGTGTAGGATAGGGTTGTGACGGTGAGGACTTTTCCCACCGGTTAATCGACCATGTCACACCGGTTATACCGTACAGTGGTGGAGGGAGTCGTTTGAGTTTTCCTCGCTTTCCATAGGTTTTAGCAATAGCCTGTAAGCGCCGTGCACGTTTTACCTTGACTTTAATATCAGCACAGGCAATTCTGCGTCAAGGCAGTGTTTAAATAAAAAAAAATCAGCAAATACTGTGGAACCAAATAAATGAGAAACTAATGTTTTTTTGTTTTTAACATCACTTAGAGCAGGATGCCTAATAGATCGAGCGAGCAATGCTGGAGAGATCGCGCTTTCAGTGTTGCTCATGGGCGAGAGATCAAAAACTACAATATAATATATTCACTAGTATTATGCACTCACATGTTAAGTCATGTAAAAAAATAATACACTAATGTATACGGAGAAATTACCAGGTTTCTACAGGTGGAGAGGAGAGAGAGACATAGAAACGCCAATCAAGTGTATGCTCTCACCACATGATATGCACCAGCTACAGCTCTCGGCTGGAGAGGAGAGAGAGTCACACTAGAGCCAATCAAGTGTATGCGCTATTGCACCACACAGGTACAGCTATTACAGGTGGAGAGGAGTGCATTAGAGCGTTAGTCCGTTATAAATGAGACAATCAAGTGTATGCGCTCTCGACCACATATCACCAGCTATTTCAGGTGCTTGAGAGGAGAGAGCTCAGTATATTCATAGAGCCAATCAGCGAGTGTTTTATAACGGATGCTCACCACACACCAGCTTCAGGTGTTAGAGAGTTTGAGAGATCAGTGGTGTCATAGAGCCAATCAAGTGTATGCTCTCACCACACACCAGCTACAGGTGTTCTTACAGAGGAACTATTTACTGAGCGTCGTGAGTCATAGAGACAATCAAGTGTATGCGTCACCAGAAGTCACACAGCTACAGGTGGAGAGGAGAGAGAGTTTTACATTTTGTTTTTGAGAACTCTTTCCGCCAATCAAGTGTATGCTCTGTGTCACCACACACCTTGTCAGCTCTCTCTTTACAGGTGGAGAAATCTGATCTGAGAGAGAGTCATAGAGCCGGGAATCAAGTGTATGCTCTCACCACACACCAGCTACAGGTGGAGAGGAGAGAGTGTTCAGGTAACCAAAACTTAGGATATACGAGAAGGTCGTAAATATGTTTTGAATGTATTCCATATGAATTGATTGTTTTTATTTGTTTTTTTTAAGAGATGAGATTGCTTTACATGATGACCTGATTTGATTTAGGCTGTTATTCACATATAAACATATATAATACATACATAACAGACTTATCACAGCACTTACGTATTATTGCTCTTTTGTTGGTTTTAATTGCTTCTATTCTCCTCATTTGTAAGTCGCTTTGAATAAAAGCGTCTGCTAAATAACTAAAGGGAATGGAAACGCTGGAAAATTCAATCAATGGCAGAGAAAGAGTTAGAGTTAATGCCAGTGCAACAAATAACAGGCTACAAAAAGGGTTTTTTGCAATGATGTCATGGAAGAACCATTTTTGGTTCCTCAAAGAACTGTTCAGTGAACATGAACTTTAAATAAAAAAAAATATATTCTTTAAATAATCTGAAGAATGCAAAGAAACTTTTATGCACTTGACAGTTTTCATGGATGTTCTTCATGGAACCATCAATGCCAATAAATAACCTATATTTTTAAGAGTGTACATGAGCAGCTGGATCCAGTATATGAATACCCTCAACTGTAATCATGACTTTGCAATGTCACAGTGGACAGTTACATCAGTGTTAATGATGGTGATCTATCAAACCTGGAAACAATGCTGGCAGCCTCAGCGCGCTCCTGCCCACAGGCCGCAGTTGCACCTCAATGTTATTCCGATCTTGTAATAACATTTGTGTCTCTAGAAAAATACAGTGTGTTAGAAGTTGAAAGTCTGAGAGAGGTTAATGACACACATGGGACTGAACGATGAGGTCTATGATGTGCCAGGAGTCAGGGTTGCTTTAGGAGAGGTCATCTTAAAGGAAGAGAGGAACTGAAGCAGATCGAGACCCACTGAGCCTTTTGAGCAATGAATCATATGAACGACTCCTTAATGCCCGTGTGTCCTTCAGCACTGCTGGATGTCCATTACAGCTCTATTACATTGTTATAAAAAGATATTAACGTTACTCAGCTCTTGTTTGAATATGATGGAAATTAACGAATTAAAAAATCTTAAACATGACAAAATCACCATAACACCATATACAAATCAGATTCATCACGAGGCTGCAGAATGCAATAAATGTTATCTTTTGCATGTTAATCTGAGTTTTTGGCCTAATCGGCTGTGACGGCAATATGCCGCAGTGAGTTCTATTTTTGGAATGGTTTCTATTTCTGGATACAAACTGTGTGTCATATGATGACAATGAAAATCTTACGTACTGATTATAAGCATGGTAGTACTCTTAAAAAGGTTCAGTTTGGTCACACTTTAGTTTGGGTACCAATTCTCACTATTAACTACAACTTGCTTTATAAGTACTAATAAACAGTCAATTTGCTAGTTATAATAAGCTCTAGTTAATAGTGAGAATTGGTCATAATTATTTGTCAGAATTACCTTTAATTTTAGTTAAAATATCATTGTGCGTGATTTTAACAGCCCTAATGAAAGCGACAAAGGATAATTTACCTTAGATCTTGAAAATAAATAAAAGCAAACAAGAACATTTAAATTGTAAACACTGTGGGTACAAACAAATGATCAGATTGTATCGGCCCCTGAGCATGAATTGTAACAGTTTTATGGCTGTTGATTCAATGACTTACTCTTTAAGATTTTTACCACCACCTACTGGCAGTTTTTGTTTCCTATTTAGTAGTTCCTATATATACTTTTTGTGCATATTTCAATGTCAATAATAATAATAAAACAACAAGTAAAAATATAGTTTACCCCCAAAAACTTTATTCGTCACTATTTATTCACCTATGTGTTTGTTTTTATTTATTTGAATTTAAACTTTTTTGAAGTTTATTTATTACTTGGGACTTTTTATTTAATATATTTTGGTTGGCATTGACTTCCATTTTATATATATATATATATATATATATATATATATATATAATACTGATACAATTTTTATTTCTTCTATGTTCAATGGTTTATGTTAGGATGATTATCCCCATTTTTGTTTTCTATTTTGAAAGTTTTTTTTGCGTGGCATGGAAGTCGCCACTCGTCATCACGCCCTAGCCTGCTGATATTCGGCGTGGGAGTTCGGCGGGATCGCCGCGAGTGCTGAGAGTCTGCTGGCCGCTTATCATTCAAGTTCACCGGCCACTGTGAAGTTAAGCCCGCTGATCGCGGCTCTCTCCAGCCCACCGGCTGCGGCTCACTCTAGCCTGCCGGTCGATCATCATTCAAGTTTGCCTGCCGTTCATCTGTCCAGCCCGCCGGCTGCTGCTATCCCAAGCCTGCCAGCCGCTCGTCAGTCAAGTTCGCAGGCTGCTCATCAGTCATGTTCGCGGGCCGCCGCTCGCTCAAGCCCGCTGTCTGCTCCAATGTCAAGCCCGCCAGCTGCAGCTCACTTCAGCTCCTAGGTTCACTCCAGTGTCCTGAACAAGAGTCCAGTGCAGGCGCCAGTCCCTGACCAAGAGTCCAGTGTAGGCTCCATCCCCCGACCAGCAGTCCAGTGCAAGCTCCAGCCCCTGAACAGGAACAGTTTTAATTAATCAGTCGTGTCGGTCTTGTCTTGTCCATGGAGGCTCGTCTGGGGCAGGCAGCTTCTCTAGTCATGGCCGTGGAGGCCATTCCCAAGCCGCCTGCCTCTCCTGTTGATGATATGGAAGCAGTTCCTGAGTAAACCCTGAGAGGACCCATGACTCCATGTCCAGCCCGAGGAGGGCTGTAGTACCCTCGTCATGCCCCAAGAGGGCCTCAGCTTCCGAGCCTAGACCTATACGGGCTCCGTTCCTGTAGATAGCCCCGGAGGGCTCCGGTTCCCCGTAAAGTCCTCCCAAGTATTTTTTGGGGGGCTATATAAGGCTGGTGTTGGTGTCCGGGCCGAGTGGCGAGGCAAAGTCCACGGTGGCCGATCCACCATGGCCGCCAGAGCTCTCTGCTCCATCATGGCTCCGGAATCCCCTTCCCTGGAGGCCTCCTGAGCAGAATGCTGAATAATGAATTTAACTGATTATTTGGGGAAAATTTCTCAGACAAATTTGATGTGTGATTAATTTGCGATTAATTCGATTAATTAACATTTCTGATTTCTTGACAGCCCTAAATGTTTCAATAGTTAAAATGGTTAAAATTATCCATTTCGCTCCACCCACACATTCTTCTGTTTTGTAGCTGAGCCTGGTGTTGACAGATTAATTGCTTGTAACTGGAATCTTATTGTATCATGTTTATTTAGGAGATGGCTCAATATAACTTGAACCTTTTGCTTTTATAAGACACTGACAACCACAATATAATATATAGACAGAAAAGTCAATGAATAATCCATACAGTATAACTTAAAAATGAATAGCACCATTCTACTCAACTGGATAATTTAAGTTAGCATTCGTGTCCATAGCACAAACAGTGCTAGATGAGTTTAATACGTTTTTTCATTAGAGAGTCCTAAGTATCAGCAACATTCATGCTTGCATTCGCAAACGTTGCCAATAAACAAATAAATAAAAATAAACCAAAAAGTTGAAAGAGAATAAAGCTTAAGGCTCATAAGGCTTCAGAAAAGACTTATGTAGTGCAATTACACAGTATCAGATAATTAGCATTGTGTTACTGTTATAGCAGTGCTGGAATTAAATGTTGGATGAATTTGCAATTCACACTTCTGTTATTGTTATAATTCAGCAAATTGTAATCTAGCGGTTGTATCTAAGCAGCCTCTGAGATACAAACTATGAATCTTGCAGTACTGGAGTATGCAGGGTGCAGAGCCAGCACTCCTCATTACAGTGTCTGGTAAAGAGCTGTTACTAAAACACCAACCACAACATCTTTATGTGACGCAAAAGTCACATTGAATTAGTTTAAACATCATCAATACAGAAGACTAGAGGAATGCATAGAGCATTCAGACTCCCCAAGTGCTTTACATAAGCAAAAATGCCTCCTCAAATTTCAAGCACTTGACGTTATTAAATGTAATGAAAACACTTGACATCTAATCAATGGCCAGGCCCACACAAAATCTGCACACGCAGAACTCCATAGAAACACTTTCATATTCATTATGAAAACATTTTACTTTGTTTAAATCCATTCCACTGAATTCAGATACAGATTTTTCCTTAAAACTATCAAAAAAGTTGGAAAGAAGAGTTTGCGTCTAGGTCTGTACGTGACCAGTGAGCTCTCAAACGGTCTCTGTGTTACAGTGGCTTCTCATGAAGGCCATAGATAATGAGGACAGATCACTCCCGTAATGAACGGCAGCCCCTGACCCCCGACTGAGCAAGAGTGATGGTGTGACGCCAGAAGAACAGGGAAGCGAACAAGACTTAAACCCTTTCAGATGTGATTACTGTGAGAAACCACCTGTTCATTATCTCAGCTCTCTTTTTTCCTTTAGTCTGAAGTTTTGGGTGTGTGTTCACTGCTGTGTGTGTGTGCACTTTGGATGGGTTAAATGCAGAGCACAAATTCTGAGTATGGGTGACCAGACTTGGCTGTGTCACATCACTTTTTCACTTTGAAGTTTTATTTTGCCAAAGTTGGTTGTTGTTTAAGGCAGTATAACACATCAGACGTTTGCGTGACACAGCTCTCGACCTGTGGTTAGAAGCATTTCTTGTTATTAAGACATATTTCTTGTTATTAAGACATGGACTTAAATAAATTATGCTCTTGAGCACAATAAGCAAGCTAGCATGCAGTACAATCTAAATCTTCCATTTTATCTAAATATATATACATTTTAATCTACATATTTTTGCGCGTCCTTGATAAGCACCTTTTTTGGAAGAATGCGCAAAAACCGGAGTATGACGTAAGAGGGAACCCGCAATGAATCAAACATCAAATAAAGGAAAATAACAAAAAAAATGTAAATTAGTAATCAGGAGCCATGTTCAATACAGCAGCATCTCAAATATCTCAAATCAGTTAAATAGCAGAAGTGCAGGTACATCTAAAAAAAATAATTATATCATAAAAAAGTCAATATTTGTGTCACACATTTCAGAAAGTGAAACAGCGTTGACTGTGGACTTCAGAAAACACAGTGGACCAACACCAGCAGATGACACTCGTCCTCCAGACTCTGGGACCTTGATTTCCAAATTAAATGCAAATTTTACTTTCAGCTGAAAAGCGGACTTTGGACCACTGAGCAACAGTCCAGTTATTTTTCTCCTTATCCCAGGTAAGATGCTTCTGACGATGTTTCTGTTTCAGAAGTGGCTTGGTAGCTCTTTTCCTGAAGATGTCTGAGCGTGGTGACTCTTGATGCACTGACTCCTTGAACAGCCCCCCCTTTCAGTAATGACCCTCTGTGACTTACCCTCTTTGTGGAGGGTGTCAATGATCGTCTTCCCCATTATTGTGGTTTCAAAGAGCAAGAGATACCCAGAATTTATACTCTATGGATGGTCATTTATTGAAACTCAAATGTATATATTCTAATATTTTGAGATACTGATTTTTTAATTTCATTAGCTGTAAGCTCTAATAATCAAAATTAAAACATAAAAGCTTTTGAAGTGTTTTACTTTACATGTAATGAATCTAAAATATATGAAAGTTTTACTTTTTGAAATAAGTTACAAGAAAAAATGATCTCTTTCACCATATAATTTTTTTTTTAGATGTACCTGAAATGACTCCACCACATGCATGTGACGTCATTAACAACGGCTCTATATGGTTGAATTAATGCGGTTCAAACAATGGAGTACGAATTAGCCACCTCGTAAAATATGTACGTATTGCCATGAGATTGGGCTGGTCTACCACACATATGTGAAAGCAGTGTTGGGGGTAATACATTACAAGTAACACAAATTACGTAATCAGATTACTTTTTCAAATAACTAGCAAAGACCCAATGACCCAGTTCAACCATGTTAATATACAAAAGTGACTTTAGATAAACAAAAGATTTTTTTAACTTTCTTTCCTTGCGTCATATTCTTCATGCACTCCAGAATGGCAGCACAGCTGAAGGGTTTGTTTGAGCTCTTTGAATTTAAATTTCCTTCAGCCTGAGGCTTATTCTTTTCACATTTTGTGTGAAAGGGATTTTACATTAGCCAAAAATATAACTTTTTTATATTAAAAGACAAACAAGCATGCCCAGGCAAGATGAGAAAATGTTATGCAAAAGTAGCGCAATGCATTACTTTCCATAAAAAGTAACATAGTATTGTAATGCATTTCTTTTAAGAGTAAGTTTCCAAAAAAGCAGTTCCTTAATGTGAAATCACTTCAAAAATAGCCCTTCATTACTAGCCTACACAATCAAAACCTACATGAGCTTTAGATTCACGTTTTGTAGTGTCTTACCTCGGGCGTTGAATGATATTGCAGATGTGAGCTCCAGTATGCAGCAAAGCGTCTCAAGGGGACAGACTGCAGGTAATGAAAGTGAGAAAGCCTTTCTGCTCATCTTCGTCATTCCAACCAAATTGAACAGATTCCAGTGAGTTCAGTGTGAGTGGGAGGCAAATACAGGTGAGGTGGTTCAGTAACAGAATTGGATATCCTTCATACTCAGGTGAGTGTAGACGAGCTCGATTGCAAAGCCTAGTGAGCTATCTAATGTCTACATAGGCAGTTATCTTGTTAAGCAACACGGTATTGGATATAGCTGTGCTATACCACAAATGTTTATGTCAAGAGTGTATCTAAAAATAAGACATTTTGGAACAGGACTGAAACATATATGCTTGTATACCGATAATAGAGTATTTTGTTCCTTGATTTCTGTAGCTTTATTCAATTAAACTGTACAATGGATTTGTAAGACAACATTCAGCACCTCCAGGCACTTGTTTATTCCTCCACAGTGCTGTTGGTTGCCATCAGACAGTATAATGTCTCCTCGTTTGTCTTCTGTCTGTGTTACTGCTGCAGGCGCTCTCATTGAGGAGTACCTGACATTGAACAAGGACAGTTTCTTCATGGACCAAACACAGTCACCAGCAGTGCTGGGCAGTCAGCACTCACTCGCTCAATTTACTTACACTTATAATAAACAGACAGTGATGTCGATCTTCTTCTGTGCTTTTGGCAGACTGATTTCTGTATTTATAATCTGTTTTTAGACTAGCGACAAAGTTTAGAGTTCTGAAACTTACAAGATGTTTTTATAGTACAATGACCCACTGTCAAAAAATCAAGGGGATTTTGGTTTCTCGATCAGTTCATGACCCCTTTAAAACTTTAAAGTGCCCCTGTTATGGATTTTTGAAAATTACCTTTCATGCAGTGTGTAACACAGCTCCAAGTGAATGAAAACATCCTGCAAAGTTTTAAATCTGAAAGTGCACCGTATATAAAGTCATTGTCTCTCAAAAGAAAGAGTCGACTCTGAATCATTGAAACGTTTTTAAAACGAATCAAGCATTCATGACGTAAACATCAATCATTGCATATTGCCCGCCCACTTGTTGGTCTTTTTGTGTTGGTAAAAAAAAAACAAGCAAATTCATTCTTGGCCACTAGGTGCTGCTTTTGGAGCAGTAAAATAGCGGTTTCCCCGCTAACGCTGTACAGAAGGCAGCACTGCGCTCATAATCGCTGCTTTATCAGGTGAGATGAAATGAAAATGAGACCAATCGGACAAATCACCGCAGATTAGCGTCACGCAAAAGAGGGGTTTGGAAAAATGAATCGTTAAACGAATCGTTTGGGAGTCGTTGAGCAAATAAGGTAAAAATAAATGCATATTATAAGACAATGAACGTGTTTTTTGACCTGTTGTTGGGGAGTGGACTCCCAATTAACCAAAGCATGAACCTTTCATAACCCATAATTATTAATTATTAATATTATTACTAATAATAGGGGCACTTTAAAGACTGAGGTGCGGCACACACAAACTGGAAAGATTTGATGACGGAGAAAATCCCGAGTAGTGATGCCCAAATTACTCCTTTTGCTCTCAGCCTTTAATGTTAAGGAAATTGAGGGAATAGTCAAATGTTCTCTTCTAAAACTACATTTTCTTTCTCATATGTACAGCTAGAAAGGGTGGTTTAAATCTAGTAAACTGGATACTCAATGATCCTTTCTCTTATTCTAGTGAATTGGTTCATCCCTAATGAATTCTTTTTCACAGCATTGGGGATCAATTCTAGAGAATCAGTTAATTTAGTGCACAGAATTAGAAGGATTTATCTTCAAGGTTTGATTTGGTCATTCCAGTGAATCAGTTCGTCCTCAGGGATTTTGAAAATTGTCAATTATTTCTGTGAATCGGTTCGTTCAGAAAAGTCTGATTTATTGGTTTGTTCTGATGATTTCATTTAAACTGAACAGACTTAAGTCTCTATGTGCACTTTTCAGAATATGTAACTTCATTTTGGTCTGGTTTCAACCAAGGTTATTATAGTTTTGAAATTTTTAATTCGTTTTATTGTAATATCGTTTTCAAATTTGCTATATAATTCAGTTTCGTGAATATTTGTGTTAGTTTTAGTTTTTATTTTGTGAACACGTTTGTATTTAGTTTTTATGTAGTTTAGTTTCAAAGTTTTAAAGTTTAGCAGAATTAACAGATCACTTCCAGAGCGCAGGTCAAAGAAAGAATTAGGCATAATTTAACCTTATGAGGCAAACGTATAGCAACACAAAATGGCCACGTACACACTGCAGCTAAATTCGGTTGTCAGTTCACCTTTTACTCCTTAATCGCGTTCTGTACACACACAATTCACTAAAATACGGGAGTGACAACCGCATTCAACGCATTAACTCCCGAAAAATACAGGTAGTGACAACCGCATTTACAGAAATTCTACGCAGTGTGTACGGAACCGAACTGAACAACTAGTTGTTAATGACGTATTTGACCATGCATCAGTGTATTCGTCTGTATGTGAGATGCAAGAAAACAACAGTGAAAGAAGTATTAACTTAGCACAGGGCTAGCTGCGCTCATGAGCCGTGTGGTAAAGTCTCAGTGTTGCCAGATCTTCACAGAAAAAACAAGGACAAGCACACCAAAAAACACTAAAACATGAAAATGCTTTGTTTTATAACACCAAAATAAACATTAATATATCTGATATCGGCGACAGACCACTTTATTAAGATCATAAAGTGCCTGTCTTTATGAGCTAAGACTAAACAACATGCCTGAAAGCGCTTGTAAATATGAGGATATGGCAACACTGCAAGACAGAAGCAGCCTCCCGAGCATAACCACAACACCGCATGTCTATTAATGGTAGTTTAGTTAAAATCGACGGACAAAAACAGTCTTTAGTCAAAAAATGGCACATAACGAACGGCTAAACTTGTATTCACTCCTGCAAGACGACAGATATTGCTGTGGTTACAAATGCGGGAGTGAGTGCTGTTCCGTACACACATGGAACGATAATTTACGGGACTCACTCCCGCATTTAAATGCGGTTGTCACTCCTGAAACTTGCAGTGTGTACGTGGCCATTGAATGCATGCTTAGATGGTAAAAGTATACAAATATACACTAAAGGAAGCAGTCAAGCCTTTTTACTAATCTACACAAGTTGCGCTTAATGTCATATCTAATGATGTCTATTGAGATATTTAATATGACAATAAATGTAGCCTAATTTGGTTATATTAGATGTATTTTTTCTTATTTAACCATAATCATGACATTGTAACTGTCGTGTCTTGTTCCATTTTCTGTGAACAGCTGCGCATACTTCATAAATGGGACTAATGAAATTAAATAATAGCGGCAATCGTACTTATCAATAAAGGCTCACATTTGAATGTTATTTTAATTTATGAGGAATTATAATCGTGTGCATGATGTGATTTAGCCTATGCATATTTGTTCGAAAGCCAGAGTGATCACAAGATGCTATGCAAAAGTTAGGCTATTGTTTACAGAAAGGATGCGCGTTATCATTTTTTCTGTTAATTATGATGTTGCGCTGCATGTCTTTTTTTCTTCAAAGCTCCAACTTAGAATGCCTTATGTTGGTTTTATTGCTTGTGTTACATGAGAAAATAAATGTTTGCCTACCTGATGTAACTGAATTAATGCGGATGCGGATCGGGTCGCTACTCACGGTCTTTATGTCAAACGGTTCTGGTCTGGTGCTGCTGTCGGAGAACGGGTCTGGTGTTCTGTTAAGTACTGCTGGTGCAGGTTTACCAAACAGGACCCGTGCAGGACTCTGCTTTGCGTCTCTCCATCATATAACCCCATGTGCTGCTCCATTTACAGGTATTTCCCTAAACTGCCAGACAGCTCATATTTTTCCGCAAAGGAGTGAGAGATTACGAAAACAATTATTTATTTTTGCCAAGTATTATTTTATTTCAGTTAGTTTTTCAATAATTGTTGTTAGTTTCATTTCATTTAAGTTTTTTCAATTATTTTGACATTTTTATTTTATTTCAGTTTACAAAATAGTTTTTTCATCAATCGTTTTAATTTTCGTTTTAATTTTCATTTACGAAAATAACCTTGGTTTCAACTTGGTAAGATAAATTAAATGTATTCTAGCTTCTTGTTTGAATTTAGAGCAAACGTCCGTTTATTCAAATACACTCATAATTGTGTCATCTGGATTAAATTAAATTATTAGTTACATTTGATTTGTAATTACGAGTATTTTGTCCCCTTAAGCAGCTTTAATTGTATTGAATTGCTACTTTTATTACTAACATGTGTAACATACTCAATTTTAAAGTAAAACTAAATACAATGTGTGTGGTGGGGGGATTCTGTCAAATTAATTTATTAATTTAAGTTGAATTATTTTTAGCACAACATTATTCAAAAGTGTTTCAGAATTTAACATACAGAAGGTTAAGGATGCATATAATTTGGCTTTGGGATTCTGTATCTACTATATACTACATGCAGACTGTACAAATGTAACACTATTACATTTTTATATAATATCCAGTCTGACTGCATTTTCTGCAAGTACATGCCTGTTTTATGGACTTTGATGTTGGTCATTTTGCACCTGAATGTCTCCTTTGAGATAAAGTCTCTAAAGCCTTTCTCCTACAATAGTTTGATTCCTGTATTTAAGATCAGTCACTCGAATTAGACAGTGTGTCTGTGTTTGTGTGTATGTGTGACAGAGATGCAGTGCAGTCTGCTGAGCTCTTGAGAGGGTCTGTCAGACTGTTGAATTGTTTCTGTTGGCTGGTGAGACCCGGGGGACACTTACATGTCATCGACTTAACAACAAAGTAAATCATCCACACATACATATAGCCTACTCATAAGCACCTCAATAAAACATTCTGTTATTCCTTCATTGTGAACAGGGATAAATTAAAACTTCCCTTTCCTTGACCTTACAAACTGAATAGCAGGAAAATAAAAGGCAAATAAAACTTTAAATACTAAAAGGTTCAACAACAATGTACACTCACCAGCCACTTTATTAGGTACACCTGTTCAATTGCTTGGTAAAACAAATTGCTAATCAGTCAATCACATGGCAGCAACTCAATGCATTTAGGCATCTAGATGTGGTGAAGACGACTTGCTGAAGTTCAAACCGAGCATCAGAACGGGGAAGAAAGAGGATTTAAGTGACTTTGAACGTGGAATGGTTGTTGGTGCCAGACGGCTGGTCTGAGTATTTCAGAAACTGCTGATCTACTGGGATTTTCACACACAACCATCTCTAGGGTTTACAGAGAATGGTCTGAAAAAGAGAAAATATCCAGTGAGCGGCAGTTGTGTGGATGAAAATGCCTTGTTGATGTCAGAGGTCAGAGGAGAATGGACAGACTGGTTAGAGATGATAGAAAGACAACAGTAACTCAAATAACCACTCGTTACAACCAGAGATGGGCACAAATACATTTTATATATTTATTTAGTCATTTAGCAGACACTTTTATCCAAAGCGACTTACAAATGTGGACATTATAGAAGCAATCAAAACCAACAAAAGAGCAACAACATGCAAGTGCTATTACAAGTCCTGGTTAGCCTAACGCAGTACACGTAGGGAGGTTTTTATTTTTATTTTAGAAAACGAGTATATATAACGAGAATATAGACAACCGTAACCTAGTGTTAGTTTTGCAAGAAAAGCTAGCTGTTAGAGAATAAATATGCAATTGATAGAGGGTCAAATGTGTGTGGTTTTTTTAAATAAAAAAGACAGATTAGATAAAATAAAATTAGAATAGAGAGTGCTAGAGTTAGAGGGTCAAATAAAGATGGAAGAGATGTGTTTTTAGCCGTTTCTTGAAGATGGGTAAGGATTCAGCTGCTCGGATTGAGTTAGGCAGGTCATTCCACCAGATGGGAACAGTTAATGAAAAAGTCAGTGAAAGTGATTTTGTGCCTCTTTGGGATGGTACAGTAATGCGTCGTTCACTTGCAGAACGCAAGCTTCTAGAGGGCACACATAAGTCTGAAGTAATGAATTTAGGTAAAGGGGTGCAGAGCCAGAGGTGGTTCTGTAGGCAAACATTAATGCCTTGAATTTAATGCGAGCAGCTATTGGTAGCCAGTGCAAATTGATGAACAGAGGTGTGACGTGCGTTCTTTTCGGCTCATTAAAGATTAATCTTGCAGCAGCGTTTTGGATTAATTGTAGAGGTTTGATGGAACTGGCTGGAAGACCTGCCAAGAGAGCATTGCAATAGTCAAGTCTGGACAGAACAAGAGCCTGAACAAGGAGTTGTGTTGCATGTTCCGAGAGAAAGGGCCTGATCTTCTTAATATTATATAATGCAAATCTACAGGACCGGGCAGTTTTAGTAATGTGGTCTGCGAAATTCAGCTTATCATCAATCACAACTCCAAGGTTTCTGGCTGTTTTTGAAGGAGTTATGGTTGATGAGCCTAATTGGAAGGTGAAATTGTGATGAAACGATGGGTTTGCTGAAACCACAAGCAGTTCTGTCTTAGCTAGGTTGAGTTGAAGGTGATGGTCCTTCATCCAGCAAGAAATGTCTGTTAGATGTATGTGTGGGGCGGAGCTATCAAAATAGCAAAAATACACAAAATGTCATACAATTGCTTTAATAATACACTAGCAAATGTTACAATTAACATTAAATTGCATTAGAATTAGTTTTCATTATTTTCATTGCAATGAATTAGTTTTCATTGTTAGTTCATGTTAACTAATGTAGTTAACTAATGTTAATACAGTTACTAATAGTAAAATGTTGCCAATAATGTTTGTTTCGGAGACATATTAATCAAAATGATTGTCTATTATATGAGCATTTTTTGAGGTTTTGTCTTAAACCTCAATACCTTAAAAATAAATACTTTTAAGTGTCAGTCGTTTTGTTTTACTGATCTGTTGGCACAGATATCTGAAGGTGCACTATTAAAATACAAATGTTCTTTAAATCGACATCAGTATTTTAATGTATATTTTTTAAGAGCCCCTTATATCCTGAGGCGTGCCTGTCACCGGCACGTATAGAGTCCATCCTGACGGCTGTGGAAAGAATAAGGCTAGGCCAGTCACTCACTGTCAGACAGTTTAAGAGACTGTTAGGTCTTATGGCAGCAACATCCAACGTGATACCTTTTGGACTGCTGTACATGAGACCCCTGCAGTGGTGGCTCAGGACCAAAGGGTTTTTGGTCCCCTTTCGCATGATCAAGGTCACGCGGCGATGCCTTCGTACCTTGGTAATGAGGAAGAAACCTTGATTCCTGTCCCAAGGTCCCGTGTTGGGAGCTTCATGTCGTCGCAAGATGCTAACGACAGATGCCTCCCTCACGGGCTGAAGAGCGATCTTAGAGGAACGCTTGAGTCAAGGTCTGTGGAAGAACCATCATCTCTCATGGCACATCAACCGTCTGGAGATGTTGGCTGTATTTCTTGCTCTCAAGAATTTCCTAGCAGATCTCAGGGGCCACCATGTGTTGTCCACTCAGGCAACACATCGGTGGTCTCCTATATAAATCACCAGGGGGGTTTGCGGTCATGTCCACTTTGCAAACTGGCGTGCCAAATCCTCCTGTGGTCCCAAGGGAAGTTGTTGTCTCTGCGAGCAACTTTCATCCCTGGAGCCCACAATATAGGAGCAGACATCCTGTCGAGACAGGGGCTGAGGCCCGGGGAATGGAGGCTCCACCCCGAGGTGGTGGAGCTGATATGGAAGGAGTTCGGCCAGGCACAAGTGGATCTGTTTGCATCTCGAGAGACGTCTCACTGTCCACTCTGGTTCTCCTTCACGCATCCAGCTCCTCTCGGACTGGATGCGATGACACAGACGTGGCCTAGGCTTCGTCTGTATGCATTTCCCCCGATTTCTCTGCTCCCGGGATTACTGGAGAGAGTTTGCCGGGACCGTCGCTATGGTGATGTTGTACTGACCTTCCCAAAGCGTTCTTACGCAACGGAGTTCCCTTGAAAGGGAACGTTCGGTTACGACTGTAACCTCGGTTCCCTGAAGAGGGAACGAACGTTGCGTTCCCGGCCATATCTCCTTCGTGCCTGTAGGCGACTTGCTCAGACTTTTAAGCTAGTGACAGCTTCGTTTGGGCAGGCTTTATAGCCTCCTGGTTCGTGACGTCACCCGCTCTGACGTCCCAATTACACCTTGGATTGATTTCACATGTGCTTCAAGACTTATCGCGCAAAGGCGTTCCCAAAGCATTCTTACGCAACGTTCGTTCCCTCTTCAGGGAACTGAGGTTACAGTCGTAACCAAACGTTTTTTAAAGTAATAGGCTTGAAGGGTCATGGCATTGTTACGTGTTTTAGTTCCAGTTGTTCCTTTTTTGGTCATGTTTCCTGTTCCCTGATTACATCATTCTGTTCCATCTGTGTTTATTAATTATCTCATTAGTTCCCTTTGTTTGGTTCAGGTTTATAAGTCTTCAGTTTTTCCTCAATCTTTGTCTGATCTCTGTTATGATTTGATTTGTGTTGCTGATGTTGGTTTTCTCCTGGATTTATTATAGATAGTACAAAATGCTGCAGCTAGAGTCCTAACCAGGTCAAGAAAATATGATCATATTACTCCAATTTTACAGTCTCTGCACTGGCTACCTATTCCGTAGTTCCGTATCAGTTACAAAATATTGTTATTTGCCTATAAGGCCCTAAATGATTTAGCTCCTGCGTACCTAACTAATCTTCTATCACGCTACAATCCAACCCGTTCCCTAAGGAGCAAAACTCTGGACTCTTGGTAGTACCTCGGATAGCAAAGTCCACTAAAGGAGGTAGAACTTTTTCATATTTGGCTCCCAAACTCTGGAATAGCCTTCCTGATAACGTTCGGGTTCAGACACACTCTCTCTGTTTAAATCTAGATTAAAGACACATCTCTTTAGCCAAGCATTCATATAATGCATCTCACAATCTTGTACTGCAGTTATATCTGATCAAACGCACATTATTATGCTTTAGCAACAGCTTGGAACAAATAATTTTTGCCTATGGAACAACAGCTTATTATATCTCTATTTGTTTCTCTGTTTCTGATTAACATCCCGTGGTAACTGGGAATTACACAAGCTTCAGTCTGGATCCAACCCTTAAATGATCTGAGATGACCGAACACCTGAGAAGAGATGATGCCAACCCCTCAGACAATATGCAGAAATAACCAAATTTTGCCATAAGTTAAATATATTAAGTTTCTGCAATATATAAATCTATTGCAGAAACTTAATTTCCTGTAAAGCTGCTTTGCAACGATTGTATCGTAAAAAACTCTATACAAATAATCTTGAATTGAATTATTAAAAACCCTGTTGATTCTGCTCCTTCATCGTGCGCTTCAGTTTATAGCAGCTACACGTTACAGGCATACATTTTTATCAGTTTATTTCCACTTATAATTGTGTATATATATATATATATATTGGTTCTTTTTTATTAGCATTTTCTGTCCCTCTAATTCCCTTTTGTATTAAATCAATTGACCATTTGAATTTTACTGTACCTTTAAGACTCCACCAGTTTTTGTAGTTTAGTTTCAGTAAATGACTTTTCTGGACTGTGGAGGAAGCTTTTATATAGCTTCGTCAAGGTCTTTCATTTAAAAAGATCAATGAAAAGTAATTTTAGTAGAAATTGCTTTTAAGTCAAACATACTCAAATTTGTATTATAAATAATGCAATTCAACCAAATCAAACAGCGGTATTTATGCAAGCAGACTGGCTGAGCACACACCGTTCTCTAGCTGTAGGGCAGGACTGACTCCACTGAGCAGGAAAACATCCCTAAACAGAACTGTTAATGTTTAAAGATGACAACAATAAGAAAACCAGACCCTTGCATTGGCATTTCATTAAAATTTTACAGACAGAACTTTGGTTGACCTTTTGCTCAAATATAGTTTTTTGGCATATCAACGTCCATCTTCCACTCCACTATTTTCACATAGACGAATATGCTAGCACTCCTAAAAATGTGACACATCAAGACATGTTGATTTCATGTTATAGTAGACCTGCTCGGACTGTTCATATTCACAAAACCAGGTCCAAAAACAGCTAAATTCACAAAACACATGCTTACTCTAGCAAAAAAAATAAACACTAGGACCATTCTGGCTTGTGGGAAAACAGCCTCCCTTTCTATTTAAATGTGAAAGACCCTAAAGTTAAAGCTGAAAAAAAAGTTATTAAAAAAAGTAAGTTATTTTTTTAATTCCTCTCGTGGACCCTTGGATATAACGTCTGAACATATTCACATATGGCAGACCAGCTGCTGTTGATATATAATAATCATTTTACTCAGCACACTTATGAATATGGATTCAAGACCATGTGCTGCTGGCCTCACGGCTCATTTTTCGGCTCACGCTGGAAGCTTACATAATTTCATTATATTATTAATCGCGCCGATGGACTTCACCCATGGGCAATACACATGATGCTAACATTTCAAATATTCTGTGTAAAACAGCTGGAAATTCCTCTAACAACTCAGTACAAATAGCCAAACCTTGACAGGCCAGATGTTTAGTCTCATGTAGACAATAACTGCATCCCAAATGACGCACTATATACTTATGCACTATGTACTCAACCATGTGTCGTTAATAATCAGAGTCTGATAGCCCCTCCCCCTTCAAGACGTAATTAAAGATGTGACAGCTGAGTGCATGAAGTGTCCCTATTCCACAATCATATTTAAAGTGCACTTTTTCTTTTTGGAATTCTTGAACACACTTCTCACACTATTTATACTACAAAACGTCAAAGAATAATACATAAGTATGCGATTTGGGACGCACCTAATTACAATTACAATGTAGCATTCCCGTTCATCTCAATGGCAGCTGCTCTGCCGGCGCAGGACTACCTGATATTTTAGATATGCCAATATTTCAGTAAGTCGAGTAAGCAATTTTTGGAGTCCCAAACTCTTTAATCCACAGCCCTGTTGAATACTGGGGTGTGCTATCGCCCTAGTAATACATGTGAAGTATGAATTACTTTATGGGCATTATCATACACCCGGCGCAAGGCACAGTGCAAGTGTTTTTGCTAGTATCAGCCCGATGCAGTTATCATTTTCCCGTCCTGTGCCGCGTTGTTTAAATAGCAAATGCATTTGCGCCTATTTGTGCGCTCATGGGCGTGCTGGTCTGAAAATGAGGTGTGTTCAGGTGCATTGTTGGCGTGTTGCTATTTTGAGGAACTGAAAAGAGACTGTGCCATAGACCAACTCAAACCTGGTTTAAAGTCTAAAGTTAGTTAGGTTTAAGGGTGGAGCTTCATGCTTTTTTCTAAAAATCATACATTTTCATATGATTTAAAAAAAATTCGCATACAATTTTTTTTTTCAATATCACGAGATCAGATTTGTACTACACTTGAAAGAAAAATTACAATTTCTTTTAACATTCATTAGCATTCTAGGGATAAAGGGGGTGTTTACATAAAACCATTTTTAAACTAAAAACTTAAAACTGATGTGTTTTGGCTGTTCGTTTACACAATAATGTTGTTCTGGGAACCTGAAAATGCAAACTTTTAAAAATAGGCTTCAAAGCGCAAGTAAAGTGCATCTTCTCCATGTAAACGATGAATACACAAATTTGTGAAAAACTGTGGCATGATGCACATGCATATTACATGTTCAGACTATAGGTATGTGCGCAGGCGGCACGTAGTGTTTCTTCACAGAGTGATATCGCCATCTACTGGCCTGGCATGAATAATACAGCATTTTTTTGTTGTTTTCGCAGATCTGTGTGAGCGGTAAACGTTTTGACAACGTTGTTGTCTGTATGTGACGTTTTCAAAAACACAAAAAGTTCAATCTTCTATTTTAGTACATCATTGTCATGCAAACATACATTGTCATGTATACGTATTCACGTCTATATTTACTGTAGAGTCTTGCATAAAATATGTATCTAGTCTCAGACTGATTATTGGAAATAAATTTACAAAAAAATCTCATTTATACATTCCGTACAATCTGCCAAAGCTTCATTTTTTTTAAATCATACATTTTCTTATGATTTACAATATCTCATGAGATTGGGTTGGAACTACACTTTAAAGAAAAAAAAGAAATTTCTTGTAACGATTCATTAGCATTCTACGGATAAATATGGTATTTAGCAGAGTGAGATATTGCCTGTCATCCAATCAGGTGCCATGATTCAGTGTTTAATCCATCTGCTCCACGAGCTGATGTTTAGAGTAAGACAGCCTCAAATCAACAAATGCTGATACAATGTCTGCAGCCCAGCCCTCTCTCTGACCTTTAACATTATGCTAATTGGCAGCCAGAGATTAAACATTCAGAGTATTCCCATAAATAACAGCTCCAGGAAAAACGAATTGCCTGGATAATTCCAGCTGACTTCAGCACATGAGCTACAGGGATGGAGCCTTTCTGACGCTCTTATATATTCCTCTCTGATCCCTTCTGACAGAATGAAGAGAAACGCGCCAACAAGACGCTCTGGCTGACATGATCAGAGCATTAATATGTGTGTGTGCACCATCTTTATATGATGCAAAGAGGATAATCGCAAGTGGAATAAGCAGATATCAAAGAAACACTAGACATTAAAGTTGTGTACTAATTTTCATTCATAATATGCACTGTAATGTGTGTACTTCACTGGTGATAATGATAAGTACGAGAAAGTAAGATTAGGGCCCAAAACTCTGAGATCAAATAATAGGAATAGGTTGGATTTAAATGTGGAAATAAAAAGGAAAAGAGAACAAAGAAAGAATATGCACTATTTGTAGTTTAATAATCAGATGTGGCACTGACGCATTGTGAACATCTTTGTGAAAACTTGTGGAGTTCAAGAGGGACATACCAAATAAATATATATCATAATTTCTGGATAAATTCTCGTTTTCACTTTCCAATAAAAAAGAAGACACATTGAAATGATCACAAAATGATTAATAAATGCACATTAGATGTGTAAATTATGCATTTGAATTGCTGAATGATGGGGAATGTAGTTTTACATATTCATATTGCTATTATGCCTTGTCATGTTATGTTCAGTATACTATGATGTGCTAAATCTAATCTCACATGCTAAACAAATATAAATAAATAGAATGTTTATTGGGATAGAAATTAGGGATGCTCCGATCGATCGGCCGGAGATCGGTATCGGCCGATCATCACATTTTATGACTTGATCGGTACTCGTACATTTGGCCGATCTCATGTACCGATCGCAATTTGTGTGTTTCTGTTTTTGTTAAAATAACTGCGGCAGCTCTTGAATTTGGCGCCACCGGCGCGCGTCCAAAGAGAGAGAGAGAGAGAGAGAGAGAGAAAGCGCACAGAGCTGAAAGGCTTGAATAAAGCGCGTTTAGCTTTAGATAAAAAACGAGGATGAATAAAGCTGATATTTAGATAAAAATATTTACCATAAACGCGCTGACCTCTGTTTTGATGCGCTGCTCACTTAAAATGGTGCTGCTGCGACGGCTCGCAGTCCGGGTGGATGCAGGGGTGCGGATGTACTTATAGAAGTATTTAAGGATAAAAGACTCGAGTTGCTTTTAAAATATTCACAAGTCCTTTTCCTCGAGTAAAGTCTGGGGTCATTTCAGGTCAAGTCAAGTCTTAAGGCTATAAAAATGCGACTCGATCTCTGCCTTGTGGTGCATCACACACATTTTGTTTGCATTTATTTTTGTCTTATATTAAGTATCCTGATATACATAATGTTATGCATAAACACCATTTTAAAGGAATATTAAAATGTTCACTGTATAAGGAATCATTTTTGTGATTATTTATATAACATTATTATTACATATGTTATATAAAGCTTGAAGCATCAGAATCGGCATCGGCCGATCACCATGACAAGAAATCGGTACTTGGTATCGGCTGCAAAAATCCTGAGCATCCCTAATAGAAATGGATGGATGGCAATAACACCATCCAAGCACCAAGTATGAATACAATAATCAGACTATTCAACATGTCTGTATGGATAATAGCCTGACCCTGATGTAAATCATGTTATGATCTTGGGTACAAAAAAAAGCACAATATACTTTTATGGCCTGAAAGAATCCTAAATGCAGTGTAATAAATTCATTTGACAACCCCATCTGTAGTGGCGCCCAATTTAGACAACTGAACCGAAGCATATAGTGCATGATGCAAGTATGAAGCAAAGACAAGAAAATTCTCTTTTATTTAACAGCAGGCACTGTGATTTCCAGCTGAATTCATCTTCCAATTTTCTCTCAGACCTTGCTGATAAATCTGCTTTATTCTGCACTCAGTAGTGTCGCTCTGTGTTCACACCACCTGTGGCAGCTCATCTCAGCCCGTCTCCAGGGTTATGAGCGAATCCACTGCAATCAAAGCCATTAACTGCAGCCTGCTTTCATCAAGCTAAACGCTGGTAATAAACCACAACCTGTGAGAAAAATGCAGCGCTCGTTTGAGGAGAGCTAGGCCTGGGATATATGCATGTGAGCGCCTGCATGACAGAGATGTGGCTATGCAGAAAATAAAGTCATTTCTGGGTTCCTATGTTGAGTTTTTCTTTAATAACTACCAAAAAAAATGATAAAATGGTGCCAACAGAGAACCATTAAATCAAATTTACATGAGGTAGCTCACATTAAAATCCCATATTACCTATGTTATAATGACTCATTTCTGTGAAACAGGGCATTAAATGGGAAAACTATTGCTCAGGATGTTTTATCTAATTGGGAATTTATTGGATTGTATGAATTGGGTGTTGGTTTAATAAGAAGGACTGATGTCAACTGGAAAGGAAGTTATTTCGTTTTAACGAATGATTACTAACATGCCCAAAGTAAGCACTCATAAAAAGACCTGACACATGCAGTAAGAAAGCAAAGAAGCTTGTGAATAACAAACACTCTTGAAACTGTGTGAAGAATGTGTCTAAGTTGGAGTTTATTCAGTGCATGGTGCTATATTTTACATTTGTCTTTTTTTTCAGTGATGGCAAAAGAAAAAGGGGTGTGATGAGAAGAAAGAGAACCTTTGAGGACAAACGTATGATTCGTTTCTTTTCTTTACCCCAGACTAGCATATGAAAGGAGTGCCACAATGAAGAAAACAACACTGAACGAACTACAACACCTCGGCATCTGTGCAGGATACTATTTGAACTATTATAAAAACTTAACATTTTAAAATAGACATTTAAAAACTGGACGTACTGGATTCGTCAGTTTGCCGTGGGGCAGTATGCTTTACGCCACCGGCAGTGTTGATGCACAATATAAAATCCTCAAATTCCCACTTTGATTTTCTAGAATTGAATTACCGCTCCAGAATGGTCAACCGTGTCCTTTAAAGTCAATCAGAGGCATTTGAATGTCTCGATGAATGACTGAGACTCATATTAATTTGCTGTAGAATCCGCCAGATCACTTTCAGATTCACGCTTGGCACAATTAATTACCATAGTTGCTAATTAGCTTAATTCTTGGCTAATCGATTCCAATTCATCTAAAAACACTTCATGTTGTGTGTGGGTGCTCATTTTGAAGGCTTTGCAGATCTGCTATAGACCTCATGGGTAGAAACATACTGCCCCCTCTAGTAGAAAAGTAGAAATATACTGAAAATGAGTAAAGTTATCCCTGCAAATCCCATTTAAAAACTGGCGGGAGCTGGTGTTTGGGATTCTGGATCTAATACAAAAACATCAAAGCTGCATTTAAGAGAGCAGGGCATCTAAAATGCAAAGTACACACACAAACGAGAAACAAAACTGATGAAAATAAATAGAAATATCATAGTTTCACTACAATATCCCACCCCATCTTCATCGGACCCCAACCCATGATGACACAGGACAACATTACCAACAAAACAAAAATTGTACACGCCTTCAACAAATATGCAAAGTAACTTTAAAACACAAGATAAATTGCTCCAGCAATCTGAATGAAAATAACACACTGTTTTTACACTAAGAACAAAATAATATTTTCACATTTAAGAGGAACATAAAATATGGGAATTTACAACAAGATGGATTTCTAGACTAAGAACAGTTCACCCAAAAATTACAATTATGTAATTTACTCATGTTTTACCAAACCTTTCTTTCTTCTGAGGAATTCAGATGTTTAGCAGAAACCATAAGCTTCTCTTTCCATACAATGAAAGCAAAAAGAGTTCCAAAAATGAGCACCATAAAAGAGTCAAAAAAGCAGTCATGTGCCCCATCTACCATAATCCATGTCCAAGGACACCATATGATGGTTTTAAGGAACAATTGCCATTTAATCGCTGAAATCCACCCCTCCTCAGCAATTATCAAATCTTATTTGCATGTTCAAAGTTATTGATGTTAAACCTGTCAAATGTGAACGGAAAGAAGGAATGGTTCGCCAAAAATTCTAACATCAATTTTGTATGACTTTCTCTTGAGTGGAACGCGAAAGAAGATATTTTGAAGAATGTTGGTAATCAAACAGTTTTGGTGACTGTTGATTATCAAAACCCCTCAAAGCATCTTCTCAAAATATCTTTCAAAATGGTAAGTCATACAGGTTTGGAACAACATTGAGTAAATGATGACAGAATTGGGTGAACTAACCCTAAATTTAAGTCTTCCACTTTCTTGAAAAAGAGCGGAAAAGAGCAGTGTGAACATTCTGCTAAACTTCTCATTTTTGTTTCATGGAGAAAAGGTATTCTTAAATATAGCTTTTGCATCACTAAATGACAAATTCAAATTTTGGGAGGGTGAACATCCCCTTTAAGTGTTTCAGATTATGACAGATAATCAACCAATTTTAAACGATAAAAATCAACAACAACAAAATTACACTTTAGAAAATTCCTGCCGCCCAGTTGTTATAATGTGAACTATCCCTTTGCAATCCACCCAAACAATACCTTATAAATTTAAGATAAAAAGTTGCTCTTTAGCCACTGTTTAAGAAAGCTATTTTGTTGCATGGTTCAGTCCATTATGGAATGTCTTTGAATGGTGGAGGTGTTGAGAAGTGGATGAGAACTGGTCTTTGAATTCTGCTTGTGGACGCTGGACAGGAGTAGATGCTGGATGCTCAGTTTGCAGTATGAGTCGCTTGAGATCTGACAGATGTTTAGGGTCTGGAACGTGGTGTCTCAGACGGCAATGGCTGGGTGGGACGTGCTGTTACAGGAAGTGTTTGTCCGTGAGGGGAACTCGTAGGTTGATAGGAAGGCGCTGGTTGTGAGGGATCTTGCGCTGTTTTTTCACATTCATAAACCCGTCCCATTTTTTTCACCCTGCGTTGATGTGAGATCAAAGCTTAATCAACAATCATGCGAGACAAACAAAACAGGACAGCATTTCTGGTAAAGCAAAAAGTAAACAATCCCACGGGTCACGGAGTCAGTGATGAAAACCGGGATGGCCTGTGGCATGCAGACCTGAACAACATGAAAATAATGGTGGATGAGTGAAAGTAAGTGAAGTAAACATTGACGGGGCGAACGGGGTGAACTGGGTCTCTGCACGCACAATACAGGGCACTGTGGGAACACTGGGAGCTCTGTGTCTGTATACATACCATCCTGACAGCTGGTTAAACAGCACCAGACGTCCAGTGCCTCACACAAACACACTAAAAGGCCTTCACTTTCTGGAATTGTTTTTCATTTTTATTACACATATTTCTGTAAGCCACAGTCAAAACAACAGATCAAATGCAGTCTAAAATCCAAACATTCTGCTGATTCATTTATTTAATTTTGATGTTTTATATTTTGAATGTTTTGGGTCAGATACATGATTCTGGAAATGAAGTGCTGGTCTTTATCAGTGTTGTTTTTGTCAACTGAAAGCAAAACTGTTTGGTTAATAAAAATAAATAAATGTTAAAGTGCTAAAATTACGGAAAATAAATATACAAATGTAATAATAATTTTTAAAAGTAAAAAGTAATACAATTACAAAACCACATAAATTGTTAAAAAAAGAAAACTGACATTTTTAATTAAAGGCTCATTTATAATTTCTGTAAATACTATAATAATGTATTTAAACAAATACTAAAATAGCACTTTCATCATGGCTCATAAAATTAGTAGTAAGTAGTAATTTAGTAAAATAAATGCATTACACATTTTTATAAGTAAGTGGCATTAACAACACTGAATATTAATATCATATAATGTCATCTAATTAATATGAGGTATCATCTAATAAATTCTAATATTAAAGGAAATTCTCCATCCTCTTGGCCACCTCAATAGAAATTCTGGAGCTGAACTGGGATGTCACCGACCTGCTACAAGCATGTATAACGGCTGTAAATATGGCAGTATAAGAGTGCTTTCTAAGAGACTGAGGTTTTTATTGGAGCACAGTTAATGGTGACAGTAAATCATACAGTTTAAGTGTCTGTGTCCAATTCTCTGAGATCCTATAGGACTACTTTCTGTCGGTATGAGGTGTGCTATGGAGGGTTTCCATCGTTACCATCTTATTAAGGGATCTTGCTTTATTTGTAATGGTAAGCTTGCAGCTTTTGAATTTTTAGAATGTCAAATTTTACAAGACAAAATCTCTGAAATGCTGTAATGGCTTTAATGAATCATGGGAGAAGAGATTTAAACATGCCGTAAACAGCACCCTAGTGCTGATACAATAATGCAGAGGTTCCCAACCTCCCCCCCCCCCACGTACACATATGGTAACCTGAGCCCAACCCCCGTATTATATTTATACATGCCCATATATATATATAATAATATTTTTTTGTCTTTTAGAAATGCAGATTTGACATTGAGTTGACACTAGTAGTTTGAGTTAGGAGGCAGATGTACATTTATGTTCATTGTCAAAATCATCAACATCTGTAAAAATTGCAACAACCTCCTTTTTTATATGGTGAAATTAATTTTTTATGACTGTTTGAGTTTTATTAAAATGAACCATTGTTCTTCCATAGTAGCATACATTTACATCATGATAACCAGAATTAAAACCACACATATAGCACCTTAATACTGTGGTAAAAAGGCAACTTTACGGTTTCTAGGTGGCCTATTTATATGAAAAACAGTAGTCTAAATATTTATAAAAGCACAAACGCTGGCCTATAGCTTATTCACAAATATACTGTAATTACATTCAATTACTCCTTTAATACGCATCTACATGAATATAATAGATTTGATATAAATACGCCACATTTCTGCCACAATACCATGGTGCAGTCAGTGTTACTACAGTAAATCCATGGTAAATGATGGCGATTTGTAGATTGAAAAGCCTTCTGACTGTATCGTTGCACACAGTGTTTATCTGCTGTTTGTCAGCGCATTTTAACTGGATTTAAACTAGTTTATATCAGTTGACTGATACTAGTTTATATCAGTCATTTGTGTTCTTCGCTGAATTCAAACGCTTCTCATTGGATCTCACATCGCGGTTGAGTGTTCGCGTGATCGGTGAGTAAACACATCTGCTGTAGTCTGCTCAATCTGCGCTGCGCTGATGTTTGAACCGAGCGGATATGGTCTGTGTGGCGCGGTTCAAATGAGTAGCACTGTTTTGTTCCGCTTTTGCCGCGTAAACATTAAAATTGAATATTTATCTAACTTTTTTTATCTAAATTATATCACTATAATTATAGTTGTCGTTTTATCGCCAGCCCTACCTCAAAGTATATCTGTTCCCGCGCCCCCACTGTGAACTCTGGTGCCCCCCTTAGCGGGGTGCGCCCCCCAGGTTGGAAACCACTGCAATAATGTATTCGTCCAGCAGCAATGCTTTGCTAGAGACATATTCACTACATGCAATAGTGAAAGGGAAGGCACGGTATGGGATGAAATCATAGATCTGAAATGTATATCCTAAAACAGAGGTCCACAGTCTTTTTTAAATGAAATCACTCACAACCAAATACATTAACCATTTCTATGTGTAAAATACCGAAAATTATTTTGTATAAAAAAAAAAATTATTGATTTGAAAGAAGCGTGTCTAAAGTTGTTTTAAAATATCTTATTTTGTAGATTTTCTGCAGTCACTTATCATTTTATCACTGAGTAATGACAGCAGTCGTCTGTTAGCAGCTTTAATTAATCTGGCTGACAAAATTTAAAATTAGTTGTTTTCCCACCTTATTTAAAGGGTAAAGAATAACACAATAACTGTTCATTAACTTTTGTTCATGTTTTTTTTTTTTGGTAAATTGATCATAATTTTTCAGGCTTTTGTCTTTTAGCAAACTGCACTTTCCAGCTCAGAATGCAGCACTTTCCTCTCACTCCTTTTAATTTTTCCAGTGTTTGGCTTCTCATATTGCTCATAACTGAACAAAACATGCTGAGGGATGACTAGAAAGCATTATCGCAAGATGCTTTTTGGCATGCAGATCACTTCAGTATTTCTCAAATAAAAAAGCATGTGCATATATTAATAAGAACTAATAACTCTAGCTGTAAACGTTCATGTGCCAAACCAGGTCTTATATTCGGTCGGGCTGTGAGGGAGGAAACTAACCTGTGTCTCATGCAGGAGTTACTCAGGGGTGATCTCTGTTTCCTGATGCACCACCACTTTAGTCACAGACATGTCCGGGTGCTGCTCCTTCGCCTCCTTTATAGCCTGAGCAAGAGCCTGGAGAGCAGAGAGGACAGTACTTAAACCAGACCACTAAACATATACATTGGCCTCATGAAATAAAAACTGAAGTTGTGTGGCTTTTAATCCAAGCTTTGAGGTCTTATATATCTGTTATATATCAGATATATGCATTTAGTTTTTCTCTTTCAGGAAAATAGACCAATACTGATGACATATTCTCCTCAGAGCCTTTTGGATGTTTTTATCCTATAAATCCTGTCTGTCTATGAGAATGTCTGTAAAACATTCTATGTCTACTGTGTGGCCGACATGATTATTAGCTGTAGGTGCATTTCACCTTATCATGGTCAATCTCAGTGTCTCCAGTGATCACGATTCTCTTCTCGATACGGGTCTCTGAGATCCCGCCTTTCACCGTCTGAGCAGAGAAAGGGAAGAGAACGAGACAATGAGAGAGCCAGAAACACAGTGAAGCGAATATCTCATCTGTGCAGTATGGCGATTCTTCACTAACTTAGCAAAATGGAAAGATGCTGTGGAATGGTGATATAAATTGTAATTAACGATGGCTTTATCTTTTATACACAGCCTCTTGGCACCATTGTACCCTAACTTGCAGCGTGCAGTATTGTATAGTTTTCTGCAATTATGTTTTGCTGAAAGTGATCGTCTTATTATTTTAAGTTTTACATTGTGCTTAAATAGGACCATTTAACATCAATCAGTTGTTCTTTAAGCAGCAGACACTGCAGGTTTCGGCATAGCTTCATGTACCTTGGTGATCTGGGTGGTGGTGGTGGTGCTGACGGTCTCTGAGGTGATAGTTTGAGCACTCAACAGCATCCCAGACTCCTTCTCTGACAGCACATTGGGCTATTAGCAAAAAAACACACATGTGCTTAGAAATCTCTTCCATTACATCCCTCATTGATCACTTACATCCAAAGCCATTTCCTATGGAGCCCCAAAGGGGACACAATGACTGGAAAAAAACATGAGATGGTATGTTTACATAATAATTCAATGCTTTTGCATTTGCTTCTGGGTTCTCTCAAACAATGTTTCGAGGTTTCTCACAAAAGAGCTGAAATATAGTTTTGTCTCTCACATTCTCAGAATTTTTTTTACAAAAGCTGTCACTGGGGCAGTTTCTTTTCAAAAGCTACACCTTTGTGCCTTATTTATCCCTAAAGGGTGCATGTAAAATCATTAAAGGTGTATATAAGTACCTAAATGGTACATATTAGTACCTTTTACAAAGGTACTGTCCCAGTGGCAGCTCTGTACCTTTATTTTTTGATAGTGCACATCGTATTATTTCCATCAGCAGTTTTGCATTCACTAGCACAGAGGTCTTTAACCACCGGGTCGCGAGAACTTTCTGGGGAAAATGTGTATAGATATGATGCTCAGTTATTTATTGTGCGTGATTGTTCTAATTATTCTGTATTTTGTATTTGTATTTCGTTGTATGTGATTGATATGGAGTAGCAATTTGACTACTATGTTAAATTAGTAAATAAAAGATTGCTCTGATCAGTCATATAGGCTTTTAGGGCTTAAACTGATTGCAGTTGATCCGTGATATATGGACCAGCGGGCACGAGCACAGAGACGTGTTTCAGACCGCACCGCATACCGATTTGATTCCTCTTTCATGCATCCCTGCTTTTAAGGATACATATGCATGGGGGTTTGTCGCAATACTGGAAATATTTCTGTTTTAAACCATGAAGGCGAGCCGATGGATATCACACAAGCAACGTGCAAACTTTGCGCAATAGTTATGCCGGTGAACGTTTTAACTTCAGTCATGCAGAAAGTGAAAGTAAAAAAAAGTTTTCAAAAGCTGCATTAAAAGCGCATATTCTCTCAGAGACAACAAGAGAAGAATCTACTTCAACGTGCTGATAAATGAATAGACCTGTTTTAAAGACCCCATCCACAACACACCCATTCACCCCCCATAACCGGTCCGTGGTGTAAAAAAAAGTTGGAGACCCCTGCACAAGCAGGAGGTTAAGTTTTGTGAGCGAATGCAAAGTTCCTCGGGAAGCATTAAAATATAATAATACTACATTTAATGTTTTCCCATCACCATGTCCCTTTACGGTCTTTGTGATAATAATAAAAAAGCTTCCTACTAAAATAATCAGAAATGTATTGTTATATATTAATTCTGTCCATAAACAAAATAAGTACTTTAAAAAAAATTGCCAATCCTTGGTCTTCCAAAAATAAACAAACAAACAAATAAATATTAATTCATTTAAATAATAATAATATTTTTTGTTGTTTTATAGGTTTCATAAGCTAAAAGTTAATTAGTAGCACATTTTTTAATTATTGGACTTATTTTACATATTATCTCATCTCGGGTTACTTGACTGTAACCCTGTTCCCTGAAAAAACGGGAATGAGATGCTGCGTATAAAACGCTAATGAGAACATTCTTTGTTCAACCGGTTGTGAAGCATGTGTGTCAAACATGCCAAGAAATTGGCTTAAATAACCTCGGTGGGTGACGTCATGATTACATGCACCTGCGAGTTTATAAATAGACATGACACGGAGACATCCTCAGGTTACAGCTTTGTCTGAAAGGATGTCCAGGCACCCCTACAGTGCGGCATTGAGGCGCAGCACCTCGTTCCCGCTTTTTCAGGGAACAGAGTTACAGTCAAATCACCCTAGACGTTCCCTATCAAAAGCTACTCTCGATGTTGCGTATCAAATGCTAATGGAAATGAGAATACCAATGCCACCAAACTGGAAGTGTCTGGACTCGTCAAGGTTGTGTAATGTGTGCGCACAAGCATTGAAGAGGTCTCAAACATGACTCTATGATGTTGACTTAAGGACACGCGAGCCCAGAGTAACATGGATATCCAAACTATAGAATCTGACAAATGTGTGTGGAGAGGACCAGCTTGCCGCATCACACACTTGCTGCAAGGGGACACCTCCTGCCAAAGCCGTAGAAGATGCAACCCCCCTGGTTGAATGGCCTCCTAGAGGCGAAGCTTGACCATGCGCCTCAGGCTAGGGCAATAGCATCCCTCACCCAATATTATACAGTATGCTTTGTGGCAGCCGCCCCCTGGTTGCGGCCCCGATAGCATGAAAAGCTGCTCCGACTTACGCCACTGACTAGTGCGGTGGACGTAGATCTGAAGAGCACGTACTGGAAACAGTAATTGAAGTCTTTCTTGCTCTGGTGTTGTGAACGGCAGAGGGCAGAAGGCTTCAAGAATGACCAGATGGAACTTTCGGAAGATAATTAGGGTGAGGATGCAAAATAACTTTGACCAGCCGAGGGGAAAAGTCTAGGCGGAATGCCGAAATTGACAGAGCCTGCAAATCCCCAATTTTCTTCAGAGAAGTAATGGCCACTAAAAAAAGATTTTTAGAGTCAGAAATCTGACAGGCGCTCACTCCATTGGTTCGAAAGGGGTCCCGACCAGACCCTTGAGCACAATGGCTAAGTCCCATGAAAGAACTGTCGCTCTCATGGGTGGCCTTAACCACTTAGCTCCCCAAATGAAGCGGGCAACTAGAAGGTGATTTCCCACAGAAACCCCATAAATCAGAACAAGCCGAAATGGCGGCTACATAGACTCTGAGAATACCAGGACATGTGCCTGAGGACAGTTCCTCCTGCAGGAACTCCAGCACTGAAACAACTTGGTAGTGAACTGGGTCTGCATGGTGTGTCATACACCAATTTTCGAAAACGTGCCATTTGAGGGCATAAATTATTCTAGTGGAGGGAGCCCTAGCACTTAGAATAGTCTCTACCACATCGGCTGGAAGCCCAGCATCCCTTAGTTGGTCCCCCTCAGGGGCCAGACATGAAGGTTCCGGAGTTCGGGCCGGGGATGAAATACTGTCCCGTGCACCTGAGATAGGAGATCTCTCCTGACCGGTATTGCCCACGGCGAGCCGACGAGGAGGGATATTAGTTCTGAGAACCATACTCTGGTCGGCCAACGGGACGCTATCAGTAAGAGGCAAGACCCCTGTTGACGGACCTTGGCCAGGACTTCCAGGATCAGAGTGATTGGGGGAAATGCGTAAAGACCCCGTTTGGGCCATGCCTTCCAGACCCAGGGGAGCTGGAGGAGTCAGAGAGAAGTAGAGGGGACATTGTGCTGTCTCCTGTGAAGCATAGAGGTCCTTTGTAAAACCTTTCCCAGATTGACTGACTACTTCGGGGTGGAGTTTCCATTCCCCGTGTGTCACAGCTTGTCTGGACAGCAAGTATGGTCCCACATTCATATGCCCAGGGATGTAAATCGCCTGAGGGACAGGAACTTGTCCTGTGCTCAAAGCAGAACCTGCTGCACTAGCCTATTCAGGCGGCGCGAACGCTGGCGATTTATGTAAGAGACTACTGCAGTGTCCACCCGCACTGGGACATGGTAGCCTCTCAACTGCTGGAGGAAGTATTTCAGGGCCCGAAATAGAGCTATCATATCGAGGCAATTGTGATGTGCCAGTTGAGAAGATGACCTCTCCAGATCCCTTGGGCTGGACGGCCATCCAAGACCGCACTTAGCCCGTGAGGGAAGCGTCTGTCGTTAGCATCTTGCGACGACAACATGGACCTAGAGTGGGACCCAAAGTCAGAAACTGGGGTCTGAACCACATAGAAAGGGTACAAAGCCCCTAGCGCGTAACCCTTGAAATGATCTCATGCAGGAGGCCCAAGGGTATCACCATGGATGCAGCTGCCATGAGACCTAGAATCTTCTGAAGGTAATGAACAGTAACTCCTTGGCCTAGCTTGATGTTCTTTAGGGTGTTTAGAATGGATACGACATGTGCAGGAGACAGCTGTGCCTGCATCGTGACTGAATCCCATTCAACCCCCAAATACGTTGTCCTCTGAGCAGGAGAGAGAACGCTTTTCTTGGTCTCAACCTCAGAGATTCGATATGAGCTAGGACGACATCCCAATGTCGAAGCGCAAGCTCTTGAGACTGAGCCAGAATCAGTCAGTCGCCTATGTATTTTAAAATGTGGATGCCCTGGAGTCGCAGAGGAGCCAGTGTGGCATCCATGCATTTTGTGCATCCACAGAGTGACAAAGCTAGGCCGAATGGAAGAACCAGAAACTGGTAAGCTTCGCCCCCGAAAGCGAACCTCGCACATCCCCACTGTCCTGAGCGCACCAGCCTCAGGACTTTTTCTTAGAGGAGAAAGGGGCCTCTTGGCGGTCTGTTGAGTGCGGCGAGGCGCTCCCCAGTCTCTTTGAGGAGGCCGATGAATGGCCGATGACATGAGCCGTCTGCTTAGTCGCACAGAGAGACAGATCTGTGGCCCGGCAAAGTTCTGAAAACGCCTTTTCATCGATGTGCTCAAGTCCTTCAGCAAGTCCACCAGTGCTCAAGTCCTTCAGCAGGTCAGCCTGGTACGCCTGCAAGTCCGCCATGGTGTGCAGGGCAGCAACAGCCTGACCTGCTGCTTGGAAAGCTTTCCCCACCAGCCAGGATGTCAGTCTGCAAGGCTTGGTATGGAACACAGGTTTCTTTAAAGAAGATGAGCTCCCAGGGGAAAGATAGCCCGTGAGCGTCTCTTCGACCTGGGGCATCATCGTGTAGCCCATGCCTTCGCATCCACGATGGTCGAATAAATCAGTTTCGATGGCACAAAGACACGGGATGAATAAGACTTACTCTATGAACGAGTTACTTCATCATGGAAATCGCCAAAGAAGGGGAGAAACCGTCGCTGAGGCCTCTCTCCCCAGCCACCTGACAGAAATCTGTCATCTAACTTCGAGCATTTGAGGGTCTCTTGCTCCTGCGGCCAGTCCAGCTTTAATCTATCGACTGCTCGAGTTACCACCTCGAGTAACTCCTCATATGCTTTCTCATCACGAGTGGTGCTCTCGATCTCCACAGAGGCAAGAGATGAAGTATCCTCCGCCCGTTCCAAAGAAATGCCGGGGCGCGCTTCAGAAACGGGTGCGAGGACCTCCCGATCTGGCCAGAGCCTCAGCCAGATTTACACGCGACCCCCAAGATCTTAACGAGGGAGCGGCGGCTTGCTCCTATCTAAAGAAAGCAAGCCGCATGCAAAGTACTTTTGTTGGCAAAAGATCGCAGTGCTCACATTCTCCCTTGAGCCCGAGGGCAACGAGCTAATCCCCAAAACACTCAAAGAAAAATCCATGCGGATCATCTTCAGAGATAAGCCTCTGATGAGGCACGCATCTCTTATCAGGCTCTGACATAATGTAAGTAATGCCTTTATTTCCTTTTTCAATTTTTTTATATAACTGCAATGCAGCAGGGAGATTCTGTCTCTCACACACATACACACACACACACACACACACACACACACACACACACACACACACACACACACACACACACACACACACACACACACACACACACACACACACAATACGGTCCTTGTAGACAAAGAAACCAGAGGATATGTCCGTGTCACGTCTATTTATAACCTAGCAGGTGCATGTAATCATGACGTCACCCACCGAGGTTATTTAAGCCAATTCTTGGCGTGTTTAACAGATGTGCTTCACAACAAAGAATGTTCTCATTAGCGTTTGATACGCAGCATCTAAAGTAGGGTATCTTTTGATAGGGAACACTGGTATGTACACTGTGAGTTTAGTGCAAGTGCACATACAGTAAAATAGTGCAGCCAGCGAGTTTTGTATGCTTTAAGTGAATTCAGGCATTATTAAGATGGATGATTTTTCATCTGAAATATAATATATTTTAGGGAAAAAATAAGTCCTCTTTATTACAGCAGCAGGATCTCTGGCATGCTGGTTAGAAACTCTGGCCTAAAAAATGGCCTAAGGTTATACAGTAGAGCTCAAAGAGAGACAACTAATGGATCTTAATGATAAGTTAAACTCACACAGAAATGACAGAAACTGACAGCACTGCAATAGATTACAATAAACACTGAACACATTCAGCGCAGAATAGGAAAATATGAAAGCGATATATTTGATATATATACATGCACTGTTAAATATCCAATATTCTTTATTATTACTATTATGAACAAAATTACTATTACTGGAGGATGTGGTTACCAATATCTATTGATACAGATACATTTACATCCCAATGCATCCTAGTTCATTTTTCATTCCATGTATGACATATTCAGTCAAACAATGGCACAGTGCAAGACTAACTAAAAATTATGTTAGCAACAAGGTTGATTAAAAGAGCCACCGGGCTCACCTGTGCAGACTCATATGTGATAGTCTTGGTCTCTGTATGCACAATCGGGATGTCCTTGGTGGTGATTTCGCTGCGAAGGGAGTTTGTGACATCAGACATGGTGATAGTTTTCGTCTTCACCACAGGAGACTGTGAGAGGGGTTCAAGACACAGTGGAAAGTGAGTAGAGAATTGCTTTTCTCACTACATTAACTTCACCTCACACACATCAACTATCTCTAAACACCATCTGGAACCTTTGGCCAAGCCTTTGTGCAGTAAGATTGATATTCTGTGCTGACTACCTCAGAAAAAAAACTCTGCTAGACAAGAAAAAATGCTTAGTCTGTTGAGACGTTGAATGGTTGGCAAAAAAATAAATAAATAAATAAATATAGGTAAATAATACAGCCACTTCAATAATTTCACATTTACTTTATCACCCTTTCCATTAAAAATACTTTTCTTTTATAGTATATTATGGCAAATTGACTGGATTTCTTAAACATAGATGGTTAATAACAAAATCTGAGAAAAGTGTGCAGAAATTAGTGCTGTCCAATTAATCAAACATAATCGCAATTACTATATCAACTACAATAAATCTATGAAATTACAATTATGATATTGAGTAATACAGGAACACGGTTCTGGGTTTTTAGTATAAGAAATAATTCCATGCTGTTGCTCCACATAAAGTAAGTATATTAACATAAATTACAAGGAAAATAATTGAAAATGATGACTTCTGTCATAATCAGTATCAGTTGGAATTAAATTATGCTTCACAGAAGTGCGTCTCAGTGGAGAAAAATATCAGGAAGCTCCACAAACACTCCTCCTTTAAGAGTGAAGAGTGTTTATTCTAAAACTACATACATACTATTGACTGAGAGGACCTGAATGAAGCCTTCATCATGCCTAGAAGCCCACTGCTCCTATTACCCACAATGCTCGAGTCAAATATGCAGATTATGCATTTCAAAACCATCACAAATTACTATGGTTTTGCTTTTTAATCTTTTATCTATAGGCACTCGGCCAAAAAAGCTTTTGATTTAGGAACATTTGGCACATTGTAAGTCAAATATTATTGTCATCCAATAATGGTGACGTCAGGTTGACAGATGATGATGGGAATGAACCTGGTGGCAAATCCAAGCCAAATCATAGGCTCACCATGTGGCGCTTTCAAAAGAACAGATCGGTGTGAAAACTCGCATCCATCTGCAAGTCTCCTTTTACATAGTTATAAGTGCATTTAAAACTAAAGTCACTCAAAGTACAAATCATTAGGCGAAAGAGACCAAAGACTACCAGAAGAGTCACTCTTCAGAAACTGAAGAGCTCAGAAACCAAAAACATGCAAGTATCCATGAACTCACCCTAATAAGATAATGGTGGAAAAAAGGCAAAGGCTGAAAAATCTAATTAGTCTGATGTACTTTTTTTTTTAAACGTTTTGGATTATATCCTTACCATTCAGGGAACCACAAAATCTCTTGGCAAAGACATTTAAGAAAGCGATAATATCTCCATAAGCTGTTTTCATACTGAATGGATTACATGCTCTTAGGAAAAATGTATTAATGTGGACTATTTTGGAATATTAGACATACATTTTCCTGTCTTCTTACAAGCATCAATAAAGCAGTTGCAGTTTGTCTGGACATAAAGAAAATTTGTCTATAAGCAAGAAATCAAGATATTGTGCTTATAAGATGACCATGACAAGAAATAATAAAGAATATTAGCTTTTGCAGTATATATGGTGATCTCAGAGTTCACAAAATTATATTTGGAAATTTCATACATTTGAACTCAATGCAAATTGAAATAAACAGACTTTTATGTATATCTAAAAAATATTTTGCTAGATTTCAAGATGTTCTGTGAAAATGACTTCATAAAGTTTATTGATTGTACCCTGGCTTGTCTTCATCTTGGAATGGATTTCGTCAGAGAAGATGCTATATATAATTTGAAACAAATCAAAACCAGACTTTGAAATATATGAAACAAAACATTACACAAAATCAGATTTTTTTGTCTATGACAACCTACTGAACAAGAACGAATTGTACCCACTGAAAGTGCCGTTCACTAAAGAAATTATGCAAATGAGGTAACAGAGATATGTCCTGAACAAAATTTGCAATCGCCCACCTTGCAGAACGGTTCCGAATATTACGCTGCATCAAATCCACAATCTGCTACACTTTACTGGGACTGTCCAGCATCACTCCACCAGTGTGATCCAGACACCTCAAATTTGTGTCAAATTAAATATACCATCTACTCTGACAACAGTTCATAGAAGTTCAAAGGTGTACAATACATTTTTAAAGATAAACTATGCTACCCTAAATGCATTTTAAATAAAAATAGATGAACATGAAACACATTCTCTTACTTATATCACTATGCATTATGCTGTCACTCATTGCAAAGAGAGAGACTGTGATTGTTGTATCATGTAAGACACATGTAAAGCTGGCATGACAGTAGGAATGACTTGATGCATGCTAATATTCATGTTGTGTGTAATAAAAGCCCTGATATGCAGATCCACTTAGGCAGAGGTGTAAAGAGTATCTTAAAACCATACTTGAGTAAAAGTACAGACACAATACAGTGAAAATTACACCACTACAAGTTACAAGTCACCAATTCCAAAATAACTTTTGGAAAAGTCTTAGAGTATCTGATTTTAACAGTACTTAAGTATTTTACTAATACTAAATATAGGCTCAAAGGTGCACTAGTCAAAGAGACACGCCAGTGAAAAACTGGGGAAAACAGGTAGAGGCATCCATCACATTGAGAAAAACCAAAGAATATATTTCTGATGTGCAGCAAAAGATAATTGAGCTTCACAAATTAGTGAAGTGGCTTTAAGAAAAGAGCTAGAGCAGTGAAAATTAGGGTTGGTACCGTAACCTGGTACCAATATGGCACCGGTACCTATGTAACCGGTATGTACTAGAACTGAATCAGAACGCAGATTTCGGTGCCATGCCTGAGCGATCGGTTGAAATATTTGTCCTTTGTTTCTCCAAAAACGGACGTAAGAAGCATCATCACCGTGAAAAATAATTTCCTGACTGAGAAAATGCACGTGAACTCAATTCGGAAAGCTATAAAATACAAGTTCAACAAATCTTTGTAGTAACGCCAGTGTGCTGTTTTCACATTCAGACTTAAAAGCACAACTCGGGGAAATGAGAGCATCTGAGGAGCGCGTGAGGGCTGTGCAATTAATACAAATTCAGTTTCGATTTCGGCCTCCAACGATTATGAAAATACAGTAATCGAGATAAAACTATTGTTGTGCACCATTCCGCCCCCTTACCAGCGGTGCTCTTTTGTTCCTCGATAAAAGGCCCATTTTATGTGCAAATCAGTAAAATCCTGTAACGAGACTTTAGTAAAATGGGACGTGCTTTATTTATTTAAGTGGATTAACGTTATATGTATTTTTGTTTTTAAAAGCGTGACAGAACATGCGCTTCCTCAGGAAGATTACTGTGTATGCGCTCAGAGACAGAACACAACACGTACATGTAAAGTCATCTTTTAGCGCCTAAACGGTCAAATACACGCAAAAATGTGTCAAAATGCGGCGCTTAGTGATTATTCATGTAAACCCTCGTCGGTTATGTAATAAATTAATGTAAAGAGTTGAGGATGAAAGTAACAGTAAATTGGATCCGTGCGGCTCTTAAAGTGACAGCGCGCTATATTCCTGCTGCGACTGTGTGCTGTATATTAATAGTCAGACAACAAAAGACAAATTCAAACTCACTCTCTGCTCTTGACTGAAGGACTTTTGTAGCTTTAATAAGAAAAAAAGAAAGTTTATTTCTTACAGTAAAGACTATGCTGTTTTATTTTACATTAGGTTATTCAATTTCTCTAATAGGCTGTTAACTGAATAGCTACTTTAGACTTGCATTAAAAAACATAAAGCACAGTTTGTTACATTTGTATATTTATTATTCTATTGTATTATTTTGATTTTTTTATTACTGACATTGTATTCCTTTGCTTTTTATTACCGGCAGTTTAATTACAGTCAATAATTTTGAGGACCTTTTTTTTTTTTACTAATATTAGTTACTCTGGTATTCTGCTGTGGTATTGAGAATCGTGACATTTCACTGGTCTCTAAAATGTAGATGTCATAGCAACCTTATTTACAGAAAATATATATTTGATATATATCTCTATCTTTAAATAAATCTTTCATATAAAGTTTTGGTCATATGGCCCACTAATAATCGTTTTAAATAATCGTGATTACAATATTGACCAAAATAATCGTGATTATGATTTTTTGTTATAATCGAGGAGCCCTAGCGTGAATGCAGTAATTACACTTGCTCTGACAACAGCAGGCAGCCTTCCATTAACTAGCTAAGCTACTAATACATCGATTAGCAATGGATTATAAATATACTTAATTATTATGAAAATATCAGAGATGGCTTGAAAAACACAGATAAACTATACATTGTCGTAGTCGAGTGTTTATTGTATTTATTTTATATCTTATGCTTACTCAGTTACAGCAATAGCAATGCCTTTATCCATATCCCTTGAGTTCCCATTCAGTCGGTCACATTCGATGTACGTCGGACTGACCGACGAATAGGAATCTCGCTAGAGAGGCCAATCTGCTTCGAGTGTAACTAAAAAGAGCCAATGCACATTGGCATGCGATCATATGCAGCAGCTGCTCACCTCGCAGCACGGGTATATAACGTGGATACACGCCAGCCATTGCAGAAAGGTCCCAGTGGCAGCAGAGAAAGATCTTCATGAAAGCAGCGGATAAGGGGTGGAGGTAGGGCTGAGCAATTAATCGAATTTTGATTTTGATTTCGGGTCTCAGCGATCACAAAAACTATGTAATCGAGAAAAAACGATTATTATTATTATAATGATGCGCATGCGCACTTTCGCCCCTCCCGAAGCACGAACTCTCTCAGCCTATACGCCGATTTCACGCAGCCGCCATTTTGAAATCGAAAGCGAGGCTCCGATGGGAAGAAACCCGGAAGTAAAGGTAAACAACAATGACTTGGACTACCAACCTAGAGCTGCTACCGCGTTTTAATATTACAGATGTCGAAAAATGGGCCGATGAAGGATGTCGAATCCCACGAGCTGTTTTGTAAAAAAAATAAAAAAAATAATAATAATAATCGGAAAGCGATGAAATGACAACTCTTTATCACACTCTTTTCGTTGATAGGATGTACAGCCTGGAACACAACAATATGACCGCTGCTCCTGTGATTAAAGGCAATACTTCCGGGTTTCTTCCCACCGGAGCCTCGCTTTCGATTTCAAAATGGCGGCTGCGTGAAATCGGCGTATACTGTCGGTGAAACAAGTCGCGTATGTGGTATCTGGTGGCATTTAAAAATCAGCGCGAGTAAAGATGGCGGAAAGAGAGCAGCCACAGAAGTCTTTGGTCAACAGAAAAGGTAGACGCAATTCCGTTGTTTGGGAACATTTTGGATTCGAAGAAGCGGACGTGGATCAAAAACATATTATGTGCAACATTTGCGAGTGGTAACACTATAAATCTTTTTAACCATCTAAAATTTAAACACAGACCGATATATGACCAACTAATAAAAAAGAAACAGAAAACAACGAACAAACAACCGCTACACAGTCATCAATTAAAGACACACTCTTCAGTGCAACTCCTTATCCATCCAGCTCAGAAAGGAACAAAAAAATAACAGATGCCGTTGCACACTTCTTAGCCAAAGACATGTGCCTCATTAGCACGGTTGAGAACGAAGGATTCAAAAAAATGATAAATACTCTGGACAAGCGTTATGCTTTGCCATCTCGACACTATTTCACAAGAGTTGCGCTGCCTGCTTTATATGAAAAATGCCGTGCAGAAGTGGCTAATGAAGTGTCAAAAGCAGAGTACTTCGCCACCACAACAGACCTATGGTCTAGCCGCACAATGGACCCATACATTAGCTTAACAATACACTACATCGACGCCGATTTCAATTTGAATACGAAATGTCTCCAAACTGCGTTTATTCCTGAAGACCATACCGGGCAAAACATAGCCCATGGACTCAGGGAAGCTATGGCTGCATGGGGTTTAAACGAGGAAAAGCTCACCTGCATCACTACAGACAATGCTGCAAACATAAAGCTGGCAGCTGAGGTAAATGGATGGATGAGGCTTCAGTGTTTCGGGCACAGACTCCACTTGGCCGTAGGTGAGTAGGAATCCTTCATACAGATTATTTGTAATGTGGTGATTTAATTGCATGTTAAGTTATTTTAAAAACAGCAATAACAATACTAGAAATTATAGGCCAAAAAATATTCCAATATCTGTGTGACTGTCTCTCTCATGCTAACCTTTTACTGTTATTATTATTATTAATATTTTATTATTATTATTATTACTATCACTTGAACTACTCTTTGATGCTTTCTTATTCTGTCTTAACAAATGAGACTTTGATGAGGGTTGCAATGATCATATTGTTGATACTAAATATTATTTATTATAATCTTAGAGAATGCAATGAAGGATCATAGGATCGACCGTGCAATGGGGGTCTGCAAGAAGCTCGTCAGCAGCTTTTCCTATAGTTGGAAAAAAAAGAGGGAACTTGCAGAGGCACAGAGGCAGCTGAAGCTACCTGAACACTCCCTTAAAACAGAATGCCCAACCAGATGGGGCTCAAGGCAGGCCATGATAGACAGAGTCCTTGAACAGCATAAGGCCATTACCCAGGTTCTTTCTAGCGACCGAAAACTCAGACATCTCACCCTCTCTTGGCAGGACATTGATGTACTGGAGGCCATCAATAAGTCTCTTAGACCTCTTGTTGAATTCACTGACGCACTTTCTGGAGAGAAATATATAAGTGTGTCTCTTCTGAAACCAACCCTCCACCTCTTCAGCAATTCAATATTGGAAGTGCAGGAGGATGACACAGACCTTGCCAAAAGCATCAAACAGAAGATAGTAGACTACCTCAATGACAAATACAGCGACCCAGCGACACAAGAGTTACTTGACATGACCTCTGCCCTGGACCCCAGGTTCAAGCTTAAATATGTCAGTGAAGACAACCGAGGGTCTATTGAAGACAGACTGACAGCAGAGATGAAGAGTGTGATGACTGCCATGGTAATAATAATAATAATAATGATAATAATGAAAAATTAAGTGGATTAATGTGTTGACAAAATAATTTGAACGTTTAATACCACAACCTCAATTCTTATTTTTCTTATATGTTCCCTCCCAGGAGAATGCCCCTCTTGAGACAGCAGCAATGTCTGCTGATGTTACAGAGGATCCAGCTGCTGCACCAAAGAAAAAGAAGGGCCTGGGCAGCTTTTTCAAGGTCACCACAGACAAAGCTGCAGGACCTCCTCTGCAACAGAACCAGGCCATAGCTCTTGAGCTACAGTCGTACCTGCAGACAGAGACGCTGGATGCTGAGGAAGACCCACTGAAGTGGTGGAGGGAATCTCAGAGGCTCTACCCACGGCTGTCCAACCTGGCAAGGAAATATCTTTGTATTCCGGCCACAAGTTCTTCCTCAGAGAGAGTCTTTAGCACTGGCAGAAATATTGTTTCCTGCCAACGTTCATCACTGAAACCAGATTATGTGAATAGGCTGGTGTTTCTGGCTAAAAACCTTTAAGGTTTAGATGTGTAACCCTATCAGCATTTCGGCCATGTTGGCTTGAAACATGTTGAAGTTATTTTCTGTTACTATTCTAATCTATTAACTTATTTTTTGTTACTGACTGGAATTTAATTGTTGATTATGTTTAAAATGTAGAATGTTGTAAAATGTTTTTTAGAACTTTTCAGTTTAAGGCACATATGTGAGCAAACTTATTTTGGTCTAATTTATTTATTATTTCATCTGATATTTGTATTTTATTTATTACCTGTTTTTAAGAGATTGTGGAAATGCACTACACTGTTGATCTTATTTGCCTTTATTTTTTATGCTATTTATACATTTGAATATATTTTATATTATTTGTTTTAAGGAGAATTCATTGTTTGTTCAATAAATGCAGCATATTTCCAAAGTCAATGAGTAATCGTGTAAAATAATCGTGATTATGATTTTTTCCATAATCGAGCAGCCCTAGGTGGAGGAAAGCATTGCCATTGACGCACATCGAGAAACACCGACCTTCAGTCACACACAATCTATTCGCATGCTCCCAGGCCTGCACATGGTACCTGGGAACAAAGAGAACCACACTAAACTGCTCAACGCCGCCTCTGTTGACAATATCTTCTCCATTCAGAGTGGAGCCAAGGAAGGGAGACCTATGTGTGTGTAACTACAAGGCTACTCTGAATGTAACAGCATGATCACAATCAGAAATTACATCACGAACAACTGCTCTGCTGGCGTGAATGGGATCAAGTTCATCTTCACTTGTCCTTTTGACAGAATATTGGAAACATCTCCAGCGGCTGTATGGGTTTTCATTTACCTGACTATGACAGTGTCACAGCGACAACTCCTCAAGCAGATAATTCATGGTTTGCATGGTTGACATCATTGTGGGGAGGTTGGGGATACTGGCTGATTCATACATGTTTACCTGTAGCATTGGGGATAATACAGCTGATTTTTTTTTTGCTACCTTGTTGTCTTCAGTGTTTTTCATCCCTGATACGAAAAGCAGTAATTACAACCATTACTTTGGTTAATATGCAAAGCCAATGAGTATGAAATGCCAAATGTGCATCTGGTGCCATCCTTTGTACCAAAACCACCTGTGTATGACAATATTGATTTCATTGATTCTGAAACTGAGTAAACTGAAATTTCTTTAATGAAAGGGGTACAAGCAGGTCTGTATCCATGGTATGAGGTACTGTAAACAGAAGATAAATGAAGATGGTATTGCCCCTCTTGCTTGCTTGTATGTCAGGAGATGTATATGTTTTTTTCTCCACAAAAAATATGCCTTGAGCTTATGATGTCTTTTTAACTTATCAGCTAATGAAGTGGTATGTTAAAGCGATAAAGGAGCACATACACTCGATGTTCTGATAAATATGTATCCTTAAACTTGACAAAATGACAAAAAGGGGAATTGTGTAAGAAATATTCTGTTTATCATATTTAGTCTACATATATTTACTATATGCATATTATTCATATTTACTCCGATATATATCTCCTATTCATATGTCCAATATTCCTTTATACCACGAGTAACCATATAACATCATATAACTGTTTGAGCACAGGGCCTATGAGGCCTGTCTCTGCCTTGCATGAGAATATGTCATGATAACCTGCTTGTTCTTGCCTGCTTGGGGAAAACAGGATATCATGAGGAATTTGGGAAGACGCTACATGAGGAATGAAACAAATAAAATGTGTTTATCACGCTTGCTTAGCCCTATATGATCATATTGGGAGACAGCTAGTGAAAACATGGGGCAAAAGGGTATAAAAGCAGAGAACCGTGTTCACTTACTTTTGTCACACATATTGCAGAGCTCACTGCTGTGTTGTCTGATCTTCTTGCAAGAACAAAATCTCAAAAGACTCTGTCTCTGACCGTGTTCTTTATTAAAGAGAAAATATCTGCAGCACCCCTTAAGCTGCAAAAAACTGTCTCTGACTACAGAGTTAATTTGTTTGTCAAATTGTAATTCCCAGATTTTTAACCTTTTCACGGATGTTGTCTTCAAAAGGGCCCAGAGTAGGTCTTAAATTTTGTAAAAGGTGAGAAGGACCTAACAACATAACTTCAGTCTTTTTTATTCAACTGTAGGAAATTATTTTCCATCCAATCCTTGATGTCCTCTAAACAAGCAAGCAAGGAGGACACTGAATCAGAACCTGATTTTAGAGGAAAATAGAGCTGAGTATCATCTGCATGAAACTTTATGAAACTCAAATATAAAACGAAGAGGGAGCAAATACCGGGAGAATAAAATTGGACCCAAAATAGAGCCCTGGGGTACCCCACAAGTGATGGGAACTGAGCTTGATGAAAATTCACCAATTTCCACTGAAAGACTCCTGTATGTGCGATACGATGCACACCAGTCTAATGCAGTACCACAAATGCCAAACTCAAGATTTAATCTTTTTAACAAGATGCGGTGATCTACTGTATTGAAGGCAGCGCTCAGGTCCAATAATAAGAGAATAGTACAGTTGCCACAGTCTGGAGATAACAAGATATAATTTACTACTCTTAAAAGAGCTGACTCAGTACTATGTTTGGCTCTGAAGCCAGACTGAAAAGGATCCAGAATATCATTAGAATTTAGATAAAGGGAAATCTGGTTTAATACAACCTTTTCCAAAAATGTGTGCAGAAACGGCATTTTTGAAATTGGCCAGTACTTATTTAATTCAGTGGGATCAAGGTTTGTTTTTTTTTTTTGTAAAGGCTGGACCGCCGCCTTTTTAAGGCAGGAAGGGACAATGCCTGTCTGTACAGAACCATTAATAATAGAAAGTAAGCTAGGCAAAACAGAGGGCAGAATATCATTCACCAGCTTTGCAGGAAAAACATCACAAGAACAAGTAGTTGATTTCATATTTAAAATAATGTCTGACAACTCAGAAAGAGAAATAGCTTGAAAGTTTGAAAACATAGAGGAGCTAGTATTTTCATATTGAAAATTCTGGGATAAATTACAAGAAATCTGCACCCTGATAGAAGCAATCTAGTTAATGAAGAAGTTACAAAACTTCTGACATAACTCCAAGCTAGGATCTGGGCTAGTTGGTCTAGATGGGTTTAACAATGAATTCAATGTAGAAAACAAAATCTTTGGACAATGCTAAATTTTTTTTTCAATTAAATTAGAAAGATATTTTGCCCATTCCAAAGAGACGGCTTCCTGAAATTAAGCTGCTCTGCAAGAAGTTTATATGAAATTTGTAATTTATCCTTTTTCCATCTACTTTCTGCAATCCTTTCTTAAAACTTTAATGTTATTATTAAACCATGGCAGATTTTTTTTGGTTTAGTCTTTTTGGATTTGAGAGGAGCAACGTCATTTAAGATTTCTAAACAAGAGGAATTAAAACTTTTTGTCAACTCATCAACACTTATAGGGCTGTCAAATTGGCTGAAAAACTAAATTCAAATTTTTTACTAAAATAATATCAAAATTCGAATTATATATGAATTTAAAAGGCATAAATTCAGTTCGAAAAAAAAGCTTTTGGCTTCTCTCCTTAGGCATCGCGCAAAATATTACCAAATGCACGTTTCTTCAAAGTAGGGTTGGGAAATATGAGCAAAAATTCATATCTCTGTATTTTTTGGCTGATTTGCGGTATACGGTAAATCTCTTGGTATTTTGTATTTGGATTAAACAAATAAATAAAGTGAATGTAACCATGTAGGCATATATAATGTGCAAAAAAGGTTAAAATCACATTACATTCTAACATTGTAGCTTTGCGATCTAAAAACAAAAACAATGCTTTTAAAGCAAAGTTAAATTTACTAAACTAAAAAATGAAAAAAATAAAAAGCAAAGACTAGGCTAATTGAGTAAAAAGGCTATTTTTATTACCCCATTACAGTCCATTTACAGTCATTTTACAGTGCTATCATACAAATACACTTACTTGTAGGTTTAAAATGTCCAACTACAATAATTTCAGTGAAATGTATATTTTAGAGTTATTGCGCTCCTATTTCATTGCGCTCTGTGTTTGGTGCGCGTTCAGAACCAAGTCTGTGAAGTTTAGCAGAGAATTGCAAAGCAAAAGCTCATGCACGTCTGACAGCAAAATGGAAATATTTCCTTGGCGTTCTAACATTTACAGATGGAGAATATACCTGCGAAATGTAAGTTATGCATTTAGGAAAAGAGCACATAACTCAAACAGCGAGTCACTGTCAGGGCACACGCAGCCTGTCAGAGCCGCTTTAAACTCAAAAGATCCGCTTTAAACTCAATGCTGATACACGTAATTTATTAACATTTACTCATATGATCGCATGGTTCATGTTTACGCTGTTAATATGCACATTCGCTAGCAAGCTCATTTCTTAATCTAGTAACTACATGTTTTTTTTAAGTTGAACTTACATTAATTTGACATGGCTTTGGGCTCTCTTGTGTGAGACGCGAGTGCAACGATTATAGATGTCTCTAAAAAATGCAATAAATATGCGTTCTGTGTGAACGGCTTGGTTTCAGTTTTGAGGTAAACAACATCTTCTCCACATTGATATTCTCTTTTTCTGCAATATTTTGAATGTGCAGCACCGCATCGAGTGGGTTCAACTGGACAGGCTAAAAAAAAAGCATTAAAATTCAACGACACCTCGTCATCGCATTTTGTGTGCCAAGCTGCCTGACGGACATCTAAAATTTGAATGCAGCGTTTTTCATTCGAATGTGGATTTTAATTTTAAATTCGATGAATATTCGAAATGCTACTTTTTTTGACAGCCCTAAACACTTATACCCTGTGCTGCCAGGACACTACTGTGAGCTGGCAGGGCTATAAAAACTTTGGTGAACTGCAGGGCCGTGAAGGGGTTAGTAGATCGAGAAAGGCAAGTAGAAGACTTGTTCGCAGGGCTAGAACAAGTAATCACACTGTCAAACAAAACCAGCCAGTGGTCAGACAGTCACATTACTGACAGAGAAACCTGATGAAAAAACATAATCAAGAGTATGACCCAGCTTGTGTGTGGAACCTGATACATATTGCGTAAGATTAAAAGAGTCTAGAAGTTGTACAAAATCAATTGAAAGAGGTCTCGAAGGACAACACAGGTGTATATTAAAATCACAAACAATCAAGAGATTATCAGCACTAGGAACCACGTCTGATAAAAAATCTGAAAACTCCTTTAAAAAGTCATTGTTAGTTTTTGGAGGTTTGTATATGAAAAAACTAAGTAGAGGACTGGAAAGCTCCACCTTGCACACTAAAACCTCAAAAATAGAATAGAAATTGACCGGCAAGAGTTTGCATTTGAACAGGTCCTTAAAAATGACATCAACTCCTCCACCCCGACTAGATGTTCTTGGGCAGCTAAAATGGTTACAGTGTACAGGGGAAAGTTCAGATAGAGGGCTTAGATCATCAGCTGTATGCCAGGTTTCAGTAATGAATAAGAAGTCTAAATTATTTCATAAAAAGAAGTCATTCAGTAAAAATGTTTTGTGCAATACTGATCTTGCATTTAGCAATGCCATTTTAATCTCAAGCTGATTTGACTCTTGTGGTGAAAAGTCATGCTGAGACGCCTCTGATAACGAGTGAAGGTGATTCAAGTTCAAGATAAACAGCGTCGCCGCGACAGTCGCTCATTAGACAATATTACAGGAATATTACCTAGTTTTGCAGTCATAGTCGACCGTGTATGCCGAATAGAATGAGCGCCACGGTGAATATATCGTGATTGACGATGAATCCCCAGATATAAAATATTGGACGGCCCTCAAGAGTCCAGAGGAAAACTAGGCATACTAATTATCATCCAGAACTTTCAGCCCAGATGCAGCAGAAGTCCGAGGAAAATTTTCGAATGTCCGGTAGTCCTAAAATAACATTCTAGTCTCGTCTCGTCTTCTTAACGAAGGCGCGGCAAACATTTCATCATAGTCTTTATCATCAGATATTAATTTTAGCTCGTGAAAGTCTCATCTTAGTCACAGAAAAAAGGTTTGTTGACGAATATTTTACGTCGTAGTCTTTGTCAATGAAATGAACACTGCCATGGCAGGTGGTCTTTGTACAGTCGTAGTTTCGGGAGTATCAGGAGCTCTCCGGGGCTAAACACAGGAATAGGAAGCCCTCCTTCGGCTATGCTCGGAACCTGAGGTCCTTATTTAGGCATGATGAGAGCACTACAGCCCTCCTTGGGCTGGACGTAGAGTCAGGGGCCCTCACAGGGTGTACTCAGGAAACGCTTCCAGATCCGCAACAAGTGAAGCAAGTGAAGCTTGGGAATGGCCTCTAAGGCCATAGCTGGAAGAGCCGCCTGCCACAGACGAGTCTCCCTGGACAAGACCGACAAGACTTTATCAATTAAAACTGTTCCTGAGGACGATGCAAGACTTTAAAATATGCCTCAGGGGACATGGAATGGCACTCCTGGCCGTGATTTGGGAACTGTCTCCACAGGACACGGTCGGCGGGCTTGAGAGAGCCGTGAACGGCAGCGGGCTTGAGTAAGCCACGGACGGCAACGGGCATGACTTTCGAGCTGCAGGAAGCAGCGGCGGGCATGACTTCCGAGCCACGGACGGCGGCAGGCATGAGGGACTCGTGGCACTCGCTGCGATCGCGCCGAACTCCAACGCAGAATAACAGCTGGCTAGTGTGGGATGACGAGCGGCGAGTTCCATGCTGCGGGATACACAAACGGGGGAAACAAAAAACGAACAAAACAAAACGAGGTGAATGGGCACCGCTTATTGTGTAAGTCTGGGTCCGTATTCATGAAAAATCTTAGAGCTAACGGTTGCTCCTAGTAACAATATTCTAAGAAAATTCTTAGAAATGTGGGTGTTTCCTCTTAAAATTAAAGAAAAGATCCTAGTAAAGCACACACACAACGCATGACAGTGAGTTAATAAGACGCTACACATTAGCTGGTGCAGGGTTCATGTTTGTGACTGATCTTATTAGAGACACGCTAACATCTCCGACACGGCAGAGAAATGCCATAGTGCCAGAAATAGACGTAATCACTACATTAACCACATTAATATATTTGGCAACTGGAAAAATGCAACTATGCAGCAGCGATGATTTGGTTCTGTACCTGACAGCACTTTCAGAACCTTATTGTGCCGTTGTTCATTTCCTATAAGATACGTTAACACAGCATGGTACACACAAAATTAAGAATATATACATGTATAATGTGTGTGTGTGAGAGAGAGAGAGAGAGAGAGAGAGAGAGAGAGAGAGAGAGAGAGAGAGAGAGAGAGAGAGAGAGAGAGAGAGAGAGAGAACGGTAAAACAGGAAAAATGATCCCTGTATTTCAAAGTGAAGGCTTATAATAAACCCTACTCTTAAAAGCGCTCTTTTATTTCCTTCTTGGACAACCAACCAATCACAGTCTTCAAAAGACTGTGTCATAGCTAGCAATGGGGTCAGCCCAACCTCCTCACTAATATAAAAGTTTTCGCCTTTTCCTCGCTCAGAGTTGCTCTCAGATTGGTCCTGAATCACTTTTAAGCGAAGACTCCTAGTTAGACATTTTTAAGCTAAATTAAGAGCTCTCTAAAAGGATTCTTAGTATATTTAAGAATACGGGCCCTGGTCTTCTGTCACGGTGCACACAGCGGGGAGGAACGAGGAACACGAAAAGAGGATAAACTCAAATTAACAGTCTTTAATATCAAACAAGGCAGGGTTAGACAAGGCAGGGCGGGGCGGAGCGGAGCAAGGCAGGGCAGGAACACCGGGAGTAACGAGTAGATCAGACGACACCAACATAACAGACAGGAACTTAAATACTCAGGTAATCACTAACATAATAAACACAGCTGGGACATAATTGACTAATAATGACACTAGACGAGGACAGGAAACAAACCAAATAAGGGCATACAAGAGGGAAACACATGACACACACGACACAGGACTGACAACATCTTGTTTAGATACGTCATCATGGATTCTATCAAATACCAACAGATAAAAAATCAACAAGTGACTGACTCTGTTAGAAATCTTATAATGGGCCATGTTTGGATCTTCCAACCGTACAATAATCCAAACACAAACCTCAAAAACAACACAAAAATGGGTCACTGAGCACAAAACCAAGCTTCTGCTATGGCCATTCCAGTCCTCTGACCTGAACCCTGTAGAACATGAGTGAGGTGAACTGAAGAGAAGAAGCACTGTGATGGAGCTGTGAATCTAAAGGGTCTGGAGTGATTCTGGATAAAGGAATGATCTCTGATCTCTTGTCAGGTGTTCTCGAACCTCATCAGGCATTATATGATTAAATTTAGAGCTGTTAAACTGGCAAATGGAGGTTTCAAGTATTGAGTAAAAGGGTGCCATTAATTGTGGCCAATGTGTATTAGAGAAAAACATTTATTTCATAATGATATTTGCCCCCATTTTAAATTCTTATTATCCAATGAAAGATTCGATCTTTGTGAATTTTTTTAATACAAGATCAATAGGTTTAACAATGCGGGTTCATTTTCACATTCTTTTTGTATCATTTTTACCAAGCGTGCCAATAATTCTGACCACGACTGTACATATACAGGAGGCTAACAAGCTGGACAAGATAAGATACAAACTGACTACAAACCCCACGGAAGACAGGAAGTGACATAGAAGTCCAAGACAAGGCACAGAAAACGCAACAAAAACAAGAAAGAGCTGATTTGTGAGAGCAATAACGCTTATTTTCTAAAACCAAAATAAGCTTGAACTCAAAATTGAACTCAATATTCAAAAAGTTATCTTCAATATCAAATTTAAAAGTCAAAGTCTTCTTGCACTGGATGTGCTGGTTTCGGCTTCATTGCCAGCTGCAATCATGTCTTCATCTCATATATAAAACACCTGTGATTCACAACTTCTGGTTAAGGAACTCACATTCACGTAAAGTAACCTTGTTGACAAGTTTGGGTGAGTAAGGGCAAAATGCACAAGACATAGTACTTTCAGTGCCCTGTAGTTGGCAATATCATATATTTTGCAGCATAAATAAACTGCTGCAGAAAATCTAGGTGCCATGCAAAATGTAATGTGTAACTGCAACACTCATTTCAAAAGTAGTTGAGTAAAGAGTACAGATACTCATTCAAAAATGTAGTCAAGTAGAGAGAAAATCTTGCTAATGTCTTTGATGCTCAGTACAACTACAAGTACAGTAATTAGTTACATTTACTCAAGTACTTTACACCTCTGCTCTTAGGGCTGATACAACAGAAATACTTTACAAAGAAGAAGAAGGTATTACAGAAAATGTCCCTTTCATTTTGCATCGGCTGGCAATGGAGGAGAGATTTATATCTGCAAAGAGAAGCAAAGTGCAACGTGTGCTGAAAAGTTGTCCAGAGAAATCCAGAGGTCACAGCGTGAAGATGTACGCAGCTAGCAAATAACATACAAACTAAAAAAAGCTACAACTACATTTGCACATACTGAAGGAATTACAGTGAAAAAAATAGTGTTTAAGTTTCAAATGAATATAGGTTTAAGCCTTTGTTTGTGCATAACCTAAAGACCAATCACAAACCAGTAAACAAATACATGCATAAAAAGGCCGCTCACAATTTAGCATGCAAATATGATGGTATCATCATCATCATAAGCAGTTATCATTCAAATAGTTTGTGAAATAGTTTAATGTTTTTAAAAGAATTATCTTATGCAAATGTATTTTTATAAAGAAAAAACAGTAATATTATAAAATATTATTACAATTTAAAATAACTTTTTTCTATTGTAATATATTTTAAAATATTATTTATTTCTGTAATCAAAGCTGAATTTTCAGCATCCTTACTCCAGTTTTCAGTGTCACATGATCCTTCAGAAATCATTCTAATATGCTGATTTGCTGCTTATTATCAATACTAAAAATAGTTGTGCTGCCTAATATTTTAGTGGAAATGTTTTGTTTTTTTAGGATTACTAGATAATAAAACGTTCAATACGTTTACAATAAAATTATGTAACAATGTAAATGATGTACATATTTGTTCCATACAATTTGTTCGAAATTGCTAATTAAAACAATTTTTTTTTTTTTTTTTTTAACAAAAACATCACTTAAACCTGAAATTACCTACAAGTCAATGTTTTAAATGTAGTCTGTATGATAAATGGTATGCACTTAATTTCAGAAAATTAAGAGACATAAGAACAACTTAACTCAAACTCATCTTGCAAACGCTGTAATAAACAAGTAAAAAAAAAACAGAAACAATGCCAATGTTAAGAAGAGTTTAAAATTAAGAAAGTCTGAAAAGTGAATGTGTTGGCTTTGACAAGTCAATCTTTACGTCTTATTAGGATAACATAGTGCTCTTGCATCCAGTGTTTTTGTGTCACAGTACATAAATAGTTTAAAATAATTAACTGTCAATCAACATCCACTCTGAAATGGTGAACGTATTAAGAATCCAAGAGGGACAAATAGAAGAACCGGAAGGACCTCATCCTCTCGCTCCTTATTGTCTCATAATCCAGATAAGCTCAGTCTGAGAGCAGCTGCTGCCTCCCTGATATCTATTTAATTTCTTCTACAGTCTATCAAATGAAGACAAGCCACCAGAGCATCAGCGTCAGGACCAGCAGGCTGCTCAACAGTAAGGAGACACGGGGGCGATGCAGTACCACTGGGTACAGCTGGCAGACACGGGCCGGGTCCTTTGTGGACACGGCTATGGAGACCTGGATGGCACGTCCCTGAGCCTCAATGTCTTTTTCTTCATTGCAAACATCATCATCTTCATCCTCCTCCATATGCTGCAGCAGCGGCGGGCCTCCTGGTGCGGGCGCCCAGCTGACCCTCACCTGCTGTCGCCTGGACGTGCCTGCTGCACACTTCCATCTCTGCGCAGGGCAACGGAACACCAAGAGAGACACAGAACAATGAACAGACATGTGGACTGGGGAGAGACATGGGGAGAGATTGATGAGGGGTAGTGGAGATTTCTGGGTGAGTCTGAAAGGTCCAGGCTCAGGATCTGAGCTTAGAGTTTAAGCAGCCAGATGGATTTAAGCAAAGGCCTAATGGTTTTTATGGTGTTGATGGACACCGGATTTATATTACGTTTGGCAACATACATTGTTTTGGCAGTGTAAATATCCATCAGTGATAGAAAAACACCATACAAACCGGCAGGGTTTGGGTGGGATGGGCCAATAAGCTGACAATAAAAATGTATAACTTGAATGCACTGCACTGTAAGTCGCTTTTGGATAAAAGCGTCTGCTAAATGCATAAATGTAAGCGAATTCCTCAGAGGATAAGATCAGTGGATGTGTCTGTCACAGAACTAGAGTCACAGTTTACTACATCCACAAAGAATAAACAATCATTGCTAACTAAGGTTCGGAATTGGTTTCATTTTTATTGTTTGTTTCTGCCAATTCATATTTTTAAATACTGAACAGAGAATATGAGTGAATCTGTTGCACCAAAGCCAAAGAAACTGTTTGAGTTGAGAGTTCGTACCAATTCGTACGTATTTTACGAGGTGGATGATTCGTATGAATTCATGGTTAGGTGTAGGTCATTCATACAAATTGTGCAACTCGTAAAATACGTACAATCTTGCAAAAATCGTATGATTTTGTACGAGTGAGGTCTTACGCATTCGTACTAATTAGCCACCTCATAAAATATGTACAAATTGCAGTGAGATCGGGCTGTCTGATTCAAATATGATAAAAGACAGAGTGCTTAAATAGACAACATAGCTTTATATTGCAATGTTCTCGCTGACCACATGCAACAACACATAGCACAACCGGTTTAGACTGATTTACAAACAAATGACTCATATAAACTGGTTATTTTAGGTAAATTGCTCAACAAATTAACTCATGAGTGATCAGACTAATGACTCACTAATTGACTAAATCTGTTAGGGGTGCATTTCCCATACAATTGTATAGCTCGCTGCTTAACTATCCTAATATGTTGGATCTTTGGAGAATGTAATTGGCTAGTCACGACTTCTTCCTGAAACCATAGAAGCTCTGTCACCCATCTGTTGTCTGAACCATGCTGGTTCAACAAATTAGAGCTGTAGGTAATGACACCAAACAAGAGGTGGAGTGCTATTTAATTGGTTCGTTCTCAAATTCTTGCTGTAAATAATGAACAAGGCATCTGAGGACTAATTAGAAATGTGTTTTTCTTTATTTAGTGATGTTTGATTCAGTTGCAGATTCCTTCTTAAATCATACTCCGGGCTTTTGCGTGGTACTAGAGCAGGGATCCTCAAATCTGGCTTGAGAGATCCACTTTCCTGCCGAGTTTAGCTCTAACACTAATAAAACACACCTGAGCATGATAATCACTGTCTTCAGGATCAGTAGAAAATCACAGCTGTGTGAGTTTGATCAGGGTTGGAGCTTAACTCTGCAGGAAAGTGGATCTTGCGAGCCAGATTTGAGGATCCCTGTACTAGAGCAATTATGTACATGTGTACATTACATACAGTCTTTAAAAATTGTGCTTTCATTCTCTTGACCAACTAAAAGACTTTCGTAGAACATTGTAAAACTATGTATGGAATGAAAGATACAGATTGCATATGTTAGCTTGCTTATTTTGCTCAAGATCTATTTAAGTTCACATGTCACTCTCACAAGAAACTATGCTTCTAAACACAGGTCAAGAGCTGATTGTACATCTGTGTAACTATAGCTCAAGAACAGAATTGTTGAACTGTGTTAATAACGAAGGAACTCACAACCTTAGTTGGCTAAGGATGCTTTTGGGAAACACACCCCAGAGTGGTTGTTGACTTATGGTAATAGGACATTTACATGACAGCGATATATAAAAAAATGTTTTCCATCTTATTTTTTTTTTTTTTACAAGATCTCAGTTCATACAGATCCATGAAAACAACTAAAAACGCTGTATTATTCATTCCAGGCCAGTAGTTGGCAATGTTATTTAGCCTGCGCACATGTGCATGACATCACCGTTTTCACAAATCTGTGTTTTTTTTTTTATACAGAGACGATAATGGTATAATTTTCAAAACTTACAATTTTGACCACCTTTTCAAAAGTTTGTGTTTTCAGGCACCCAAACATTAATGTTTTGTAAATTAATGGCCAAAACACAAAAGTTTTCCGTTTTTATTTGAAAATAGGGTTAATACTCCTAATCAAATAATTACTTCTGTCACCTGACTTTTTTATTTAAACACGAGACATGGATATTAATTCATGCCGTGTAGTTACAAAAAATGCTTTACGAAAGAGATTATTATAATAAACCATAATTTCGTTTTTAAAAAACTGTTTACGATTTTTGTTTAATCTATATGTAAGGCTAATTATGGGGAATTATTCCTGATAATTTGCTAATGAATCAATAATTGAATGATTAATGACAAAACAAGCACCTTTCCATTCCTTACTAGCGCTATCAATTTTTTTTTATCTAATTTCGAATATTCATTGAATTTAAAATAAAAATCCACATTCGAATGCAAAAAGTTGCATTAAAATTGAGATGCGATGATGTAAGGGTCGTTGTATTTGAATGTTTTTCTTAGTCTATCCAGTTGAACCTGCTAGATGCAGCGCTGTTTCAGTGTTCATTCAAAATATTGCGGAAAACGAGAACATCGATGCAGAAACATTGTTGTTTACGTCAAAACTGAAACCAATTCGTTCACACAGAATGCATATTTATCAAATTTTCTAGAGGAACATCTATCACCGTTGCACTTGCGTGACGTCTCGCACAAGAGAGCCGGATGTTTAGAAAACCATGAAAAATGTATGTAAGTTCAAATTTTTAAAAACATGTCTCAAGAATTTATGCCGGTCTTTCCCCATCCCACTGCATCTCATGTTTTTAAATGAAAAAGTACTCATAGAGATTGGTTTTCGGTCCTTTGTATTAAACTATACATGCAAACATGATGCTGTTTTGTTTCTAAATGTTTAAGCAACTTAATTATATATGGTTTATAAACATTAATTTAAACATTATGCACTTTTTTTCCTAAGATAGTCGCATTATTTTATTGCTTTGAAGAAATGTGCATTAGTAATATTTTGCTCGATGTGCCCTTTTGTGGCCTCAGGAGAGAAGCCAAAAGCTTTTTCCCCCTGTAACTGAAATTATGAGAAGGGTCTGGCTGCAGACATACACTTGCATTTTCAGACTTGTGACTGCGGATTTGCGGGTCTTGTCTTTTTCTCTTACAGATGACTTGCAGGACCCTGTATGTTATGATATTAAATTAGTTTTAATCGTTTAACCACCACAGAGTCTTGTCTCCATTGGCACCATGCACGATTTGTGTGGATTACAAGTGACATCGCAGGTAGCGAAATGTGTAAACGGCGATTGCAAGTGACATTGTAATTTAGTTTCTTTTTTCTTGTCTTCACCGCCTGGCTACTTGTGTAAAATGTTGAGAGATTCAATTAAAAAATAATTAATAAATACAATGAAAATGAAAAATAAAAAGACTGCAAGTGACGTCACTTGCGGAAGTGCAGGTGCATGTCTGCAGCCAGACCCTATTGAAATTATGCCTTTTAAATTCAAAGATAATTTAAATATTGATCATTTGAATAATCATAATATTTAAGTACAGAATTTAGTTTTTCAGCCATTTTGACAGCCCTATTTCTTACAATGTCCATGTCTAGAGCTAACACAGACATGTTCAATGCAGGAAATGTGCTTTTGAAATTTACTGAGAAACAAAACAGACACCGTTTTGCTCAGAAGTAGAATTTTAAATACAAGTGCATGCTGTCTAGACAGAATTTAAGAGAATATGAAGTGGAATTAATTTTGAATTAAAAGGAGTGTGTGATATGGCAGTTTAGTGTGTTCAGGTCTGAGACTGGTACATGATGTAATAGGCCTCAGCAGAGGAGGGCCGCGGGGCGAGAGAACGTGCCCCCCTCTGGGCGCTTCTAGACACTCCTGCTTGTGGAGAGGAGGAGGATCGAGGTGGAGAAGGAGATATGGATGAAAGTGGAGGAGGACAAGACTGCGATCCAGGACAAGACTTTTGCGAGGAGAGATAGAGGAGAGTAAACAAAGGGAAGGAAAGCATGGACAACCAGTGAAGGACAGGAACAAGAGGAAAAAATGGGGGAAAGACAATAAAATGAAGAGGAGCAGGCATCAGTTTCTTATTCTTTGCTTTTCCTATTTCCTTTTTTACTACTTTCTCCTTTTAGACCTACTTTGGTTGTCAATAAACTAACAGACTCATGCAGAATCATTAAGCAGTTTACAACACACCATGCGATTCGCAGATCAAAGCAGAGGAAAGCCGGCGCTAGCCATTCAGAGAGCAGCAGCAGCAGTAAAGGGGCGTGGCTTTGGGAGCGGGCGTAGTCAGGGGGTCAATAAAAGCTGCGGCAGTGAGCAGATTCAGAGAGGGAGGAGATCTCCTACTCTGACTGGGCCATGGCCATAGCGTCAAGCGGCCATTTGTGCTTCTGCTTGTGTCGTTCTTTATCTACATAAAGAAACGTCAGTCTTTTCAGTTGCAGATGCTTCGCAGCCCTGGCAGTAATGACCAAATGAGAGTACGTTTACCTCCGATATACCCCCCGCTACTCTGTGTACAGGTAGGAGAGGAGGCGTCTTCACCTGTGTGCACAGATGCCCACACACACACAAACACACACTGAGAGTTTATAAAATAACTGCTTATTCAGATAACATGCTACATGTGTCAATGAGCAGCTAAATGCATTCCGTATCAGTGGAAAAAGCTTTAATTAAAACCTTATTAAATTTAACAATTAAAATGGAATTTTAAAGAAATGTTAAAATTCTTTGTACATGTCCTTTCCAGTTTTATATAACTTACTTTCTTTGAAACAAAAAGGAGACAAGGAGAAGATACATACTATCTTTTTTGTGTTTTCACATCCTTTCTACTGTTTCCCACAGGGACTAAGAACAACTAGCACAACTCTCCTTTGTATTTCCATAGAAGAAAGAAACTCGTGCTTGATTAGCACGAGTTGTTCTTATGATTCAGAATGATTTTAGCAGGCGAACAGAATAAGCAATCAGATCCATGGGTGAAGTTTTGAAGTTGTCTAATTTACTGCCTGTCACATCAAACAGACTGTGACTAGAAAATGCACCATACTGAGACGGTTACAACTTGGCTGATGTAAACCTTTCTCTAAATAAATGTGTTTTATTGAGATTCATTGTAGTTATTATTAGCAAAAACTAAAGCTATTAAAAAATATTAGATAAAAAAAAAATTACGAAATGTTACTCTGGCAACTAAATGTTGTTTTTTTTTTAGTTGAAGAACTATAATTAATTACTAGAACTAAAACTGAAATAAACAGATATAAAAAAATTATTAAAATTACAAAAGCACATTATTATTCAAGGTTATTTAATCTTAAACTAAAACTTAAATAAAAACAGAAAATAAAGTAAAAGCTAAATCATGTAAATGTATAAATAATACTATAATAATAATAATAATAATAATAATTAAAGTATAATACATAAATACAACTAAAATAAATCAATTAAAAATTTGAATATTTAATGAATGTAAATTTACACAGGAAAATACAGGCTAACTTACACATAAAGTGAAATTTTTTTAATGTGTCATTTTGAGGTTGGCAATTTATAAACATTTTGATGATACCACAGTAATACAAAGGAAACAGAAAATATGCAGAAAATGCAAATGTTTACTTTCACATGTAATTTGCATGGATTTCTAACGATTCTCTCAAGTCTACATTCGATGCATCCTCGATTTCAAGATCACATCCGGGCACTTTCATGTGTCCTCTGTACTTGCGTTCTCAAGTATTGGAATTTAACTTCAATGGTTAATGATGACGTAGAGCGAGAAACGGTCAACGTTTCAGCAGTCACTGAAAACAGCACTGAAATCCACCCAAAAGTTCAAAACAGAGATTACTCAGAAGAGAAAGCATAATATACCCATTGTTCATTAATATCTAATTTACTCACAACTAAAAAACTCAAAGTATCCTTCAAAGATTTGAAGCCATACTTTGGAAAAATCAGTCACTAGTTCTTCCCCAAAAGTGATCATTGTATTGACATGAAACCTTGTCAACATGCTACGCAGCTAAACACCAGTGGATGGCCAAAGTTACCTCCATTTCATGAATCCAGCAATCTATCCTCAAGACTTTCCCAGTCTTTAAGAAAAAGGCATACAAAGGCTCTAAAATCAAACAGTGAAGTGTAACCTTTAACCCCAGTACTCACGTCGGGCTGCAGCTGGCCGTTGATGCTGGCGGTCCGGAAGGGCGAGTTGGTGGACAGACGCTTGTCCCACTCGCTGGGCCTGGGCTCAGGCACCGACTCCATGAAGCTTCGCTTGAGTTCGCTGATACTGGTGTGATGACGCATGATTTCTGTCTGTGTCTTTTCCACGTCCTGAGAGAGAAAGAGAGGTCCAGGCAGAGAGAAAGCATACCAAAAAGGTCAAAAGAAAAAAAAAGGATAGCAGAAGAGAAATTTGGGAAACGGTAGCAAAATTTAGATAAAAAGAGAGAGCACAGGAAGATGAAGGACAGATGAAGAAAATTAAGAGAGGGGAAATAACTCAAAGAAGACATCTCATTTGTAAGATGATCTGACATGAATCACTGTTTTACCCTAAACTATCTCAGGGGCGTCACATCTAGGGTTGGGAATCAAGTATTTTTACTACATAATTTCAAGATGTTTGGTTCCGGTAACTATTCTTGAATGTCAAAACATCCCATCTAGAGTTGGTTGTGAGGTAGCAGTCTAAATTGAATATGAGCTACACTCTTAAAAATAAAGATTCCAAAAGTGGAGTGATTCCACAGAAGAACAATTTTGGGTCCCTCAAAAAACCTTCTAAAGAACCTGTTTCCACTTTAAAGAACCTTTTGTGCAATTGAAATGTTCCATGGATGGTAAAGGTTCCCTATCTGTCGGTCACTCCGAGTTATGTCGTGACAACAAAGGGGATTTACTTGGAAGCCCCAATCCTCTCCGACTTTAAGAGAAAATGCCAATGAATATTGGCTAGTGGATTTTGTATACCTGAGCCACTCCCCATGCATATGGGTATAAAAGGGCGACAGGTGCCCCAAACATCTAAATCCAGCTCCTCCCACCGTGCCACACAAAAGCAGAGCGTGGCTTATCGTGCTCCCCCACATAAAGACTGGGGACACGGTAAACACACTCAACCGCAGCCTTCAAAGGGTAAAACGGATCTGAGGACCGTTATAGATTCTAAGAAGGCTGCAGGGAAAAGGTCCTGACGCCCGAGGGCTCAGGCCAGTGAGGACTTTCCCCTCGAAGTAGAGCGGTTAACACCTCATTTTACGGTGCCCGTCTCCCTTCGATGTCCTCAGGGGACTGGTCTGCCAACCCTGCCATCTCGTGTGCCTCAGGGCGCAGCGGTCTCTGGTGAGCGCATATCTCAGGGTCCACCCGAAAACGTAGTGGCCTTTGGGATGCCCGCCCCCTCTGAGGAGGGTTTCAGCAGTCAGTTCAGACGCTTCCTGCCGGTTCGCCATTTCAGGACGTCGTTCTGACTGCACAACTAGACAGAGCGTGGCTTATTGTGCTCCCCCACCTAAGAATGGGGACACGTGAAGCATGCTCAACCGCAGCCGTCAAAGTGTAAAACGGATCTGAGGACCGTTATTATTTCTAAGAAGGCGACGGGAAAAAAGACCTGACGCCTGAGGGCTCAGGCCAATGAGGACCCCCCCGAAGTGGAGCGGTCAACACCTAATTTTACAGTGTCCGTCTCCTTCCGGTATCCTCAGGGGACCGTTCTGCCAACCCTGCCACCTCGTGTGCTTCAGGGCGCAGCGGTCTTCCGGCGAGCGCATATCTCAAGGTCTACCCGGAAACGTAGTGGCCTTGGGATGCCCGCCCCCTCCGAGGAGGGTTTCAGAGCGGTCAGTTCAGACGCTTCCTGTCGGTTCGCCGTTTCAGAACGTCGTTATGACTGCACAACTACATATAAATCCAGAAACCAGTCTCGAGAGGCTGGTAGCTCTAGTAGAATTTTGACAGCGTGGAAACTTCTGCCAAATATACCTTGTTGGGTCCTGCAGATTATAGAAAAAGGGTCTATGGGGGTGTTTTTCACCAAGGTGGCCCCCCATCAGGTTCTGGTAATGGAACAAGAAGTGAAACCTCAGTTAGAGAAAGGGGCCATAGAATATGTTCCGACCCGGGGTTGATGCAAGAGATGCGCACGGCGACTGACTTCGCTCTACGGGCGACGAAAGTCCCGCCGCAGGCCCTCGGGAAGGCGATGTCCACCATGGTGGTCCAAGAGCGCCATTTCTGGCTCAAGTTGTCCAGGAAATCGAAGAAGCGGCCCTGACGCGGGAAACCCGGAGATGATCGGAGTTTTCTCTTTATCAGGAGACGACGAGGACTGCATTTCCCCCAGTGAGACAACTCGCACAGACACTGTGCAAGGTCAGGGAGGACGAGGAGCAGGTACCGGACCTGGTTTCCCGAACTCATGGGCTCATTACTCCTGGCGCATTACTTTGAGGAAGGTCCTCCTTTCTCATGGGCTCGGCACCATAAGGCACCCGCGTCCAGATCTGTGGAACCTTCATGTGTGGCTCCTGGACGGGACGCGGCAGACTTGAGGGGTCTACCACAGGCTGTGGTAGAGACCATCACTCAGGCTAGAGCTCCTTCAACAAGGCAAGCCTATGCACTGAAGTTGAGTCTGTACACGAACTGGTGTTCTTCTCACCGCGATGACCCCTGAAGGTGCACGATTGGAATAGTGCTTTCTTTCCTGCAAGAAAGGTTGGCGCGTAGGCTGTCACCCTCCACCTTGAAAATGTATGTGGCTGCTATCGCGGCCCATCACGATGCAGTGGACGGCCCTGTGAAAGCATGATCTCATCGTGAGGTTCCTGAGGGGTGCCAGGAGGTTGAATCCCCCTATGTCACCCCTGATGCCCTCCTGGGACCTCTCTATCGTACTGACTGGACTTCAGAGGGGTCCCTTTGAGCCGCTGGATTCAGTCGAGCTGAAATTCCTGTCAGCTAAGACAGCGCTCCTGACCGCGCTCACTTCCATCAAGAGGGTCGGGGACCTCCAAGCATTTTCGGTGAGCGAATAGTGCCTTGTGTTTGGGCCGGCCTACTCTCACGTTGTCCTGAGACCCCGGCCTGGATACGTGCCTAAGGTTCCCACCACGCCCTTCCACGATCAGGAAGTGAACGTGCAAGCACTACTCTCGGAGGAGGCAGATCCAGCCTTGGCGTTGCTGTGTCCCGTAAGAGCATTGTGCATATACGTCCTCATTTGTAAGTCGCTTTGGATAAAAGCGTTTGCTAAATGACTAAATAAATAAATAAAATATACGTGGACCGCACCCGGAGCTTCAGAAGCTCTGAGAAGCTCTTTGTCTGCCACGGAGGCCATCAGAAAGGGAAGGCCATCTCCAAGTAGAGGTTGGCCCACTGGATATTGGATGCCATCGCCTTGGCGTACCAATCTCAAGGTGAGCCGTGCCCCCTGGGGGTGAGGGCTCACTCCACTCAGAATGTTGCCTCCTCCTATGTGTTGACGCACGGTGCCTCTCTGGCAGACATCTGTAGAGCTGGGCGACACCGAACTGCCTGGGTCAGTCCATATCAGTGTCTCCACATAATACCTCCCTTCGGGCAGGATGTGGCCTCCGTTGCAATCTTCTCTGGAAGGCCTGTTTCCCCGTCGGTACTACCAAGCTGTAACAACAAATAGGAAAGACTTGAAACTATCTTTCACCGAAGGTTGAAATCCCTTCCGACTTTTGTGGGGAAAGGAACAGCGGCTTGGCTATCTCCAGTAGAAATGTACTCAGTGGTCCCTGTGGGCACCAAGGTTAGCGAATTTGCGCTGGGGCGATGGGAAGGTTGCGACCTTTCGCATGGCATTTGTCTGTCATGCACTTGCTTGTCAGCATCTGCATGCCACAAGGTTGTGACGGGGTTCAGGTTGTGGCGCTTTCCATAGGACCCCTATGTCGTCACGACATAACTCGGAGTGACTGACAGATAGAGAACATCTCGGTTTCATGATGGAGGGAACGGAGACGTTATGTCCCCATGCTACAATCTTGAACCATCGCTAGTTGCCTGGGACTCGTTCTCGGCTCTTCAGCAGAAAACCTAATGAGTGGATGCACCTGTTGCCCTTTTATACCCGTATGCAATGGAGAGTGGCTCGGGTATGCAAAATGCACTAACCAATATTCATTGGCGTTTTCTCTTAAAATCAGAGATGATTGGGGCTTCCAAGTAAATCCCCTATGTCGTCATGGCATAACGTCTCCATTCCCTCCATGAGGGAACGAGGGTTACGTACGTAACCGAGACGTTCTTCACCATAGATGACAATAAGGAATGTTTATTTTTAAGAGTGTACACAAAATTATAATAAAAAAGTAACTAGACAACACATTCATATTGCATTGTACTCGCTGGTTGCGTGTAAGATCAAAAACATCAAGTATAATGTAACCAGTGTAGGTGTGAATGACTCAACCAGTTATTTTTAATGAATCAGCCAAAAAACTCTCAAATCAGTCTTGAGCTCATAGGTTTATAATGGGTTTGAACTCACCGAACAATTCACTAACTGAATTGTTATAGTACATTTTATATAGTTAAAGGAACCAAAATCATTATATTTCCTATGATCCCCATCCCTAGTCACTTTATTTTCAGTTGAGTAAATGACACACATTCACATGACAAGCCATTCAACAGAACGGCCATTGGCCACCAAGACGCAGGTCTCTTCTTTCCACTTTCACAGTCTTCTAACTGCATGTTCCTCTTTTTTTCATCACCTGCAGCCTGATTTGTCTCCTATCATCTCGGCTCAGTGGCATCGGGTAATCAGCTATGCTCAGACACTGTGATGCTATGAATATTCAAGTCGGAGAGGAGGCTTTGAAATTGCCGAAAACAAATGATCTATGTGTCCACAGACAGATTGTGATTAATGAGCTCGAGAGAGAGAGACAGATCAGCTGATGTTTATTCACATAACTACAGACTTTGGAAATAAAACAGATCTGTGTCTTGATGCCCAACAGAACATCTGCGAGAACGAAACACTCTCATGACAAACCATCCCTCATCATCTACATCAGACTGACAGCTGACACTTAAAAATAAACAATGCCAAGATGTTTGTCTGTCTCCTTAATTTTTTACTTAATTTTTTTTAAAGGGATACTTCAACCAAAAATGAAAAGTATGCCACCAATTACTCACCCTCCTCCTCCACCCGCCCTCCTCAAATCCTCTGAAGGAGCAGTGTTTTATTTTCTTTGCACACAAATAGTATTCTCACAGCTTGAACCAAGGTCTTACAGGTTTGGAACGACATGAGGGTGATACATTAATAACAATTTTCATTTTTGGATGTACTATGCCTTTAAGCATTATTCAAGTTACAAGCTGCACAAGTGTGTAACATTTAAGATCACAGGTTAGTAGTTTGAAACTGCTATGTGGCAAACTAATAACAAATGAAAAGCATTATGGTATAGTTAAGACACTATGGATTTGTTCCAAACTCTTGTGAGCTGCTAAGCAAGAATTTTAAAGTGGAAATGAAACATGCATGTTTGTGGCATTGGAAATGCTAAAATTAGAAAACCATCTTATTTCCAAATTTTTACTTAGCTATCTAGCTAGCGAGCCACCATGTTGGAGTGACACTGCTATCTACGTAGTGGGGTTGGTTAGCTCAGATAAAAACAAATAGAGCATATAACTTGCACAACTTAAAGTCTTCTCCTCTACACATGTACGTGAGAAAGTTTAAAATCTTTGACCAGTGTCTGCGCTTTTTCTTTCCAAAAGGTATAAGGGATAAAAATATATCTGTACTCGTTTAAACTAGAGTTGTGTTGGTATCTTTTATTACCCTCATAAAAGCGCTCGTCAAACAGGCATCTATTGTTGTTGTTAAATCAAGGCTAGTGTTGCCACCTTGTGGACCAAATAATTTAAGATGCGCCAGTTGAGCGCATAGTGCAAGTGTATATTCGGCTATAGCCAGCAACATTATTCTACCTACACAGATACCTTGTTTGGCAGAATCTTAAGGAAACATTATATATATAATTTCCAAAAAAGGAAATCCAGGAATGCATTGCAATAAGTCATTATGTATTAAAGCATTGTGTCTATAGCTTAGCAACATGTTAATATCAGCTCTATAACAATCAATTTACGTAGCACTATTTTGTGTGGTTTTGCTGGAGCTTACTTAAAGTTCCCCTGTTATGGATTTTTGAAAATTACCTTTCATGCAGTGTGTAACACAGCTCCAAGTGAATGAAAACATCCTGCAAAGTTTTAAATCTGAAAGTGCACCGTATATAAAGTAATTGTCTCTCAAAAGAAAGAGTCGACTCTGAATCATTGAAACGAGTCGTTTTTAAAACGAATCCCAAGCCGATTCATGTTGACGTAAACATCAATCATTAGCATATTGCCCGCCCACTTGTTGGTCTTTTTGCGTTGGTCTGAATGAAAATGCAAATTCGTTCTTGGCCACTAGGTGCTGCTTTTGGAGCAGTAAAATAGCGGTTTCCCCGCTAACGCTGTACAGAAGGCAGCACTGCGCTCATAATCGCTGCTTTATCAGACATTACAGGCAGGATGAAATTAAAGTGAGTCCAATCGGACAAATCACCATAGATTAGCGTCACGCAAAGGAGGGGTTTGGAAAAATGAATCGTTAAACGAATCGTTTGGGAGTCGTTGAGCAAATAAGGTAAAAATAAATGCATATTATAAGACAATGAACGTGACCTTTTTTGAACTTGCATGCATGTCAAACTGTTGTTGGGGACTCACAAAACCAAAATATGAACCTTTCATAACCTATAATATAGGCACTTTAAAAAGCTAGTCTGGCAAGCAGCTCACTATGGTTTGTGAAAAAAAAAAAAAAAAAACTATTTTAATGCTAATTTGTTATTAGGAGAGAGATGAGGTGGTGATCATGTGAGCACTTCAGAAGTTTTACAATTAGATAAACTGTTCAAGCTCCAGTGTGAACAAAGCCTGGGTTCAGACATGGGTCAAATGACTAGATTCTGATCTCTACACAAGCTGTTCCAAAGACTGGTCTATATCAATACAAAACTAGTCTACTAAATAAATCATATGCTGTCACAATTCACTGCAGCATATGATGGATATTTGACCCATGTCTGCTGATTTATGAAACAGAGCAGAGTGCAAAACAGTGCTTGGCTCAAACACCAACAGCAATCTTAAACACTTAATATAATGATAGTGTATGTGATGGACACGTAGTGCTATATATGAGGTTTGGTTAGATACAGAGGTCACACAGGGTTAGAGAAGAGTTCAGTGGGTAGATGAAGGGGTTAATGTCACAGAATCCATCTGGTTTTCAGTCTCATCAGACCTCACAACAGTGGAAACAGCCTTTGTACTAACTATGTAAATATATGACTGGGACAGCCTGTACAGATTGTGTACTGCGTAACACTACAAATCAGTAATATCATAATCATGTGATCTGGTAACAAATAAAACAATAAAAACATGCATTAGCAAGCCAGATGTACAGCCAATGATTATATATCTGTCTAAACAGTAGACCTCAGTATATTTATGGGCTTGTCACAGTATGTTTAACCCTGGGTAAACATGTTTTTTTACCCAGGCTAACGGCCACTTTAACCCATGAAGTCATGAAATCCTGTTTTAGAAGCTTGTAAACTGTAATCTCTGGTGCCAAACAGCATGAAACAATGCGGTGCTAGAAAGTTACAGCAAGCAGTTTAGCAATTAAAAAACAGTTGTAAACTAAACAACAATTCCCTGATTAAATATCCATGCGCTTTGTACAGCGGTTGTGTTTAGTTTCAGTGTCCCAGGGAAAGCTTTAAAAATGTCAAATGGTGACAGAAAACAGGTTATCTAGCTATAAGAGACTGTGTTATTGCTATTTTTGTACATTAGCAGATTTATGTGGAGACAATTTCACAACTGGACAGTTCTGTACACATGCTTTACTTGTCCAATCAATAGTATTCAGCTGTTTAGCCATGAAATCAATTTGTTTGCCAAACCAGAAGGCTAATTCTAGAATCTTGACTACCCAGGATTAATTTAATATGTGAACATTGTGAACAGAAAACAAGATAACAGAGGGTTATAATTGGGTTAATAATTTCAAATGTGAAAAGCCCATTAGAAATATTTAGAAAGGTAGAACAGAACAGGCATAGAGTCTACTGTAAAAATTAAACAAAAGGTATTCGTGCTAAGAACCTAACATGTTCTAAAAGGCATCTAAAATTGCTTCAATAAAATAATATTTTCACAAAATGTTACAGCTTTTTTTATGCGATCCAATTACTGACTATATTTTTGAATAAAATTATTTAAAAAATAAAACCTTTTAATATAAAAGAAGTAAAAAAAAACAAATCCCAGTCATATATTTAATAAAATAGTGCTACGCAAACAGAGAATAATAGAAGTGAGTACTTGCATTACAGTTAGTGAGGTAAATAGTGCATGCCAAGCCTTTAGGGTTAAGCTACAAAACAAACCAAAACACAAAAGAGAGAGTGCGCTGAGAAGAATGAAGAAAGAAACATGATGAAACAGAATCTCATGCAGTGGCAAAAACAAGACATTTCCAGAGTTTCCATACAAACCTCCAACATTAAATGGCTATGTCTGATATAAATAGTTTCACCCTCAATTTTCTTAGCTCTTTTCTGTGAAGAACAGGAAAAAATAAGAGTTGGTAGTGTTTTGAATGTAGAGAAAGTCGTGAAATGATTCTTGGGTAATTTTAAAGTTTGCTCTACAGTTGCATTTAGTGTATGGGGACGTGGAGAGATGGAGACAAATCAAATATGGATGAACCGCAGCAGCTGCAGCTAGGCAGAGAGGAGAGATCAGAGGTCAGAATGACTGCGAGATCAGGGATAATTGTGCATTGGGTAAAGTTATGAAAGTGTAATGAGGTATCGGTTTAAAATTAAACTTCTCTTTGCCATTATTGGTGAAACACAGTGTATCTGCTGTGCAACTCTCTGGTGTTATCAAAACAGGATCCTGACCATCAACACTGGCTTAACCTGTGTAAATATTGTATTTTTGTAATCTGTCTTGTCATTGACTTCAAGTCATTGACTTGTCATTATCACAATTGTGTGATAATCTGTAAAACCACACTACCAGTCAAAGGATTAGAAATAAGTGACTGAATATTAATTTCTGGTGGTCTTAGAAAGCTTTTGATTTAGTGCAAAAATAAGTGTCCTTATTGTATTGAATGTGCATTTGTAGTATACTTCAAATCTCAATATATTTCAGCATATTAAAAAACCAACTCATAATTATAAAATAAAAGACCACCTAAGTGTATATTTCATGTTTCTTAACACAATTAATTAAACAATTTTTAAAAGTGCACTTTATGATAATGTCAAATAAAGTTTTACTTTAAAGTACATTTTACATTTTGGTAATAATCTTTTGTTGTGCTTATATACATTTCTGAACCAACTCAGGCCACATGTGATGGTGGTCTTAGACATGCAATGTGTTGTAGCTTTATCTAGCATATGGTTGAATGGTTCTGGGTAAAAAAGTAGCCAATCATGTATAGTCTAGGCCTGTTTGAAAGGTGTTGCGACAGGTTTTTAGAATGACACACTGCGTTTGCTGTCAGGCGAGAGCACATCTTTAGAGAGCCTATCTGTATTAGAGAAGAGACCCATTGCCCTGATTTCTTCTTTTCGGCCAATGTTACCATTGCAAAAGAATCCAACTATACAAAAAGATCAACTATATTTCAGACACTCGCAAACTGAGGAGGCATTCACCTCTTCCCTCCCACATCCTCCCTAATGGCTGACAACTTTGCCCATTTTTCACAGATACAGTAACAATCAGAAGCAGGCAATTCTCAACACAACAAACTAACAAACACCCACGACTCACATGCAAATCTCTATTCTTCTCTTATGGAGGCTGAGGTCTCTAAAGTTCTCCTCTCCAACCATCCTACCACCAGCCCCATTGATCCAATTCCCTCCCATTTTTTATATGCCATCTCTCCTACACTTTAACCTGCACTCACATCCATCATAAATGCATCACTACGCACTGGCACTCTTCCCAACACAATCAAGCCAACTTGTGCAACCGACACTAAATAGCAGACCACCTGCAGACAAGTATCTCCTCCAATTCACTGCGAAAAAAACTTGAGCAAGATGTTTTCTTCTTTCTTCCCACAGCTGCTGGATCAGCAAATCAGTGAGGATTTGAGGTATCAATTAACCATAGGCGTACCGCAGGGTTCAGTGCTTGGCCCCTTCTCCTATTTAATATATACCTATGTATATGCTACTGGGATCATCCAGGATGTGTGTGTGTGTGTGTGTGTGTGTGTGTGTGTGTGTGTGTGTGTGTGTGTGTGTGTGTGTGTGTGTGTGTGTGTGTGCGTGCGTGCGTGCGTGTGTGTGTTTTTTTTTAGGAAAACTGGTATGTCCAAACCTGAAACTGGTAGTGCAGCCTATATAAAGTCCAAGCATCTCATTGATTTTGTTCAGCAGTTCTGTTATACTGTACATTATCAGCATGTTTCGGTTGACAGATCTAAAGTTTTGAACAAGCTTTAAATTTGAACACGCTTTAAATTACTTCTCTAAATGTCTATAAATTGAAAGTCCGATTTAAAGTGTTTCTTTCAATTATTATTTATCTCAGTTGGTTTTAAAGTTGGAGTAACTCATGTTTGCAGCAAGAGAACACAGTTTATCTTCTAAAGACAGCGCATGACAGGGGACAATGCATGCTAAGGTAAATGCCACAATAACAATGCAAAAGTTCATCTGAACTTCACTCGTAATGAACACTTTCCTCATTCCATAAACCTCAGTTTGTACTGACTCACTGTTGCTGCCTGATTAGGTTCATATCTGACAGCTACAGTGCTGTCTGGTACAGCCAAACTCATACAAGTGCAAGCAAGATACAGCCAAAGCAGATGAGAAAACAATAATAAAATGATATTTTTGTTGTAAAACATGGGCAGTGAGGAGATGATGAGTACAATGGCATCGTCCTCATGCTGCGATATCCGTACGGAACGAGCTCTGACCTTCCTCATGCGCACCATCTCTTTGTCCGCCCGTGGCGACTGTTCAGACCCCAGAGGGGAAGGAAGAGAGCATGTAAGTGTTTATGAAACAAGCTACTTTGCTACTCACTTACCAGTGAAAAAGCATGATTCACAATAGTTGTGATTTATTTACAGCTGTTCATGTATATCTTATAGTATGTAATAATCAGAATTCATTAATATATAGTTTAACACAAATATCTGCTGATGATCTATTATTGGAAGTCATATTACTGCTTTTACAATTGATCCTTCGTGAAGCCCCTCCTTAACATTACTGACAAATCCAACACAACATTTTTTACATTTTACATTCATGCATTTGGCTGACACTTTTATCCAAAGCGACTCACATTGCATTTAAGGTACAAGTCTCTTATGCTCTCCAAGGCTACATTTATATATGATCAAAAATACAGTAAAAACAGCAACATAGTAAAATATTATTACAATCTAAAATAACTGTTTTCAGTATATTTTAAAAGTAAATGTATTTCTGTGGTGCAAAGCTGAATTTTCAGCAGCCATTAGTCCAGTCTTCAGTGTCACATGATCTTTCAGAAATGCTAATTTGCTTGTCAATTATTAATAAAATGTATTATTATCAATGTTGGAAACATTTTGTGCTGCTTCATATTTTTGTTAAATGTTAATTTTTGTATATATATATATATATATATATATTATTGTCTTTACTGTTGTGTCTTGACAAATAAAAAGTATTCATATATTTTTTTAAACCATGCTTACCCTAAACTTTTAAGTGGTAGTGTATCAAAAAAATATTAAGCAGCAATATTGATAACATTGATCAACATCGATAATAATCATACATTTTTCTTGAGCATCAAATCAGCATATTAGAATGATTTCTGAAGGATCATGTGACACTGAAGACTGGAGGAATAAATTATATTTGAAAATATATTTACTGTTTTGCTGTATTTTTTATCAAATAAATGCAGCCTTGATGAACACGAAGAGACTTCTTAAGACACTGAACAATCTTAATTATTGCAAACTTTTAAACAGTGTTTGTGTACTAACTAAGGTATATTAATGTTAATAACTTAACATACTTCTTTTGCATATATAGAAGACTGTAGTTGTGGGACATTTTGTAAAACTTGTCTGAGCAAGAAAAAGTAATCAAAAGAGGTGAAGTTTATACAAATACAAATTAAGCTCAGATGAGCTTTATTTGTCACATACACAATTATACAGAGTATAATGTGTTCTCTGCATTTAATCCCATCCAAGTGGAGCAGTGGGCAGCCGACATTGCGGCGCCCGGGGAGCAGTTGGGGGTTCGGTGCCTTGCTCAAGGGTCTCACCTCAGTCGTGGACACTTCCTGCCAGAGCCGGGATTCGAACCCACAACCTTGGGTTACCTCGGGTTACAAGTCAACGCTCTATCCATTAGGCCACGACTGCCCTAGTTTAGTGATTGGCCAACTGTGTAATTTTTTTTTTTGCATATAATAACAGTCTTAATGAAGGTGGCCACTAAGGTAAAACACAGTTGTACATGCTTTTATGTGATTGGCTGAAATCATGAGCACAAACCTGGCTCTTTCTCTCCCCATTGGTGGCTGTCACCACCGGGGCATCACGGTGCCGCCGTTCTCGCCGGGCTAGCGTCTGCAGCACAGAGAGAGTACACACTCCTACTGTCTCACACAGACCTAAATATCATGGCTGTCTTGCATTTGTGGTCATTTTGTGGCTAATTTGCGCTGGGTTTTTTATGTTGATCTTGCTGAGAATAAGCCGTATTACTATATGAACACTTAATCCAACAAATCAAAAGTCAGGTAGAAGTCTGTGCTGTAGGTTTATAAAAATAGGTTCATCCTTAAACATTTGCTTAAATTGTGTTAAGTTTTCAATGCTTTTAGCTGTACAAATAGGGGGAGAATGTAGACTCTAAAATTATCTAAAACAAAATAGAATTTAGTTTAAACAAAAACAATTAGTAGAAATTATGATTTAACATATATTTCCATTAATTTCACATTGAAAAGCTATAGTATGAATATTTGAGTGTTATTTAGCACATTAGTGTGTGTCATACCTTGATCTCTGCTTTGGTGCTGTGTGTTTTGGAGCCATCTGTCACATGGGCCTCTGCCTTCACCTCACTCTTCCTCTCAGTGGAGCGTGGACGGCCCGTGGGTGTGGATGTCTCTTTACGGTCAGTGCGGACGGCAGATGCTACTGGGGAAAGAGCCATGTCGCCTGGGGAGATGGGAGACATGATGGGCGCACTAACGGGACGGGCATTCTTATCCGGGGTCGAGACCATGGCTGTCAGAGAGAGACGTATGGGACAGAGGAGAAAGAAAACAATTTTACACTTCAGTCATGGACTATAAATAAATATTCACTTTAACAAACAGACAATGTCAATTGTTTTGAATTTTGCTGTGGAAAGTTTTGCTGTGATAAGAAACACGGTTCAATTTTAAGGCCATCAAAGTAATACACATTCTTGGTCTTATTGTGATTATTATAGGTTAATGCAATCCTAAATCGCTTGCAAAAAGCAACTCTCGCTGACACTATCCTTGTGAAAAAGAACATACTTAAGTAAGAACTATACTGTTCAGACACTTAATTGCATGATAACTGCATATAAATGAAAATGTATTTTATATAAATTCATAATACATGCAATTATTTTGCGCTTATAGATGGCGCTGTGTATGGCTGCTGTGCTGTGGTTGTCACTCGATGGCTTGATGTCTAAGTGGTGCCCGCAGAATTACAGGTTTTATAGACAATTGGACGAGTTTTTGGGACAGACTTGACCTGTTGAAAAGAGATGGTCTTCATCCCTCCAGGGGTAGTGCCGCTCTTCTCTCTATAAATATGGCACATAGTCTTAGAGTTCGTACTTGACTAACTGGGGCCCAGGTCAGGAAGCAGACAGACTGGCTAAACCGACCGTCTGCTAGCCGCCTCACGTCACGGAAGTCAGTTAATTCTCAGCACATAGAGACCCTTTCACCTAGATATCACACTATAGAGACTGTCTGTTCCCCTTAAAAATACCCGAACTAGAAAATACAAAAAACGTCCAAACCAGTCTGTCTTTTTTGCTGTGCTCTATGAGGAACAACTTAATTGATGTTCAACAAATTAAAAATGTATATAACACAGAGAAACAAATGATAAAGCTTGGCTTATTGAATATCAGGTCCATTTCTACGGAAGCGCTTTTTGTAAATGATATGATCACTGATCATAAACTAGATGTGCTCTCTTTGACAGAAACCTGGCTAAAACAAGATTAATACATTATTTTAAACGAGTCTACCCCCAAGATTACTATGATAAAATGAGCCGCGACCAAAAGGCAAAGGGGGAGGTGTTGCTACAATTTATAGCAATATTCTCAGTATTTCTCAGAAGACGGGCTTTAAGTATAACTCCTTTGAAGTAATGGTGCTTCATATAACATTATCTAGAGAAAAAAGTATTAATGATAAATCCCCTGTGATGTTTGTACTAGCTACTGTATAGAGGTAACCAGGGCACCATACAGATTTTATTAAAGAATTTGGTGATTTTCTATCAGAGTTAGTGCTGGCTACAGATAAAGTCTTAATTGTGGGTGATTTTAAATATCCACGTTGATAATGAAAAAGATGCATTAGGATCAGCATTCATAGACATGCTGAACTCTATCGGGGTTAGACAACATGTGACCTACTCATTGTCGAAATCATACTCTAGATCTAATACTGTAACATGGAATTGATGTTAATGGTGTTGAAATTCTGCAGCAAAGCGATGATATATCAGATCATTATCTAGTCTTGTGTAAACTCTATATAGCTAAAGCTGTAAATTCAACTCCTTCATACAAATATGGTAGAACCATCACTTCTACCACAAAAGACTGCTTTGTAAGTAATCTTCCCGATTTATCTAAATTCCTCAGCATATCCAACAGCGCAGAAAAACTTGATGATGTAACATAAACTATGGACTCTCTCTTTTCTAGCACTTTAGATACGGTTTCTCCTTTACGCTTAAGGAAGATTAAGGCAAAGAGTCCAACACCATGGTATAATGAGCACACTCGCACCCTAAAGAGAGCAGCCCGGAAAATGGAGCGCAGCTGGAGGAAAACTAAACTAGAGGGATTTTGTATTGCTTGGCGGGAAAGTACCCTATCCTACAGAAAAGCATTAAAAACTGCAAGATCTGATTACTTTTCATCTCTTTTAGAAGAAAACAAACATAACCCATGGTATTTATTCAATACAGTGGCAAAATTAACCAAAAAAAAGAATCAACAGGTGTTGACATTTCCCAACAGCACAGCAGTAATGACTTTATGAACAATTTTACTTCCAAAATCGATACTATTAGAGATCAAATTGTAACCATGCAGCCGTCAGCTACAGTATCACATCAAATAGTGCACTATAGATCCCCTGAGGAACAATTCCACTTAGGGGTGTGCGATATTGAAAAAAAATTATATCTCGATATTTTTGGGGATTTTTTCGATAACGATAATTATACGAATGTTTTGTAGAGTGTGTTATTGTGCTGATATCTGACAACCGTGGACAGCTGCAGTTTTTGATATTCGTCATATTCTGTGTGGTCAGTTAACATCGTGATTAATTAATCTTTTCAGTTTAAGTTTAAATTGATTTTTACCTTTAATAAAGCAGTTTTTTTTCTAAAAGTGTAATCTTTTGAGTCAAATTGTTACATTTAATCAGTCAATTAAGATAATACACATTTAGGCAGTTACCAAACAAATGAAACCAGTATTATCAAAATTAATATTTGCAGAAGTTGTAGCTGAAGTGGCATTTAGATGTATTTACACACTGTTTAATGCAGCTTAGAAGGATATGGAGTGCTTTAACCAGTTACAAATGCATATTTTTTTACATTTTAAACATAAAACATTGAATAGCTACTGATATTTAAAATTATTTTAAAAACGAAAATACTTTAAATGTGAAATTAAAATCGCCAGTAGGTGGCAGAAAGTCACTGTAATAAGTGAGTCACTGCGATTGAACCGAATCATTTAAACGATTAATTCGTCACTGTTGAACTGAATCATTTAAACGATTGAGCAAGTGAATCACTGTGACTGATCAATCATCAGTTGATCATTCAGAAACTGATCACTATCATGTTGCTCAGAGATGCAAAACAGCGCTGTGGCGGTTTATAATTATTTTGTGTTGGCGAAATGGAGCAAAAACAGGCAATATGGTGTCTAAAACGTATGTCTCTTAATATTAACTTATTGTTTATTGAACTGTTGTATAAAATCAATATTACATTTGTAATCATGCATATTTCGAAGAAAAAACGGCACCCTTTGTGCGAAACTACGTTATTATTATTACGTAACATATTACGTTAACTATGTGAAACGTAAATATATATATACATTTTCTGCCCCCATATCTTGAATTTTGCAATCATTCTTAATGCATTTTAATCGAATGAATCATGCAGTGAAAGATCACGCTCTAAATGCGCATGTGCACTGTTTAACCCGCTTCATCACCACGTAGGCTAATGTATGCGTGCTCTCGGTAGGCGTTTTGTTTGGTTTTTGCAAAATACTCAATTTTGTCAAATTGCACATCGTTAAAACAACAATTACGATAATATCGCAGACGATATATATCGCACACCTCTAATTCCACTCATTCTCTACTATAAGAGAGGAAGAATTGGATAAACTTGTTAAATCAGCTAAACCAACAACATGTATGTTAGACCCTATTCCATCTAAACTACTCAAAGCAGTGCTTCCAGAAGTCATAGATCCTCTTTTGGCTATTATTATTTCGTCACTGTCATTAGGATATGTCCCCAAAACCTTTAAATTGGCTGTTATTAAGCCTCTCATTAAAAAAAACACAACTTGACCCCAACGATCTGGTTAATAACTGACCGATCTCGAATCTCCCTTTTCTGTCAAATATACTAGAAAAGGTAGTATCCTCACAATTATATTCCTTCTTAGAGAAAAATTATATCTGTGAGGATTTCCAGTCAGGATTTAGACCATCTCATAGTACTGAGACTGCTCTCATTAGAGTGACAAATGACCTGCTCTTATCATTCGATCATAGTTGTATCTCTCTATTAGTGCTACTGGATCTTAGCACTGTGTTTGACACTATCGATCACAACATTCTTTTGAATAGACTTGAAAACTTTCTTGGCATTAGTGGAAGTGCATTAGCATGGTTCAAATGGTACTTATCTGACCGCCATCAATTCGTAGCAATAAATGAAGAGGTATCATATCGATCACAAGTGCAGTATGGAGTACCTCAAGGCTCAGTACTAGGGCCATTACTTTTCATGTTTTACATGTTACCCTTGGGAAATATCATCAGGAAATACGGGGTAATCTTTCACTGTTATGCTGGTGATGCTCTATATTTCTTTGCGGCCCAGTGAAACACATCAAACTGAAAAACTTACTTATGGAATACATAGTCGATATAAAAAAACTGGATGACGAGTCATTTGCTACTGTTAAATTCTGAAAAAACAGAGGTGTTAATTATCAGACCTAAAACCCCCACAAGTAATAACCTAGAACACTGTCTAACACTTGATGGCTGCTCTGTCGATTCTTCGTCATCAGTCAGGAACCTAGGTGTGCTATTTGATAGCAATCACTCCTTTGACAGCCACGTTTCTAATATTTGTAAAACTGTATTTTTTCATCTTAAAAATTGCTCAAAACTATGGATGGAACGGCTCGCGGAAAAAAACGAACCATTTGGTTGTCCACACACGGTTCGGCACGCGCTAGGACAGCGGTTCAACTTAAATCTGACAACGCATCTGCAATATTGTTTGTTACAAATAACACATAAAACAAACCGGGTTCGGCTAATGTATGTTTCTGTTTATGGATGTGCATTCTGGCTTCCCAGTACATTACGACAACAACAGCCATAAAAAATTATAATACTTTTTTTTTTAAACATGGACAAACCATTCACTCTTGTTCAATGCAATTGCCGTATGCTGGAATATGAGCATTTATTCCATCATCACCCGGGTGCTGCTGATGGCGTTCGCGCACAGGTGAGACCTGAACAGCACACGTTGATATCAGTGTTTAAACTAAAATCATCTAATCTTTGCCAGTTTAAATATTTAAGAGCCAGAGGATGCAAGCTGGCGCGAACAGTGAGAAGATTTGTGCGTGTGCTCATCAGAAATGTGCAAACTCGCGCCTCAGAACGTGCGCAAATATTAAGCTCTCTCTGAAGTATTGTGTTTGAATGGACAAATTCACACAAAAATGATGTTGAAATTCCCATCTTGGTAAGTATCCTATAGCAGACATAGCCGGCTGAATGTACAGTATCAGTGCACCTGGATCAGTGCATTCTCTTAAAGTGACAGCACTTTCTTAATATTAATCAAAAAGCAACAACAAAGAAATCACTGTCAGTCCTCTGTCCTCTGTCTTGTGTTCCTGCCTCTTGTGTCCTTATTTGGTTTGTTTCCTGTCCTTGTTAAGTGTCATAATTAGTTAATTATTTTCCAGCTGTGTTTGTCTAATTATCTATGATTATCCTGTGTATTTATAGTCCTGTCTGTTAAAATTAAAATTTTGTCATTATTTACTCACTCGCATGTTGTCCAAACCTGTATTAATTTATTTCTGTGCTGAACACAAAATAAGATATTTTGAAAAACGCAGGTAACCAAACAGTTGCTGTCCACATTGACTTTGACAGAAGGAAAATAAATCCTATGGAAGTCACGGTTGACCAGCAACTGTTTGGTTTTCCACATTCTTCAAAATATAATTTATGTTTAGCAGAAGAAAGAAACTCATTCAGGTTTAAAACTAAACTTCAATGAGTAAATGATGGTATAAATATAAAACACTATGACAGAATCAACAGACAGATGACAGAATTTGTATTCTTTAATGCTAAAACAACAAAACACAAAGAGAGAAAAAATAACACTACTCTTGACAGAAAAAAATTATAATAGTTGCTTTAATAGGAGTCAATCTATATAGTGTTTTATTTTTGTATTTGTTCATTCAATTACTTGAATGCTCTTGCTAAATATGCCAATTTTACCTGAAAATAAAGCACTGCATGTTTTATTTGTGTATTATGTGGCCCACTTTTGCCTAAATATCCACATAATTTTTTTATATTTTGTAACCTTGAAAGGATTTGTCTTTATAATAGGGAAATAATTTTGGCTGCACTGCTCAGACAAAATAGTAAAACCAACATGACAAAGAATCGTGATAAAATCGTGAAATCGTGATATAAAAAAAAATCATGATATGATATTATCCCCTAGGTGCAGTCTTAACAAGCTGGAGCTAAACACTCTCAAAACTGTGGAGATGATAGTGGACTTCAGGAGAAACCCCCTGCACTCCCCCCACTCTCCAACATGGACAGCACTGTGGCTGCAGTAGAGTTATTCAGATTCTTGGGCACCACCATCTCTCAGGACCTGAAGTGGGACAATCACATTGACTCTATTGCGAAAAAGGCCCAGCAGATGCTATATTTCCTCCGCCAGCTAAGGAAGTTCAACCTGCCACAGGAGCTGCTGAAACAGTTCTACTCTGCCATCATCGAGTCTGTTCTGTGTTCATCTATAACTGTTTGATTTGGTTCAGCTACCAAAACAGACATCAGAAGACTACAACGGACAGTCTGGACTGCTGAGAGGACTATCGGTGCCCCTCTGCCCAGCCTCCAAGAACTTTAAACCTCCAGAGTGAGGAAATGAGCCAAGAAAGTCACTCTGGACCCCTCACACCCAGCCCACTCTCTCTTTGAACTGCTGCCCTCTGGCCGGCGCTACAGAGCACTGAGCACCAAAACAGCCAGACACAAGAACAGTTTTTCCCCCAGGCCATATCCCATCTGAACAACACATAACACACACCAGTACAGTACATCTGTAAATAACTCATCAAACCTTCATCTGTACATAGGACACATTCACAGTTCAGTCTATGGACATTTTTCTTTTCTGTATATTTTTCTTTAACTATTGTTATTCATAATTATTGTCTATTCTCTTCATTATTAGTGTTTTTGTTACCTTAATTATATGTTGTCTGCACTATGTTTGTACTTTCTGCACTGGAAGCTCCTAACACCAAGACAAATTCCTTGTGTGTGCAAACACACTTGGCAATAAATCTTTCTGATTCTGAATTAGCTGAATGAACTTTACAGTGCTTTTTGATTTAAATGTATGCATTTAGCAGATGCTTTTATCCAAAGCAACTTACAGTGCATTCAGGCTATAATTTTTTTTTGTATGCGTGTTCCCTGGGAATTGAACCCAAAACCTTTTGCGCTACTAACGCAATGCTCTGCCACTGAGCCACAGGAACATTCACTTAAGTAAAACATAAGTACCTTTTTATATGAAACTTAATATAAATATTCTATTGTATTGAAATATGATTAAATTGAATGTACCAGAATATACGATAAACTAAAAGAGCTGTCATTTCTATTTAAATTTGTAAGTACAGAAAATATATGATATAATAACTTAAATGATAACTTAAAATTATTGAAAACAAACACTACAATTAATCAAGTGCTTTACATAAGCTATAGTATATTAGTCAACCCATTAAAATAAGCATACTTCTTTAAATCAGAAAAGAAGATTATTAAATTAAATTTTAAAAGCATTTAAATTTTTATATCATTACAAAGTGACTTTTTTAAAATGTACTTAAGCGCGTTAAGAAACAGTAATGAAAGTAGGCCTCTTTAAGTACATTTTATTTTTATTAAATTTTATTTCATTAATATTATATTCATCTGCATGCACATTTTTTAAATATACTTTTAAGACTTGAATTACACTACAAATGCACATTCAAAACAATTAAGCACACTTATTTTTTCACAAGGGCAAGTTAAAAAAAAAAAGTCTATTGAGTCATCTCAAGATGTAAAAAATATCTCCAGGATCATGTAAACACAGTAACAAATGCTGTTGTTTTTTGTAAGAGCTGAATGTTTAGGAGGAAAGAATATCAAGCTGAGGGGATAAATCTCTAATTCTGGTCAGATGGGTTTCAGAAAGAGTGCAGCCCAGGAGCACAAACCAATCAACCTGAACTGTTTCTTTCCATGATCATTTTTCTTTTTTTAGTTTCGGCTCTAGGACCTTCATGCCTTTTGAACTGATCAAGCTCCTGTCAGATTGTGGGAGATGCTCTGTGCTAATACTGACCTGCCAATCAAAGAAAACTCCAACAAACACAAGAACAACTGCTCAGGTACTCTGAACCTCACTCATGGAATGTCTTCACATGTGCATTCTGGGAGTTTTGATCCACAAAAACGAATAATACCAAATTAAAGGCATCAGGAAGCAACTTGTCAATCAAACTACTAATCAAAACAGAAATATGTCTTGCTTTTCCTTCTACGAAGCATTTCAGAGAGGGCCGTTTGCTGATTGCATCAACTTGACTATGTAGGATTCATTGAGTTTTTATGTAAATAACCTACAGTCTGCAGCAAGTAATTAAATCTGTGTCCGTGTTCTACCTGAGGGCTGAATGGTTAAATTATCAGTGGGTTAACCAGGGTTGTTTTTTCTGGATCGCACCCCTGCTGTGATTTCTCTCCCGCAGTGAGTTCACCTGCACTGCTTAAAGCAAGCACGGTTTATTTATACCACAAGAAATCACCTCCACTTTACCTCAGAGACACTCTGGCTCCGTTCCAAACTCTAGGGAACTGTCACTGTCCACACAAGCTGGTGCCTTAATCGAAATGCAACCTCAAGAGACGCTCTCCGTAGGTACCAGCTGCAAACTGCTGATTCCAATGGATTTGATTTTAGCATGTTTAAAACACAAATAATGTATACTGGTTGAAACAGTTCATTGGATAACATGGCAACTTTATTTTAAGGATAAATTCTCACTTATTCTCTACTTATTAGCATTCATATTACCAGCATACTGGCTATTAATTAGTACTTATATAGCATATATTCATCCCTTATTCTGCATGACCATATTTTAGATCCCTTAATCCACCCCATACCCAAACTTAACAACTACCTTAATAACTTTTAATAAGCAGCAAATTAGGAGTTTGTTCAGGAAAAACTCTTAGTTAATAGTGAATATGTGTTCCCTATTCTAAAGTGTTACTGATTAAATATATTTCTAAATACTTTCTAAAACTGAATAAAATCTGTAATTTAAATGTCAATGCTTCTTGACTAGCCTTGTTAAAAAATGTTGTTTAATTGTATTGAATGTGTATGTAATAGTGTACTTCAAAACTTAAAAGTTTATATATATATTTTCTTTTTTAATGTATTCTAATATTATTAAAATAAAAGCCCACTTAAGTGCACTTAAAGCGAGACATTTTTATGTTTCTTAACTCACTTAAGCACACTTAAAAAACTAAAAACTAAAAAATACTTTTTATAATAATGCCAGACAAATTAAGTTTTGATTAAAGTATTTTTTAAATCATTGTGTTTGAATCTATTGCTGTGTTCTAAAGTACACTTAGTTTGATGTGTTGACTAAAATCACATGTAAAATACTTGATTATAACTGATTTAATTAATTAAACTAAATTAAAATAACAAATTTTAACTCTAGTGTGTTATTCAATATTACATGTAAAGTTAGTATATTTAAAATATACTAAATTGCAATTTCATAATTACAATATATATAAAATACATTAAATGCAAGTTTTAGTAGAATTGTCTAGAAAAGTATGTTTAGTTTATCATAAATGCTTGTCAGTACATGCAGCAGTTCACATATTTACAACAGAAGTGCATTTGAAAGTACTTATAAACATGTACTTAAGTTCAGCTAATTGCATTTAATAAAATGCATCTTTATTTAATTGCAGCTAACATGCAATTAAGTGTGCAAAACATTGCATAATACATTCAGTTCACATTTAAGTTTATTATTTTAAAATACATTATTTCTGTCAAGTACTTTTGATTATAAGAAGGGAAAAGTGTGCTAAACCCATATATTTTCACAAGGGTCTGCATTGTGACCCCCCCATTAAGTATGAAATGCTGTTTTGGAATTCAGCCAAATGGATGCATCATATAGAGCAGCATGAGTGTGAAAAAGACTTAACAACCAGTTTGAGTCACATTTCAGAAATACACTACTGTCAACATGACTTAACATTTCAGGCACAAAATGGCCAGCAGGGGTCAAAACCCACGCTTGAGGCCTGAGAAAGCTGTCCAGCATGAGGTTGTTAGTGAGTAAAGCAGCCTGAATACTGAGTCTATATCTGTCCAAAGCCAGCAGAGACAGATGACTTGTGCTCACAGCTCAAATTAAAAGATGCTTGCAGCGCAACTTACATAAAGAGTCTGAACCTCCCCATGGGAAGTGAATTAGAGAACTGGAGAAACGGAGATTGAAGAGAAAATAGGATCCCAAACAGAGCAAAAGCAAGTGTCAGACATGTGATCGAACTCCCAGAGGAGACTGGCAGTGATTGGCCAAAATCCAAAAAAGAGGGCCAATCATTTGCCTCTATTTTCAATCAAACCAGCTGTATCCATACGCTATCAGAACGGACTTAAGTAAATGGCAAAAAGAAAAGGAAAAAGCTAACACTTAATTTTTAAAGTCCACTTTAAACATTCTGCTGACTATAATTAACTCTGCAACTTCTAATAACCCCAACCTACTCTAATGCAGTGGTTCTCAACCTTTTTTTCCACCGGAACGCACTATGGTCCATGTGCAAGTGCACGCATGTCATTTACATATTACGTCATCATACAAACCAACCAACCAGAACTATAATATTTATAGCCTAAATATTATGATATCTAAATGATTACACTTATTGAAATAAATTATTCTAACTCACAATTAATAAAACACCTGATTATGTTGGGAGCTGACCAATTTTGAGAAATTCTGCTGGAAAGGAGTAACAGCACAATGAAGTTGCGATTGTAAGTTGAAGTCTGTAAGACGTGCACGGAAGTGTTACTTGACACGCGACATTGCAGAAAGTGTGCGTTCACAAATGTAGCCTATGTTGATCCAATTATGGAAAGCATTTTCAAATTTAATAATCTGAGGTTCTCTCCAGAGATGTTTTGCCATTTTTTTGTGTAATAAGGATGATTGCTGCGTAGTAGCCTATGGGTGTTTACTTTTGCCTGAACATCTTCAGTGTGAGTGGCGGGGCAAACCGAAAGTTGATGCCGAAAGTCCAGCACTCTTCAGTGTGAGTGCGGGGCACTATTCTTGTTTGAATGCGTTTCTTCGCTGGTATTTTCCACATGCCGAAGTCCAGCACTCACTTCCCTGCTGCGACTATTATGTGTTGAATGCGTTTCTTAACACATTTCGTTTTCTCCCTTATCAAATCCATTCTGATTCAGTCAGTGTGGAAGAACTTGACTGGTCTGCAGAAAGACAAGTCCTAATCCCAGCTGAACACCTCTGGTGTGACTTTAAACACAGTTCTGAAGACCTTGAGCCAAAAATGAATCACCAAACACCAATGACTTGTACATTCATTATATGGACAAAACTGGGACACCAACCCTTCTTTAGAAGAGAAAAAGGCACTTCCAAACTGTGGCAACAAAAATGGAAACATAATTCATGTCCTTAAAAAAATTATTTCAACCTCTGTTGCAACAGTTTAGAAGTGTATGAAAAGACTGTACCCATATGTCATTGGTGTTTGGTGATTAATTTTTGGCTCAAGGTCTTCAGAACTGTGTTTAAAGCATTCATCTCGCAAATCTCCGATCCCTTCCTAACAAAACGGATGAACTACTTCTCCTCACCTGCACAAACAAGGACTTTTCAAACTCTGCTGCATTGTGCTTCACTGAAACCTGGCTGAGTGAAGTCATCCCGGATAACGCCCTTCATTTGCCGGGCTACCAGCTGTTCAGAGCAGACCACATTACAGAGCTAACGGGGAAAACGAGAGGTGGTGGACTATGTTTCTACATAAATGAAGGCTGGTGTTCAGACGTAACAACTCTGAAGAAGATATGCTCTCCTAATTTAGAGGCCCTCTTCATAAACTGTGAACCTTTCTACTCGTCCCGAGAGTTTTCCTCCAGCACCCGCTCTGATCTGCACTTCACACATTCACCTACCCCCTCTGCAAATCCCCTCCCTCCCTTCCCCACCACTCAACCTGTGCTTAAGATCTGTGTAGAGGATGTGAACCGGGTCTTCAGAAAACAGAAATCTAGGAAAGCTTCAGGACCAGACTGTATTTCACCTGTCTGTCTAAAAGGCTGTGCTTACCAACTGGCCCCCAAATTTACACAGATCTTCAACAGATATCTGGAGCTGTGCGAAGTTCCCTGCTGCTTCAAACGCTGCACCATCATTCCCATCCCCAAAAAGTCCAAAATCACTGGCCCTTAACGACTTCAATACCATCATGCCTGATCTTCTCTCAGACAAACTGACACAGCTCTCTGTGCCCACCTCCATCTGTCAGTGGACCACCAGCTTCCTGACAGACAGGCAGCAGCTAATGAGGCTGGGCAAACTCACATCCAGAACTGCATTTAAAGTCACACCAGAGGTGTTCAGCTGCTTTCTGCAGACCAGTCAAGTTCTTCCACACTGACTGAATCATCATTTCTCTTTGATTCTTGTCTTATACACAGAGACACTGTCATGTTAGAATAGAAACGGTCCTGTCCAAACTGATGCTATAAAATTAGAAGCACACAATTCCCTAGAATATCATTATATGCTTAAACATTAAGATTTGTACTCATGGAAATTACTAAAGCTGTCAAATCTTTCATTAAAAGGGGGTGACCCAATACTTTTGGCAATATATAGTGTAGGTCTGCTCATGTCTGAAAATAATGTATGAAAAACTAAATTATTCTACATAACAAAAACATTAGAGCTTGTATTTGTTTAGTACATTTTTTTAAATTAATGTAAAACCTAAAATAAATTATACAACTAAAATGTATGTTTTAATTGTGTTCAGTAACATTCAGCATGGTGGGCGACATTTGGATTTGTGATGGGCCGCGGGTTGAGAACCACTGCTCTAATGACTACTAATTGACATGTAGTTGCAAAGTTACTGATAGTTAGTAGAAAGTCCAAAATAAAGGAGAATAAACACACCTCCATCCAAGCTGCGAGACGCCCTCTTACTGGCAGAGCGCTGGAAATGTGGAGCGGGTCTGTCGATCATGGAGCTGGCCTGGCGGGTCTGGGTTTGAGTTCGGCCGCTGTAGCGAAACTTCGATCCCAGAGCCAGGAACTTCCTGGGAGTGGTGGCCGCTTCTGTGGACGTCAACCTGAAACCACAGAGTTCACGTCTCTTCATAATGTACTTGGACTCATGAATTCACAAAAACACACAGTATTTAAGATGGGAATACATGCTGTGATGTGTTGTTTGATATTCAAACCTGAAGAATGTGTGATGCTCCACACACACTTTCCACAGTTTCTTGGCGGCCTTGTAGTTGGGCAGTTTAAAGCCAATGGCACTTTCGTAATGTTCCAGCTGAAACATACAGTACAAAAAAGGCTGACTGTGCATATGGGTGATTCTCATGAGCAGAGAAATCATTATAAAATACCATTCTGAAACTAACGAGAAAGATATTTAGTGAGTATATGTGCAACTTCTTGCACATAAAGATCATAAAAAAGATGTGTTATCATGTTTTATTGTGTTAGTTAGCTATATGTTTTAGTTATTATTTAATCAAAACCCGACTGCATTTTGATTGATATTAAATGGAATGCAGGACAAAAAAATTAATAAAATTAATACAATTTTTAGTTATATACTTTTACGAGTTATCTGTTTTTGCAATTGAACATTTCATTTATTATTCATATATATATATATATATATTAGGGGTGTAATGGTACACATTCCGTTTCGGTACATACCTCGGTTTTAACGTCACGGTTCGGTATGATTTCGGTACAGCATGGGGAAAAACTAAACTTTTATATTTATTTTTTAAATAAACAGTGGTTTACTGAATAAGTACATTCAGTTATAGTTACAATTTTCTTAGTGATAAAAATACCTCAGGTTATGCTTAAAACTATAAGGAGCCCTTTTACATTATAAGGTTACAATTAGGCCTAACAACTTAACCCAAACTTAAATTGTATTACTATTTATTTTTAAATAGATGATCAACACTCAACTTCAAAAAAAATTGTATGCAAACATGTAAATTGCACATAATGCAGTTTTTAAATGAACTGTTTTGTTAACTGTTAAAATATATTAAATTACACACTTGCTGTCATAGCATGTTTCATAACAGATTCATTTAAACATGCATTTAATAATTAAGACTAACAAGTTTAGTAAAATATAACGAATATATATGCAATATTTTGTGAAATGCTCCTCACTAGACTTAATTTCTCTAGTGAACTAACGAGCTGTGGACACTGATGGACACTGGACAACTTGCTGAGCTTGTGTTGGGTTTATACCAGCATGTTTCTGAACTGTCCCAGAAGCAGCTCTCCGAGGCGTTTATACAACGATCTGTCATGCCACATCAAAGAATGTCAAAACGCCTGAAAAAAAAATACTGTATTCGATCGGTACACATGCGTATTTCTAAGGCTGTGTACACTTACGTCAGACGGTCGTATCTTGATGAAGAAACTGCTGCGCTTGTAGGAGACTTTGAGAACCTTTGGCCAGGGGAATCGATTAATCCTCAGCTTATCCTTATACACCATCAGGCCACTGGAGCAAACACCCAGCATTATATCCACTCCATCCAGATCCTGACAGAGAGAGAGAAAAACATAAAACGGGGGTAAAACATATATATATAGAGAGAGAGAGAGAGAGAGAGAGAGAGAGAGAGAGAGAGAGCGAGAGAGCGCAGAGAGAGAGAGAGAGAGAGAGAGAGAGAGAGAGAATCTTTTGACCGATAACTTAAGTTATTGAAACCCAGTATACAAACGAGGATTTTGCAATAACACATCTCCACCACTAGGGGGCGATCTTGCTTCTCTTTAAAAAAGTGAATTCATAATTTATTTAAATCCATGGCGGCTTGATGCAAAGAGATTGACCTGGTTTCAGCAACCAAATTTGAGCAGTGACAGGACTTGCAATGCTTTTATCACAAGCACTCCTGTGAGATGAAGGACATTTCAGTCTAACCAATGTTTTTATGACAGCTCAGATTTATGATTTCACATAAAGAACGCAGTGCCGGGGAAAGTCACATTGTCTAACATGTAATTGAATGTACAGTATTTTAAGTCACAGCATGCCTCAGTAAATGGAGACTTGATGTATTTATGTAATGTAAATGTATTTATTATTATTATTATTCAATCAAAAACCAGTTATTGTAAAATAATAAATAAATTACCAATAAATTAAAAACCAACTTCATGTAAAGTATTTAAATTAAATAGGTTTTATGCCATTCTGGCATATAATCGTATTTATTTATTTGAAATATATTTATTTATTTATTGAATATATCACTATACCATGGATTTTATAATATATTGCAAACCTCATAAAAATACAATAAAACAACAAATGTAATAGTTAGTATGGCAATTTTCTAAAGGTTAACCATTTTTATTTATTTTTGTATTTTTGTTTGTTTGTATTATTATTTATTGTATTTATGTAAAGTATCTCCAGTTAATCTACTGTACCTTTGCCTGGTGGAGATCAACCCCATACATGGCCAATTTTTTTGCATTCTCCAGGAACATCATATCAGCCTGAGCCGGACTCATAGATCTGTATAAAAAAAATATCATAACAACATACCTTGCTACAGAAAAGAAAAGTGCAAATACTAGATAATTTCATGCAAACCTCTTAACAAATATTTCCCAACCATCCATTTATGATAAGAATATATGTGCGTAAATCATCAGCGCACCAGTAAGACGCAGTCATGATCACCTGTATGTGTGGTGAAGCTCCATGAATTTCTCCTCCAGCTCCTTGGTCTGTCCTGGGATGAGCTGGAGCTCCTTGGCATAGTCGGTGCCGTGAACCTCGGGGTCGTACTCGCCCAGCTCCGACTGCAGGGCGTACGATCCCAGCAGGGCCAGGGTCACGAAAGAGCAGGGCAGGCGGCCGTTCTTAATGTCCTTACGCAGCTGCAAACACAAGTAGTACCTGCAGAGCGCAAAGACTTTCATATAAGCTCAAAAACTCAAAGACATTATGTGTGCTAAGTTATCACATGTTACAAGCTGGGACAAATATGTTGTTGCAAAACGTAAAGCACAGGAGTCCAGAACTGCAACCATGACAACAGCAGTAAAGTGACGTCAGCACACCACTGTGATTATTCAGGGTGAATGGGGTTTTGTAATTTACGAGTGTGATAATGAATCTGGCAAGAGAATTGCATGCTTACTTGGTAGGAAACAGCAGGAGGCTCTCCATTTTATTAATGATTTGATCTGGCAAGTATCGGAGATTATTTTTTAAATTTGTGAGTGAGTGTGTGAGAGAGAGAGAGAGAGAGAGAGAGAGAGAGAGAGAGAGAGAGAGAGAGAGAGAGAGAGAGAGAGAGAGAGAGAGAGAGAGAGAGAGAGAGAGAGAGAGAGAGAGAGCAGAATATCAGTAAGGATGACAATTGTGAGGAATTTAATTATTTTGGTTCTGATTTCAATTGTAATTGAATTGGTTCTGAATTAAATTGTTCAATTGTGGCACTTGTAAATCAAGCAGCAGTGCCACTGCTGAATGCACATTTGACACAGGGTACTTCAGAAGGGTTTTCCACTTGCTTTGGTGGAACAAGGACTCTCGGGTGTCCTGGTGTACTATATCTTCATATACAAATCTGAAATGGTTTCAATACTCTGAACATGTATGAACCACCCTTTCAGGACTGAACGAAAATTTGTATGTTCACACTTGGTTATAAACTTTACATAAACTGACTCAAACTTCAAAAACTCAAAAAAATTGAAAGGTATTAAAATATTACGCAAATATATTGAAAGTTGTAAGTAAAATCGAGTATTTAGTAAAATATTTTTTTTACAATGCTAATATTTACGTTTTCATTATTTCATTTTTAAACGTTAAAATATCAAAGTTTTACTTTAGTAGATTCCCAACAAATAAATATATGTGCCACGTGTTTCAGAGTGAAGTTCATTTACACATGCACAGTTCATAATACAGCATTTTGTTATCTCAGAATGGCTCAGTTTACAGTAAATTAACACAGCGTTGCGCTTCATTCCTGTTACTGATGTGTAGGATTATAGCTTTATAGAAATAAAATCTATTTTCAAAAATAGCTTAGTGCAACTATCAAATCATGAAGGCTGCAATTTAAATAAATAAAATATATGCACTGCGTATTTAAGGGTGAAGCACGGCACTGTGTTCATTTACACACAAGCAGCTCGTGACGTGGTGTTTCAGCATCTCAGACTCAGATGAACACAGAGCTGCTCTTCACTCTAAACACACACATATAGCAGCACATATATTTATTTAATCAAATCACAGCTTTTGCAATTTAATAATCCCACTAAGCCATATCACAAAATCAAATTTATTTCAATGCGGCTATAATCCTAGACATCAGGAACAGGAAACATTAAGGAAAGAATGAAAAGGTCAAATCGTCTGGCCAAAGCTCCAGAAAGACCGTCATGTGTGAGTGGATAGTCTGCATATTATATACAGTATATATTATATATTATAAAGAAAGTGCTGTTCACCTGGTGATGTCTTCTGATAGCTGGGCTGGATCAGGTGGGTAGAACTTCACATTGAATGTGAAATCGTAGTCGGTGCCTAAATAAATGCAAACATGATTTAAAACAGGAAGAGCAGAAAATTAGACATTAACTTTCTGACAGTTCATTTATGTCAAAGAGATGAACGGCAATGATGTGACTCGCCTTGTACTTGCCGTCTGATCTCCTTGGTGAAGTCCAGCCATGTCTAAAAGACACATAAAGCTTTAACTAAAGGCCTGTTTGCACTCTAAAGTCTGCCAATTAAAATTTTGGGCAGATTCTGATTGGTTGTCAGTGTTTTTATCATTTATCAGTTGAAAAAAATTGTTCTGAAAGTGATTTCAGTTATATGATTCCTCTGTGTAGTTATTGTTACAACTGTGGTGTGGATTTATAATTATATTCTTATAGAATTACAGTAGAATGATTATTAAACTTCATAATTATTGTTACAAAATGGGGTCTTATCACAATAGTTAAGAAAATAGTTGAAATAATTTAAAAAAGAAAACATCCATTGTTTCTATTTTGACTAGTATTCCACTCCAAAAGCTAATCTAAACATGAAGAAAACATGCTGTGTCAAGAAAAAGAAAACAAATTGCCACCTACAGTTAATATTAAGTGAGTGCTGACAGATTGAGGCACCTTTATGGTTGGCGTCTCCCATATGACCAGACCATAATAGTCCTTCTCTAACAAGTTCAGGTGGTCGCAAACGTTTGCAAACAGCTCCTGGCCTTTGGCATGTTTCTGGAAACAAAGAAACGTAGTTAAAACACAGTACTATTTAAGTATTTTAGTCAGACAACAACTGTAGACCTTCTATAGCAACTTGTTAGCCACAAGCATTACAGCATACAGTGACTTCTAGACTTAAGAGATACAACTGTGTGTTTGTAGAACAAAACATGAGAGTCAAAGAAATGTCTGAGGGAACTCGTGGCTTGAAATTATCTTTAAAGTTTTAGGTCTATCAAATGAGCAGCTCTATTAGCACGTGATATTATGCATGGTGTAGCATACTTCTATAATATTTTTCAGTTCCTTCAGTGTATAGTATGGAAACCCATTTCTGTCACACAAGAAAAAAATATTCTTTGGTAAATCAAAAAAATGGTAAATATCAATATTGTGAAATAAAAAGTTACAATTATGAGATACCAAGTCATAATTATGGGACAAAAGGTCCAAATTATTGCATAATTTGAAATTAACAATAAAGTCATAATCATTAAAGTAAATCAGAATTGAGATAAGGTCAAAATTACAAAAGATAAAACTAACAAAAACAACTGATATGACAGTTGAAATTATGACAAATGTCATAATTATGTCAGAAAGTCGAAATTATAAGATAAAAAGTCATAGTTATGACAGTAAGTGGAAATTATGACAAATATAATTTTTTTATCCCATAATTTCAAGTATTTTTCTCTTAATCACGATGTATGAGTATGGAATAAAAAGTGAAAATTACGAGATACTAAGTCATAATAGAGAGGTAAGCCAAAATTATGAAATACCAAGTCATGATAATTATAACGAATTATGAATTAACTTAAAAAGTTATTGATTATTAAGCAAGTTTCTATTATCAGTCAAGTCCTAATCATGACAGTAAATCGTAATTATGAGATAAAAAGTCAAAATGACAGATAAAATGACAAATAAAAACTAACAACAACCAATTGACAAAAAGTTGAAATGACGACAAAAAGTCATAATATGTCATGATATGACGGCAGCCATATCACCCTGCAGCCCAAGACCGGTTGCCCACTGAAGCTAAGCAGGGTTGAGCTGGTCAGTACCTGGATGGGAGACCTCCTGGGAAAACTAGGTTGCTGCTGGAAGAGGTGTTAGTGAGACCAGCAGGGGGTGCTCACCCTGTGGTCTGTGTGGGTCCTAATGCCCCAGTATAGTGACGGGGACACTATACTGTAAAAAAGCACCGTCTTTCGGATGAGACATTAAACCAAGGTCCTGACTCTCTGTGGTCATTAAAAATCCCATGACACTTCTCGTAAAGTGTAGGGGTGTAACCCCGGTGTCCTGGCCAAATTCCCACCACTGGCCTTGTCAATCATGGCCTCTTATAATCCCATACACTTGATTGGCTCTATGACTCTCTCTCCTCTCCACCTGTAGTGGTGTGTGGTGAGCGGCATACACTTGATTGTCTCTATGACTCTCTCTCCTCTCCACCTGTAGCTGGTGTGTGGTGAGCGCACAGGATGCGATTGTCTGGGCAGCCGTCCCATCATCCAAGTGGATGCTGCACACTGGTGGTGGTTGAGGAGAGACCCCCCCCCCCACATGATTGTAAAGTGCTTTGGGTATACAGCAAAACACAGTAAAGCACTATATAAATGCATAATTCATTCATCCATTCATTCATAATTATGCTAGTAAACTGACATTTTTTTGACCATTTATCTCATAATCATGACTCATGATCACAAAATAAAAAATTATGAGATACGTAATAACAATGTTTTTTCTTATGTTGCAGAAATGTGCTTCCATAACAGAATGCACATTGTGAATGTGCACAGTAAGCAATTTTTCTGTATGCATGGAATACCCAGATTCTATGGTACAGAGTTGGGTACTGCATCCCACAACGCAATGTGTATGACTTCACTTTCCAGGGTGAATGAGCCAGAAGTTATTAGGGACATGATGTTTTAGATTAATTACTATTGTGGGACTGCCAAAGTTTAAGACATTTTTACGGGATGATAACTAGCTCACATGCAAAGTAGCGAGGTCATGTGACAACAAAGTAGCACACTGCTGTTTGAAACGTGGAATTATGCAGACCTATTATTTTTGAAGTATACAGTTCATGTTCTATAAAAATAGTTGCCTTGTATTCAATTCTGAACATAGAGACTCTTGTGTGGAAATAGAAATGTTAGCTTAGCTTGATACATGCTAACAGCAGAATTAGCTATGAATGTAAAACGAGACTTGCGCGTAAAGTTGCTGCTAATAAGGATGTTCTGTTTCACTTAGGATGCTGTCTCTGTAGCAGACATTGAGTCTCCTCAGTCGGTATCAGACAAGAGCCACACAGTACGATGGCAACAAAAACAGGCCAAAGTGTCAGATCAGCAGAAATAGTCTCTCAGTAGTCTGAGAGTTAATTAGCAAAGGAAGTAAAAGCCCTTGAGCAACGCTTGAGTTTCAGACTCGCTCTCGTGGGACTAGACAACGATACGCTGCATTTGATAAGCAACAAAATTGGCGGTTGTGTGTGCGTGCGTGTCGTGTTGTGTGTGTGTGTCAGTGGTATTTCTACGTTGGGGACAAATGTGGCTAGTATGCAGTACACTATTATTTGTGACATTTTTTGTTCATGTTCAATAAAAATCATGCAGCATTGTTTTTTGCCCCTCCTAAACTGCGACTCTCTGTGAGGGAATTAGGGTGTAGGGCTGTGTAGGTGCACCCTATAGCACATAAGATTGTACAGTATAAAACATTACGCCTATGAATGTCCCCCTAAAACATGGAAACCCAACATGTTCGTGCGTGTCTGTGTGTGTGTGTGTGTGTGTGTGTGTGTGTGCCTGCCCATGTGCGTGCTGTCTGTGTGTGTGTGTTTTGTGTGTGTGTGTGTGTGTGTGTGGTGTGTGTGTGTGTCTGTGGGTGTGTGTGTGTGTCTGTGTGTGTGTGTGTCCCTGTCTGTGTGTGTGTGTGTTGTGTGTGTGTGTGGGTGTGGTGTGTGGGTTGTGTGTGTGTGTGGGTGGGTGTGGTGGGTGTGTGCGTGCCTGTCTGTGTGGTGTGTGGTGTGTGTGTGTGTGTGTGTGTGTGTGTGGTGTGTGTGTGTGTGTGGTGGGTGTGTGTGGTGTGTGTGTGGGGTGTGTGTGTGTGTGTGGTGTGGGTGTGTGTGTGTGGGTGTGTGTGTGTGAGTGTGTGTGTGTGTGCATATGTCGCTTACTTCCAGCTCACACTCAAAGAGAGTATCATCCAGCAGCTTGACTTTGCAGTGCATGATCCTGGGGCGGCGAGATGCTTCTGCTTCTTTCCCTCCTCCTCCTCCTCCTCCACCACGTTCTCCTCCAGTTTCTCTTCCTCTTTTTCTCCTTCCTCCTTTATCTCTGTTTCTGCTGCACCTGCATCTTCTGGCTTGGCCTCGTCCTCTACTTTCTCTTTTTCTTTCTCAAGCTCCTTGTCTTTCTCTCCCTCCTCTCCTTTGGCTCTGGGCCTCAGGGGCCTTCTCCTCATTTTTCTCCTTCCTACTTTCTTTTCTCCTTGGGTCACTTTCGTTTCTCTCCTGTTTTTCTCTGGCTTCTCCTTTTTCTCCGGCTTCTCCTTATCTGCTTTCTCCTTCTTCTCCTTCTCCCCCTTTTCTACCTTGCCGGACTCCAGCTCGGCGTCTTCCTTCTGATCTGCTATGATTTGCTGGAGAAAGACAAATATGTTAAAAATATGTTAAAAGGTTTCTCACAGAATTATACAGTGTTTGAAAGTAGGCCAACTTGATTGCCAATAACAATAATTTCATACAAACATAAACTAAAAGCCATTTTTTGCAGTCTCTGATGATACTAGCATTGATTATAAAAAAAATCATAAATCATGGACTAAGCAGACCACCTCGTGCCTCAAGCTGCTACAAAGTAAAACAAAACTCCAAATCAAAACCCTGTTGTTCCTTGTGCATCATTTCTGTATACCACCACATTGTATTCATTGTTTTCCCTGAGCTTGTCACAATGTATTCTGGGATCGCCAAGGTCACTTAGGACACAGCATACTTATTATATACTGTAAATTTTGGAAGATCCTTCAAACTGGTCTCATGAGATTTCTACAGGATGGTGAAATGACAACAAGAACCTCTAAAAATGTAACCTTTTCACGCATATAGAATATAAAAATACCCATAGCAGATATATACAGGTGGTGCTGGGGGAGGTGGAGGGTTTCTGAATCAAACTATTCAAATGTTAAGCAGCCTTAATTTTTAAAGTTGAGTTGTTGTTGTTGTTTTTTTTGTTTTTTACAGTGCTAGTCTCGAGAGTTTGTTTACAGGAGCAAAGGAAGCAAAGTTTCCTTACTTTACCAAAGGAAAACCAGTCTCCTCTTGGCTTATATCTAAATTCTCCTACATTCTTCTTTACAAATCCTCGGTTTGGGCTTCTAATTTGTGATCTTTTTTTTTTTTTTGTTATGCCCATTTTCCACAAGTTGATATGATTCTTTAGGGTCTTCATGAAAAATCTATAACATACTTTGGTTAAAATTGCTCAATAGTAGTGTAAAACAACACCCTTCTAACCTGTCAAAAACAGCTCTGTTCACAGCCAGTGTATTTCCCTTTAAATGATAATGAGCTCTGCTGACCCCACCCCTCTCGTCCATGGAGTGACGCACAGTTCTCTGTAGTTGAGACTGTAAAGTTATTCATCGTGAAACTTGCTAATTAGCACATTATTAGGAAAGGTGAAGCTGGATCAAGAATGATTCGCGTGAACATAGACGCATTTAGGTAGAGCATTCCCTTCAAAAACAAAGCTAATCCACTGCGTCTTCAACGGCTCAGATGACGGGAGTAAATGACGACTGCTATGTTCATTATTACATCCAACAACAGAACACCTTAATTGCTTAGGAGCCATTCTTGTCTACATCTGCTCTGGCATTGAAACAATGGCGGTCTGATGACAGCTCTCTCAG